>VXAC01003560.1:542219-615494 GCA_013399225.1 Rhipidura dahli | reverse complement strand
AAAAAAAAAAAAAATCAAAAGGTTACAAAACAATCAGAATGAATTGTTCCACCATCAAACTTAGCCTTAATTTCTGATCATTGGAATTTCCGGCATCTTTCTGTGCAGGAAGAAAGACTCCTCTCCAACTAAATCACTATTCCATGTAATGGGAATTAGAAATTGTGATCAAGACAAATCAAACTTTTTGTTAGTCAATCCTTTAAGAAGATTGAGCACACTGTGTTATTATTTTACTGCAATGCCTGTTTTTTATTCTCTTGACCAATATAGGCTCTTGCAATATGTTTTGTTTGGTTGTTTTTTTGTTTTTTGGTTGTTTTTTTTTTTCTTCTGGAAGATAGAAGGGCCAAGAGGCTCTTTTCTGATATTTTTGCTTTGGCTACATTTAATGCAAAAGGATCTCCTTGTGTCCTGGTGAGGAAGAAAGCTGTGACAAAAAGGTGGGGCCTTTTGCTGAAAATAGCGCTTATGTGTTTCTTTCTACTTTTATTAATCCAATTATTTTAGTGTGTGTGCTCTCAGACATGTGACCTCAAGACTAAGGATTATCCTGTGAAAGTTTATGCACAAATTTGACTTGATGCACTGCAAATTCCGAGACACAATGATCCTGCTCAGTATCACCAAGCAATTGTCAAAGTTCTTTGATCCCAAACTTCCCACTGTCTCTCTGTAGAAACTAGAATACCATTGCAAATACTTGTATTAACATTAAAAAGCTTGCAATACCTCCAAAATATCCTTGGCCCTTCTGTGGAGATTAGTTCAGAAGTTTTCTTGGGGTTTTGGGGGTTTTATTTTCAAACTAAGCACTGAGGACAAAACTCTCCTACTTTGAGGAACCCAAAGCATGGACCTGACTTCTGCAGATTGTCTGCTCTGAAACAGAGGAAACCTCAGTGTGTGGACAAGAAGTATTGTCAGCTGAGAGCTCATTTGCAGCATCCTCTCTCCTTTTTAACTCTACTTAATTCTATGACTGAAATAAGGACAACAGGATCTATTTTTGGTTTTAAATGTAATTTATTATGTAATTGTTGCTCGGTAAATGAGTTTACATGGGATACAATAATACAGAATTTCAACTGTACTTTAAAGTCTGTCTTGCAAATCAGTGTCATGTTGCTACTCGTTTAGGACCAGTGCTGTCAAATATTAACAAAATACAGGAAATATGTCCTTCTTTTTCAGGAAATGCTTGTATCATTGAGTCAGTAAAACTGTTTCAGCTTAAGAGAATCAGATTTAAATACCACTTAGAGACATGACTAACCTTTATAAAAACAATAAATATTAGTCGTATATTAAGTGTTTGCTTAAATTCAGAAGCTAACAGATGAATTACCTCTGTGTTAGTCTTTTTCTTTCCACATACAATGTCATATAACAGCTTGATGAAACAATTTGCTGTTTAACATTCCTGAAAATATTTTCAGGACATGTATGTTCTGTACAATTCAGCAATTTTGGGTGTTGTGCAATACTGCACATTAAACATTATATATATGTTATTTGCCTATTACAGGTGTGCATTCCTTGATAGCTGGGGAAAGAAAAACAAATGAACAAAAGAAAGCTTCTGTTTTGCTGGATAAACAATATGATTTCATTTTCAACAGCAGAGATCACATTATTTGGATTTGAATCCTAAGCCACTTTAATATTTAGACTTATTTAAACTGAAAATATATGTGGTATCACCAAACTGATGAAACCTCTGATAGTAACCCTATACCTCAATCTGTCTCCTTTTCCTGACTTGTTACTGGAGACAGGCTATAAGATGCAGGCTGGATTCCTTATTGCAGTTCAGTTTTGCTGTAAGGAAGAGGCTAATGGGAATGTCACACTTTTAGTTTCCATCGTTAGGTCCACATGCTGCATACTGTAACTGCTCCACTACTTTGTCCTTCGTGCTGTGGGCTAAAGGGTCATTCTGGTCCCACTTTCCACTGACAGCATTCAGTCCATTTATGCCTAGGAAACTATACGAGAAAGAAATAAAGAATAACAATGCTGGATCTACAGCAGCCAGGGAGCTTTATGCATTTTTCAGCCACATTTTGGTGATTGGTGCAATCACATTTATTGCTCCAGCAGCTTTTCCAGACCTAAACCAGAAAATTTTGTGTCCTTCTCTTCCTTTGGAGAATCTCAACATCAATTTTCCAGACAGTATTTCCCTCTTGCATTTGTCTGTCATTTTGTTTTTCTCTCTTCCTGGTTATTTCACATATTCTGACATAATCCAAGAAAACAACAGATGGCAACTTCATCCAAGTGGGTGTTATCCACTAGGACTGCAAAACAGGAGCTTGTTTTCCAGTAACTTCCTGCCTTTCAGGTTAAAAGTTGCAGAACCTACTGCAGTGCCCTAATGTGTGTCTCAAATGCAGGTGAGGGCTGGGTTGTCTTAAAGTAAAGGCTGCTGTTTTCAGTAAGATGAGATGGAGCCCTGCCCTCAATCAAAATTTTGAATCCAACCTCACTGACTAGGCTTGGATGTGGAATTTCTAGCGTGCAATGCATGAGTAGTAGTGATAATGCAGTCCAGCAGAAGAAACAGAGGTAGTATAAAGAAAAGTAGAAGGATGCTAAGAAGTTGTGTGGTTATGTGGGAAACAAAAAACAGTTGGCAGATTAAAAGGCTTGGAAGAGAAGCAGTAAAAGGAGGAAGGGAAGAGAGAAGGAACAAAGAAGGAAAGGGAGGAGGGCAAGACAAAGGAGAGAAGCAGCAGAGAGAGGAGGAAGGAAGGAAGGAAGGAAGGAAGGAAGGAAGGAAGGAAGGAAGGAAGGAAGGAAGGAAATAAGATATAGAAGGACATATTTAGCCATGCAGTGGTGTTGCTGAACACCTCCTGAGCAAAGTTCCATTTCTTCAAAACTTTAGGGCTTCCAGTTGTACCAAAACCCCCAATGAAAATAAATGCTCTAAAAGTTACAAACAGTGAGACACATTTCTTTTAGATTTCTTTGGGTAGAAGTGGGACAATATCTGTATCTTGTTCTGATAAACAGGTAAGGAAAAAATTCCTTCTGCTCCTCCTCAGCAAAGAGAGAGGAGTGTAAATACTTTGAGCTACATATGGTGATTAACTGTGAAATGGGGAAGTAAGCACAGAAGCATGAGAAAATTTAGCTCAGGTCACAGATAAATTTTCAGCTTTTTTTCTTTCTTTTGCTGGGCCTGCTCAGCCTACAGCTTAACCAGTACAGCAAGCTACAACTAATATACGTAATAACTGCATAATTCCTAAAGAAAGTGGGATCTATTATTAAAAATAGGGTCAGAATACAGAAAAAAATACCAAGAACATAAAAGCAAAAGTAGGGGATAATCTTTAATTCTAGGACAAAGGGGAACTAGAATACAGGGCATGTCTGTTGTCACAGCTGAAGAGGTTTCAAAAGGCATCCAAAAAAGAGCAATTCAAATCAGACAAAGATGGAAGTAGTTAGTTGGCTTCACCTCACCTGCCTTTGGGTGTCTAAAGTAACTCATTTCACCTGAGCTAATGAGGCAATGTTCCCACTGGAAGAAAACAGATGTTTGAAAGTGACAATTCATCTGAACAGATACCTGCCTTAGCTTAAGAGCAAGTGTCCTTCCAGGCCATTTTTTCTCTCTGAGCATAAGGTGGATCTTCTGTTGACTGCTCAAACTTTGGTGACATTTCATTTGCTCAGGTTAGAGAAATACAAAGCAACCTAGGATATGCACTGTCACCACATAAAGCATCAATACCTTGTTGAGATAAGGAAGACTTTTGTACTGGATCTGGGAGGACTGTGGTGAGTGAACCCCAGGCAATACCTGAACACTTACACAATTACTCACTCATTCCCCTTTCACATGACACAGGGAATAAACAAGTATCCATGTTGGTATTGGCACTTGGCCAAAGTCAATCTACCACATAAAGTGGGACTGACCACCTTTATGTGTTGGTCAGTCTTGTATTGAAATCCTTTCTTTTCCCTACTTGTCAGGAGGACTTTGTATGCTGATCAACCTGTTGAATTAAGAGATTGCTAAATAATTGTTTACAAACCCTGATAGCTACAAAAGCAATCTTAAATTCTGCTATCATTAAACATATTTTGCACTACACATTTCTTCTGTCAAGAAACAGGAAGAATCTAAATGATGGCTCTTTCCCATGGACTTGTTAATAATGAGAAATCTTTACAGAACAAAGCAGCAGGGTTTGTGAAATACAGATGTCATATTTTTATTGGCAACCTTTTGCCTGAGCTAACACACTTAGCAAGAAATTAAAATTAAATACTATATTTCCTGATCCTGATGAGGGAGTAAGAGAAGTAGGAATGCTTGATTTACACATGCACAAAAAAAATTCACTATGTTTAGTTGTCTAAACACTTTTCCCATTTGTTCCATTTAATTTTTTTTGGTAATTTTAGGTGCAATAGTTTCTCCAGTTTGTCTCCCTCTAGTGGATCACCCCTTTTGTGTGTCAGCAAATACTCAAAATGTTTAATTTTTCCATCACTGGAAGTGTGTGGCTACAATGTTATTATTATAAATGAATAATCTATACACAGCAATTATTCCATTTCATTCCTGAACACTGCATCTTTTAAGATTACATTTGTTCCTATTGCCCCAGGTATCAGCTGTCTGGGCTACAATTCATGCAAAATATTCTCAAACCTCCTCTAAAAAAATACAATTATATGTATGCTTTTTGGTCATTCTTCTGTCTTCTAGATGAGTTCATGGACTGGATCAGTGGAGGCCTATGTAAAGCAGCCCTTTAAGTGGTCTAAATTAAGACCTGGTGAAACAAAACAAAGCTAGGCACAGTTAAATCATGTCACAAATATGGAATGCCTTGTCTAAACCTTCAGCAAGTATCATCTTTCAGCAACATAGATATATTCTATTGTTTGGTGAGTATAAGATAATTTGGCCTAGTTGTATTTTTCAAAGGATCTATATGTAATTTGGGGAAGAATATATTTAATTATAAGAAGCACAGAGTCTGTCTTGGGTTTATTTGCATCATCTGCATTATGATCTTAGTGTTTCTGTGATGGACCAGAGCCCTTGTGTGTTTAACACCTACAAACCACAGCAAAAAGGCTTATTTCCTGCTGCAAAGATCTTACTCTGCAAAAGGTAGGGCAGCTTAGAAAGTGGACTCAGCAAAGAGAAGGTAGGAATGGAAGAAAGCAGTAAGAACTGATAGCTGAACTGTTGATGAATATTATTATTATTAGCACAGGCTGCTAAGCATCTTTGTGTCTGCTGTATTTTATAGGCAAAGAAAAGGTTGCAGGTTTACAAACGTGGATCTGAAGAAGGGAAATCTCATGACCACTGGTACTACTATGTCTGAAGGGGCACAGCTCTTCCAGAGCAGAAGTTTTTTCCTGTGAATACATTTGAGTTATACTGTTGGTTTTTTTGCCTTTTGTGTTCATCCCAGATAGCACTGCTGTTCAACTAGGACATAACATAGGTTCTGTTGTAATTAAGCAATTAGCTGCACAATTAAATCTGAAGTTAGATAAGTGGTGTGAGCTGAGCTCCATAACTGCTTGTGATGTTACTCCCAGATTTATCTGTTCCCTGCTCAGTGGAATGCCACCTTCCCTTCTTCAACTCCCTTCTAATACTTATGGGAATAATAATTAAGAACAATAGCAATAAATCTCATTGTCAAGTTCCTTCATACTGAGATACTAAACTACCTCACTTTAACTTGGGCCTGTTCCCTTGCATGGCAGTGAGCTGATAGCTGATTCATCTTGCACCAGCTTAGAGAGAGGAGGGAGGAGCTCACACCGATCCCTACTCCCCTTTTTATGTCTACTTGGGAAGGGATTTCAGAGGTTGATCTAGATTGACAAATTGTATAAGAGGCATTAGTACCTTCCCTTCCTTACCTACTGTACTACCTGCTTCCAAAGCACACAACATAATGGTAATTACATTGTCAGCCACTCTTTGTGCAACAGAAAACACAGCCAAAGCACTCTCAAGTTTCAACAAAAAAAATCCACGCTCCCGTGAACTTGTATATTGTTCTGCTTGGACTGATCCTGCTAACGCCTACCCACTTGAATAACTGTACTCATTCTCTGAAATCAAAGTATGACTGACTAGTTGCATGCAGACTGGGTTAAGCCCTTAAATTCTGAGCTTTTGGAGACAAAACTACATCTGACATGCTTTGCACTGCTCTTGAACTACTTCAGCATACTATGCAGTAAGGAAATAAAAGTAGAAATAGAGGCAAGGCTTTTAAAATGTCCTTCAACTGACCTTCAGACAAAACCAGCAATGACCACTAGGAGAAAATTTGTCAATGAAGAGGAATATTGTCCCTAGTGTAAACAAAAGCTCCACAATCCCGTTTAAGCATTCTCAGAATGTTAATCCATTTACGATATTAGGACAGCAAAGGACCCTTGCTGAAGACAATAACTGAAAGTCAAGATGGGTTGGGTTACTCTGTTCAACTCAGACAGATATCATATTTCAATTCTGAAAATACATTCAGAGGAATTTGAGATCTTTTCTTATTTAAGAGTCTCCACTGTGGACTTTAAAACTGTTTATTTTACCATACAGCCACTTGTAAAAGAATGGAAAAAAATACACCTCCTAATGTATGAGCTAATCAGGTACTGCATTAGTTTAATCTCTTCATAATTCTCTCCTTTACACATTTCTTTCACTTGTCATAAAATTGGATCTTCCCAGATAGACTGATAAAATTATGTAGCCAGCTACAGTACATCAAAGAGAACAAGTGAAAGTAAGTTTCATACTCACATACACTGAAATTCTGGTTGACCTAAAAAGAAAGATGTTTTTATATCCTGCCTCTTCTTTGGAATCTGATCTTGGTTCATGCAGTTAATGTTTCTAATTTTCAATTTCAACTGTTTCATCTGAATGTAACGGAGGAGTAAAACAAGGAGCTGAAACAACAATCAGATTGTATAAGCTCTGTCTTTGCCTGTTGTGTAAAAGACAATGCTGCTGTATTGAAAACACTAAGAGAATTCTAGTGAAATTGGAGTTTCCCTGGAGGACCTGCATTAAATAGTCTTGTCCTGAGAAAGTAAAGACCTTACTTCACTTCAGATGTGGACTTTATGAGAGATGAATGACAGACATTTTCAAGGTCTTTTTTTTAGAAAGAAAATCCTATCATGGCCTCATGACAGCTGGCTTGGCTTTTTTTGTTTTAATTTCTTACAAATTTTTAGGCCATTCTTTGAAAACAGATTTAATCAATTTTCTGTTTAAAATTCCCAGAAAAAAGTAATCTCATTCATTCTAATTTATACTAAACACAAGAGATTATATTAATACAACTCTGTGGGATTTCAAATCTCAGACCAGGTCATTTAGAGCTATTTTAAATCTGCATTTTCGTGCATGTATAGCCTGTGAAGGTTTTCATTCAGTGTTCATGTAATGCTAATGCAGTCACGACATGTGGGCCACAATGACTCTTCCCACAGATGACAGCACAGAAGGCACAATTTAGCATATTTTATTTATATTGACAAGGTCGAAGGGTCAGGCTGCTGACTGTGAACTCTCCTGTTAGATGGACCCAGAACATATGCCAGCAGGGAATTCACTGGCAGCTCCCCTAGGCAAGGACTTAGGATAATAATGTCTAAATGGAACAGTGGGGTGCTCACCTCAGCTTTCCTTCTGAGTTAAATTTTTCACTGGGTGTCACTCACAGCTCTATGCTGTGGCCAGCCAGATGTGTTGACAATTTTACATAGAAGTAATGCCTACAGAGAGGTCAAAGGTTCAGAAATGAGGCAATAAGTATTTTCACCTTTTGGGAATGTGTAAACCCCATGGAAGGCCTCAGGCTCTACTGCACTAATGTTGTAAGTTCTGCAGCTAGAGTATAGAAAAGCTGTATTCATTAACAGCAAACATGAGCTTGTGAGTTTGTCTCACAGTTTATTGAAACTTAAATAACCTTTGTGATACATGGAATCAGCCTGTGCTTCACAGGAATGACACTGAATTATAGGGGAGCAACATTAATCCTGTCTTCAGGAAATCTGGCATTTTACTGATTATGTTGGGTCAATGGCACGTGCCCCTAGTGACACTTTAGAGGTTATTCTGTGCAGTCTTCTGTAGACAGCAAAAGGCAGTCCATGGAGACATAATCATTAGGAAAAGCCAAGTTGTTTATAACTTAAGGAAAAAGGAAACCTACCATTTCAACATGAAAAGGGATAAAGATTTCAGATAGTCTTTGATCAGATTTTGCTTAGCTCTTAATGTATCAACAGCTCTACTAACATTTTGTGACAGCCTTTGAGCTGTGGGCTCCATCTGGAAAAGCTTTAGAATATAGGCACATAAGACTGGGAAGGAACTAGTGTGTTAACTAGACACTACCTGTCCATTCTACTAACCAGCTTTGTGTACAGTTGTATAACGCTCCAGTTGTACAGCACTAAATACAAACCAGTGAAGTTTATTTGGCAGATATTTTAAATCAGTGTTGAGGTGGGTGAAGAAGAGAGCCAATTTGTTTTAGGGGATCACAGCAGCCATGAAGGACACAGGAATGACACCAGTGCCAGTGAACATATGTTTGATGCAAGTACAGATGAATCAAGTAAGACAAAAGTGACCTGATACTCTAAATTGATGACTAATGTGTATCAGCAATAGTGTGGCCAGCAGGACCAGGGCAGTGATTGTCCCTTGTACTTGGCACTGGTGAGGCTGCACCATGAATCCTGTGTTCAGCTTTGGGCATCTCACTACAAGAAGGACATTGAGGTGCTGGGGCGTGTCCAGAGAAGGGCAACAAAGCTGGTGAAGGGTCTGGAGCACAAGGCTTCTGAGGAACAGCTGAGGAATATGGGGTTGTTCAGCCCAGAGAAAAGGAAGCTCTGGAGAGACCTTATTGCTCTCTACAACTGCCTGAGAGGAGGCTGTAGCCAGGTGGGGGTTGGACTCTTCTCCCAAGTAACCTGTGTTAGGACGAGAGGAAATAACCTCAGGTTGTGCCAGCAGAGGTTTAGTTTGGATATTAGAAAAAAATTCTCCCAGAAAAAGATGTCAAACATTGGAACAAGCTTTCCAGCAAGGTCTGATGCTTAGGGACATGGTTTAATGCTGGACTTGGCAGTGCTGGGTTAACAGATAGACTCAATGATCTTAAAGGTCTTTTCCAACCTAAATTAGTCTGTAATCCTAAAGCACACATCCCTGAGTTCCTCAGAATGAAGTAGTCACTATCCAGGTGCTGTCCTCTTCAGCAGGTGAGACAGCAGCAGGATCTCGGTGTGTGGACTTTCTCTCTCTCCTCTTGAAGGGGTCATTGTCTTTGCTGAAGTGTTAACACTATGCTACATATTCCCTAAATCCATTTGCTCATACATGGGCATCGTCAATGCGTGCTAGGCTTTATCAGTCTATGAATATCTGTGAAGCCAATGAAATCCCAGTGTCTGGTCATCTTACTAATTCTGTAAGAAAATTTTGTATCAATAGCAACAATAACAACATAGGTATATTTCATACATATTGTTATATATCAACATTATTGTTATATTTCACGTAACAATACAATTTTGGTATTTAATTCCTGAACATTTGACTTCATGCAGTTCTGAAATCACTAAACTGCTATATTAGCTTACTGTAGCCTTTTTATTTTTTTCTAGAGTTAAAAGAAACAGCAATTACAGAAATCAAATAAAAACAACCCTCCTGCCTCAAAGTCCAAGCAATGCATCATCAGGACAGCGGAGATGCCCCCACCACTCAGAAAAACAGCATGAGTGAATCAGATCAGTATATTTTCAGTGGATTTCACAACTATTTTTGTCAGCAGAAGAATACTGGGGGTTCCAGTGGTGCTCAGGAGATGTAAAACACAGTGGTCATGGTCCTTTCAGTCTCTGTCTTAACTTCATCCTTTGTTACTATTGAAAAACACCTGAAAAACAACACAATCATTGGTCACAGCCAGCACAGCTTCATGAGAGGAAAGTCCTGCTTATCAAACCTAATTTCCTTTTATAACAAGGTAACTCACCTGGTTGATCAAGGGAAGCCAGTTGATGTAATCTTTTTGTATTTCAGTAAAGATTTTAATACTGCCTCTCACAGGATCCTGCTGGATCAAATGTCCAGCACACAGCTGGATAAACGCATCATGTGGTGGGCAAGCAACTGGCTCACGGGTTGGGTACAGAGGGTTGTAGTGAATGGGGTGACATCAGAGTGGTGACCTGTCACTGCTGGGGTTCCACAGGGCTCCATCCTTGGCCCTGTGCTCTTCAACATCTTCATTAATTACTTGGATGACAGACTGGAGGAGATACTAACCAAGTTTGCAGATGATACAAAAACTGGGAAGAGCTGTTGACTCCCTTGAGGACAGGGAGACCTTGCATAGAGACCTCGACAAATTAGGGGACTGGGCTATCACTGACCATATGTTCAGTAACTGTTCATAAGTTCAATGGGGGGAAGTCCAGATTCTACACCTGGGATGGAGCAAGCCTGGATGTAGGGACAGACTGGGGAATGAGATGCTGTAGAGCAGCACTGCAGAAAGGGACCTGGGGGTCCTGGTCAGTGGCAAGATGACCATGAGCCAGCAGTGCCCTGGCAGCCAGGAGGGCCAACCCTGTCCTGGGAGGCATCAGGCACAGCATCACCAGCTGGGCAAGGGAGGGGATTGTCCTGCTCTGCTCTGCACTGGAGCAGCCTCACCTTGAGTGAGTCCTATGTGCAGTTCTGGGTGCCACAATATAAGAAAGACATGGTGCTGTTACAGTGTCCAAAGGAGGACAATAACGACAGTGAAGAGTCTGGAAGGGAAGCTCTATGAGGAGAAGATGAGGTCACTTGCTTTGTTAAGCCTGGAGAAGAGGAGATTGAGGGGACACCTCATTGCAGCTACAACTTCCTTGTGAGGGGAAGAGGAGGGGCAGGCACTGATCTCTTCTCTCTGGTGACCAGTGACAGTACCAGAGGGAATGGCCTGAAGCTGTATCAGGGGAGGTTTAGGTTGGATATCAGGAAAAGGTTCTTCATCCAGAGGGTGGTTGGGCACTGGAACAGGCTCCCCAGGGAAGTGCTCACAGCCCTGAGGCTGATAGAGCTCAAGAAGCATTTCCACAATGATCTCAGGCACCTGGTGTGACTCTTGGGGACGGTGCTGTGCAGGGCAGGTAGTTGGACTTAACGATCCTTGTGGGTCCTTTCCAACGTAGCTTATTCTGTCATTCTGTGATAACTTTTTTACTCTCACCCTACATCCATTTAACGTTTTCATGCTCCCCTGCCCCCTTCCCCTTTGGGTTCCTTGTGCTTAATTCACCATTTTCTAACTGTCCCTTTAGGCTTTACTCCTAATCCCTCTGCTCTGAAGAAGCACTGAAAGTACATCAGAGATTATCTTTGTAGTGCTCTCTGACCATGAAGGAGAAATGAGAGGGGAAAGTCTGGATCAACCAATGCAGTCTTATTGTAGGTCATCCTTCACATAAACAGAGTATGTTGACCTAGCTGTTAAACTATTATATATTTCCCCAGTTTTCAGAAGCTCATAATTCACACCCAAAAAAAAAAAAAAAAAAAAGGTGTAATCAAAAAGTGTCTTTCTGAAACCAGAATGACTTTCTCAGCAGAACTCTATTCCTTGATCTAAAGCTGGTGTATGGTGAAATTCCTAATTTTAGAACTGTTTTCATGTGGGTAAAATCAGATGCAGATTTATCAGGCAGGACAGAGGTTTTAATCTTCTTTATTCTCCCCTCCACCCTCCAGTAACACCAGGGAAAGTAGTAAGCATTTCCTTCACGTGATGTGGCTGCTCAGCCATGCAGCCTTCCCAGTCACATAAGAGTTATAGCTGCTCCTGAGTAAAACATTCTCATTTCTTTTTTCAAAAGTGGCTAAGCTATTTTTGGTCAAGTTTTCAAAAGAAGTGTTCTGCCTGCGGCAGAAATTCAGCATGAGAAATTTCTGCCCAAATTATTAAAGAATGGTGGAGTAACAAACTACTGAAAACAGATGGAGTTTGGCATAAGAAATTACAGATGCCACCACTCATGGCCTTTATACTCTCTAAGCATTTATACCGTAACACATATTCAAATGTGCAGTAGCACTCAGCAGAGTACTTCCTTCTCTCACCTTCTGTGTTCTGTGTTCAGGTTTTCTAGCTGTAATAATGATTTTCAAGAAATGTACTTCCAAGTACAGCTAGAGGCTGTTAGGTCAACCTTCCACTCAGCAATCAGGCAGCAAGAACCTCCTTACCTCAATGTCATTATTTCTGAAAAAAATCCATAATGACTTTATCCTTAGTTTTAGTTCCGTGTAACAGTGCAAACAGCACAGAAAAACTCAGAGGGGACTGAACAGATACTAAGAAAGCTAATGGAGTAGATTTTAATAGAGTGGATTTTCATTTCTAGAAGGAAGTAGTAAAAACAGATAGCAAAAATCTTTCAATCCGTAACTAAAAAGGCAGTAATTATACATTCTGGGGTGGGAAATCTATTATAAACACCATTTGTAGAACAAAATCTAGCACTGACTCTTGCTTATTTTATGACAGTGCAAAGGAAAGAGGTGGATATTCTAATCACCATTAGATAGAAAGAAAGACATAATGAATATAAGTCAATTTAGCAAGAACTAGGAGGTAAGACAGTTTACATTAGAACTTTTGTATCCTATTGGTGGATCCCTTTATTTTTTTATATCAACTTGGATTAAACTAGGGGACAAATTTAGGATTCAAGTCAACAAGGAAACAGCTGTGCCTTTCCATTTTTATTTGATTTATATTGTTACAAATCAATATCATACAAGAGAAGCACCTTCTGGTATTACAAGGACTCATTAAAGTGAATTAGAGTGGCTCCATGGAAATCAGTACTTTTATTTGTTCAAAATTGGTACATAACAGAAGAAAAGAAGTTTGACTCTCTCTACATCTACTATCTAAAGCAAGACATCAGTGGCTACAGCTAATTTGGGAAAACTAAGTTTTATTCCAAGGAAATCAACTTTGCCTAACTGAAAAGAAATGATACAGAAGTAACCTCTTGATCTCAGGAAAATTAATGGTAAGCAAGGCCTGCATCAACAGCTTGACTTTCTCTGCTAGTATCACCAGACGGAAACTCACACCACTAGAGAATTGCTTGAATTCTAAGAGACTTCCCTTTTTGTTTCTTCACATTCTCTGGACATAGTTTCAAATGAATCTAATGTTAAACCTACCCTCTAGACAAAGCTTTTACAGTAAATGAAGACTGACTTACTCCTATTACTATTCAGCCAGACCATTTCAGTAAAATTCAGGCCTTGGTGCATTCAGGGGGAGATTTCTATGAAGATCAGACGAAGCCAGGATTTCATCTCATCTCTCTTCTCTGTTCTTGTGTAGGAGAACCGACTACAACTATGCAGAGATGATGCATTGTTCTTTACAGTCTGCACCTGTGTCTAATTTAGTCTTGCAGCTAGAGCTACACAGCAAAGTACTTGACAGCTACTAGAGAGAATAGTCTGGAAACTGTCATCTCAGAGGGATGCTTTTAGAGCTCTCACTCTCTGGAATAAGTTCTTTTCTGTTTAACCAAAGGAAAAATATTTTTGTTAAGAAACCTGACATTCCAAATAAGAGTGCTGTTAAGTTAGGGAATGAAAATATGAAATTGCTGTTTGTTACCAGTGCTGTAAATCTTGCTGGAAGCCTTCACAAACACACCAGATGCAAACTGCTAAATCCTTCCACTTCATGACAGCACCCAGCCACTGACGGAATCATGCTTTCCACAGAGATGGCTGAGGGACTATGAGATATGTAAAGCCCATATGCATCAGTTACAATTTGCAAGTGAGGCGGGTGCCATACTCAAGCAATAATGTAATATTGTACCACCGGATAAAATTTCACCTGTATGCAGGAAAAAGCTTGATTCTATATATTCACACTATTGTATCAAAGTTTGAGTGCTGTCGGGACTGAGTGTACAGCCCAAAAACAGTGCAACATTCAAGTTGTGCATCTGTTTGTGTATACAAGTATATGTGCAACAAAATTACCATATATGTAATTATGCACAGAGATAACAACATTTCCATTACATCTTTCACAGCAACAGTTTGAAAATCAGTAAGTATAGTTTTTCTCTTGCTGCAGATAGAAAGTTGGAGGCTGAACTCCAGGCTAAATTTGAAGTTTTGGAAAAGTTGATTAATTTTAGAATTTTAAGACAATGCTTTAAAAAGCAAAACATTTTATAGATACACGACTCAGAGAGGGCTGAAATGTAAAGCATTTAGCTTGACAGGTGGATATACATACATACACACACACAGAGGTAAAAGGAGGCTTTGTACATTCACAGTGTGAAATTACTGTGACTCTTTACAAAACTGAAATGTCTCCTTATTTTCAGCGTAGCATAAATCTATTCAGCATTCAGGTGATGCATTTAATTGCTTGCTTACCTGTTGCTGTTTATTACCCCTTTTTTAATATATAGCTATGACAAAGAAGAATAATGTAGTCATCTAATTTAATATACCAGATTGCTAAAATACATTCATAAACCATTCAATTGTTATTTTGCCTCACTGGCTTTCTAGTCTGTTCCAGCAGACCTTGCTGTTACTTACCCTATCTTTAGCCTCCAGCATCTGTGATCTTCAGCTTACAAGAAATTAGGGCAATATCCATAAAAGGATGTTTCAATTTAGTTTATCCTGCCTTAGACCCAGAAAACAGGTTCACAGACCTATATTAGGTACTAAGAATAGAAATTATACCCAACCAACACTCCAGCCAGCAGGAAATGCTGAAAATCATGAAATCTCACCTCTTGTAAATGTTTATTTTCCCTAACACTGAGCTGCAGAAACGAGACCAACATTCATAGTTTGTAATATCCTATGGGGGCTTTGAAGTCTAGGTTGTCTGTGTTTAAACTGATGCTTAGCTACCACTTTATTGACTTTACTTTGGGATAATTGTTCAATGCTGCAAACATGCAAGAAATGGGAGATTTACGGGAGCAAAATCCTCCCGTGGGCTGAGACACCCAAAACCTGAAATATAGCTGATAAAGGTGGTGACTTCACTCTGGCTTCTACTTCCACAAAGGTTCCTCACCGTCTTTCTACTGGTGCTGAGATCCAAGTCTCAACTGGATTTTCCTTAGAATTAGGCTTAGTTATCGTGAAAGCTTCAGCCTTTCACAAATTATTCTAAATGTTACTCCTAAGCTTTCCCATAAATCCAACAGCATTACCTTTAGCTGGAATAAGCCAATTCTGAAATCTATTTCTGCACCGTGACCTTTTACAAAAATCTCACATCTAAGCCAAACGTCACTCCGGAGTAACTCAAATTCCTCCTGAAGTACGAAATGACTGAATCTCGAGAAGGCAGGCGAGGGGCGGCACTGGGGCTGGAGGGCCCATGAACGCAGCAGCATTTGGGAGACCAGAGGTAGGAAATACCTTCGGCGTACCAATCTACCTCAGCACCGCTGCCCACGCCTGGCTCTCCGGGCTCTTTCAAACGTTTCCAGGTGTGGAGCTCAGCCCCGCTCATATAAAAAGGAAACACGCTGTCCTCGCAGCTGGCCCCCCATCCTCCCCACGGAGCGCCCCGGGGTGTGGGGCCATGGCCCCTCTCCGACAGGTCCCCGCACCCAGCGGCACCGGCCCGCGCCCGCCCGGCCCCGGTTTCCGGCGGGACTTTGTGCGGCGGCGCTTCCCTTCCCCCGCGCTCGGCCCGGCCCCGGCGCTCCCCGTCTCTCTGCCCTGGCTCTCCCTGTCTCCCCGCGGTCTCCATGCCGTCGCGGGTGCTGTGCCTGGGCGGCGGGGCCGGGGGTCCCGCTGCGCGCAGGGTCCGCCTGCTCCTGCGGCAGGTGGTGGGCGGCGGCGCGGCCGCGGCTCGGGGCGGCCGCTCCGAAGTCAGGGCGCTGCACAGCTCAGGTAACCCACCCCGGGCCCCCAAGTGTCTCGGCCTCCGCAGCCTCCCCTGGCTGCCCCTGTCCTGGCCACAGCCCCCAGCCCTGTCACCGGGCCGTGGGGAGGCCGGCAGGCAGGCAGGTACCGCCTCGTGGGCTGCGGGCTTGTCCAGGCTGTGCTGCCGTCCCTGTGTCTCATGCTCGTCTGTGCGGGGCGTCCGGAGAAGGGCAGCGGAGCTGCCGGAGGGTCCGGAGTGCAGGTGCCGTGCGGAGCGTCTGGGGGCGCTGGGGCTGCTCAGCCTGGAGAAGAGGAGGCTCACGGGGGGACCTTATCACTCTTTACACCTCCCTGAAAGGAGGGGGGTCGGTGTCTTCTCCCATGTAACAAGTGACAGGATAAGAGGACATAGCCTCAAGCTGCACCAGGGAGGGTTTAGGTTGGGCTTCAGGAAGGATTTCTTCACAGAAGGGGTGATTAAGTATTGGAATGGACTTCCCAGGGAGGTGGTGGAGTCACCATTCCTGGAGCTGTATAAGGAATGACTGGATGTGGCACTTGGTGCCATGGTCTGGTTGACACCATGGTTGTGTTTGGTCATAGGTTGGACTCGCTGACCTCAGAGGTCTTCTCCAAGCTGGCATGAGGGGAGAGGGCAGAGTTCAGTCACAGGCTTGCGGGGACGCTTCCTGTGGCTCATGACAGGTTCCAGTCCAAGTGCTTGTGAAGCAAGGGGCAGCCCTGCAGCCTGTGCCCGTGAGAACCACTGTGCTCTGCAGAGTGTCTGTCTCGTCTTCCCATGCTTTCTGTTCCTGCATCACATGGCTTCCTCTTCCTGCTGAGGCTGTCTCAGTGCGTGTGTCGGGGGCTGCCAAGGCTGGTGCGTGTCTGAGTGTGCCGGCAGCATATATTAATGAGATGGAGGGATGACCTTGAGCCTGCAGATGGCATCAAGGATGACCTGAGCTGCCCTGGAATATCCTCTGGTGACCTTTGAGACAGGTGACAGGCCTGTGCAGAGTAAAAGTGGTGTTTGCAAAGGCTGACATATGTCAGCCTGTGGTAACAGACACTTTACAGGATAAATGCCAAAAGCAAAAAAGCTCCTAAGTACAGAGTGAGTGATGAATAGTGATTTGCAAGTGATTCTGATGGTGGAGTGCTTGCTCAATCTCCTAATTACACCCCTTTTATCCCATTTCTCTCCATTTTAATATTTTTAATCTGTTAGTTGATCAGTTCATTAGTTTTAGTTTCTGAAAAGTTAAGAAGGAAGTCTTTGAGGAATTGATAGCTGTAAAATTCCTTCAACAATTTGTGAATAGGTAATATTTTATTTGTGCAAAGTACTCAAAAGACTAGAGTTATTTAGCATCAAACAAATTAGAGTGAAAGTGGTGAAGTTAACTGAAGTGAATCGAGTAAAACACCTGAAGAAGGTAGCTCAGCATTTTTCAGCCATTTGTTGGGATGAGTAACCTCAAGAACAAAAAGAAAATTAGCAGTGTAAAACGGTAGCAAATGCAGCATTGCTAAAAGTATTTAATCACCTTAAATGTACTGTGGAATACAACTGAGTTTAACTCAGCAATGTTCATGAATGCACTCTGTATGTGTGTGAATAATAGGAGTATTCCCAGTTACAAGCAATGATGGCAAGAGTTTTGGTAGAAAGAATTAAGTCTCAAAACTCTAGAAAATTTTGTAGATAATATTAAGGATATTTGCCCTCCAAACACCTGAGGCATCTTATTCTTTATAGTGCTTCCTGTGTTTCTGTGAATTTGGGAGCTTGATNTTTTGTTTTTTTTGTTTTTGTTTTGTGGCTGTTTTTAAAAT
This sequence comes from Rhipidura dahli, assembly GCA_013399225.1. Lineage (NCBI taxonomy): Eukaryota > Metazoa > Chordata > Aves > Passeriformes > Rhipiduridae > Rhipidura > Rhipidura dahli. The sequence goes on along the minus strand of VXAC01003560.1, from coordinate 597,673 downwards.
TGATTTTTAAAATTTTTGTATGGCCTCTTGCAGACCCTAGTATTTCTTTGTGGATATTGAAGTTATGAAGGATGATCTGAAATTTCTTGCACCATATGTGTTTTTGCTATTTCTATGCAGCTGCTGTAATTACAGTTCTTGTTGTAAGCGGTGTTGAGGTTGCATGTGTCTTTCAGAAATAAATATAATGTGTGTTAAAAGGCTGGAAGCTGTTACGAGTTAACTAAACAGCAAACAGTAATTTGGATGTGACATCCCTGCCAGGTCAGATTTACTGTCTGTCCTCGTACCTTTTAAGTGTAAAGGAGAAAGTGTTGCCTATTCTTGTGCTGCTATGGATGAAGAAGCCACGCTTAGCTTTTCAGCTCGGTCTTTGCCAAGTGAATGTGGCTTGCTGGTTCACTGGGGACTGTGCAGGAATCTCTGAAGCTATCAAGTGGTAAAGCTTAAGAGAAGTCTCAGAGTGAAAGAGGCTCCATGACAAAAGGGTAATGGGAATATCTAGGAAGGGTTTGGGTTTGCACAACTTAATTAATGAGAGGAACAATTTGTAGTAGCAGAGGTTGTACATGGCTGACTGTCAGAATAATTTTTAATGCAGGTTTCATTTTTCCTTCTAAAAGAAGGAAAAATTGAAAAGTGTCAAGTTTTTGTGGACTGTAGAATTACTTGTGATGAATTATTTTAAATGCAGTATGAGCTGAGCAAAGTGGTTCTACATAACTTAGTTCACTATTATTTAATTATTTTAATCTATACATAATGTGACTATTTTTTTAAAAAGTTGACAGAATACACAATATTGGAGTTGCTTTAAGGGCTTAGAGGGAACAAATGCTGAATTAGATGTAAACTGAAGAGCTGGAAAACTAAAACCCATTGCCAGTTAGCTAGTACAGGCAAAAGAAGGTCTCTCATGTGCTTTGCTACTCAGTGTACATAAAATAATTTACGCTTTGTCACTTGTGTGGACCATAATGTATACTAGCTACATTTGCTGTTTTCTGCAGCACTGCCTGTCCAGGTTTACTTCCTCTGCTTTCCATATATGAAATTTTTGGTCAATTCCAGTTCCTTATCAAACTTGTGTTTAGAGCCTGAAAGATCTCAGTATTACATACAAGTGTATCTGCTGAGTAAAACACAGTCACTTGTAAAAACTGTCACTCTTCAGAATCCAATAGTGTTCATCATTAGTGTACAGGATCTAAATGATTGTGGTAAAAACTGATAATCTGAAAGAAGACTATGAATTTGACTGTGTATTTATAAGTGTCTTTTTTTCTGGGTTTGTCACTGTCCAAAGACTAAAGAACTGGTTGATGATGGGTGTAAATGCTTGCTGGCTCATTGCCTTTTCCAGTTTTACCTGTGTCATTATCTTTGTTGAAGTTTACATGTTGACAGCTGTGAGTGTGGATATGACAATATTTTTTTCATTGGCAAAACCTATTTAAGAGACTTCATTCCTTCTTCTTTCTCATGACATTCCTATAATTGTTCATTGCCTCCGTAGTTGTACTTAGGGGGCTGCGTCGTGGTGACTGAAATGATTCCAGGGATTTGATTTATTGTGAGGCCTTATGTACAGTTGTTGCGTCAACACAACTTAGAAGGCAGCAAATGGAGATGGGATTTTTCAATGTCAGTTGTTTGAAAGTTTGCAAAGTTATGCCTGGGTTATTTCAAGTACTTCTAACATTTAGAAAAGAAAAGGCTTGTGTTAAAAAAAAGTGTATTTTTTTAGACATGCTGATGTAGCTAGAACAAAGGGGCGAAATGTCAGACAGATCAACTTCTGTAGGGCTTCACTGTTGGTCCATGACTGGCTGTCAGTAAATAGTTTCTGAGTTTTAATATTTACCAGTTGTTTGAATTTTTTTTTTTTTAAACAGCTGTTACAGGCCTGATATGTGGTGATGTGTTCTACAAGTTGTGTCCAGCTTAATGCATAAGATTAAAGTTGTAGGTGCTTGGCACACTCAGGGACTCAAGATAGTTGTAGGCAATACCATAGCTAATTTTAAATCTGTTTTGTCAATTTTGGGTAACTTTTCAGTAAATGTGAAGTTTCAAAACTAATTCTGTTATTTTCAGTTGTAGATTCTTTTTAGTTGAAACAAATTATTGAAATTATACTAACCTACTTGTTAGCTCAGTTTAGAACAGATAGTCTAGTTTTTCTCCACTGAGCAAAATGTACTTCAGAAATCTTTATACAGTTTTAAAACACTCTGACCTAATTTTTCACAAAAGTAACACTGGCTACAGAAGATTTGAAAGGGAGCACTGGTGATGTGGTGGGCATCTGTTACCGTGTGACTAAGAGGAGCTGGCGGATATCGCTTTTTACAGACAGCTAGCAGTAACCTCCCACTCATGAGCTTTCATGTTCATGGGGGATTTCAGCCATGCAGACATCAGCTAGGAGGGCAGTCTGGTGTTGTGTGTGCACTTCGGTAATTCCTAGGCTGTGTTGGTAAAAATTTTGTAACGCAGATGCCAGAGTCAGCGTTGACTCTTTGCTTCATCTGCTGCTTTCAAGTAAGGAAGAGCTGTGACCAGTTTGGTCACAGGTGGCAGCCTGGATCTCAGTGACTGGAACATGACTGAGTTGCACATCGGGAGGAAGGCTGGGAAGGTGAGCAGCAGAATCAGGATCCTGGACTTGAGGACTGCAAGCTTTCACTTATTCAGGAGATAAGTAAGTAGAATCCTTTGGATAACAACTATGAAGATGAAACTTCATAGGAAAGCTTGAAATTTTTTAAAGAAAACTTAATGGTAGCTCAGGAATGAACCATTCCACGGCAGCAGGAGGTCTGTTTGGCCAAGCAGGGAACTTCTCAAGGAACTAAAACACAAAATGAGACCATACAAAAATGGAAGTAAGGATAGACATCAGGAGTGTAAAAGTGAAATTCAGCATTAGGGACAAAATCCCTACCATCTTATCATAGTGCGGACATTTTGCCCAGAAGGACCCTGATAAACATGACAACTGGGACAATAGAAACCTCAGAAAGTTTAGGAAGTATGAAGATCTTTCAGTGGACTAAAGTGTTGCTGGGAAGGGACTGGCTGAATAACAGCTTTGGTGAAATCCCACAGCAGTGATGTCTGGTTGAATGCAGCAGGGGAATAGGCTGGCTGGAATGGCTGTAGAACATCTGTCCTTGAAGGTTTGTGAGATGAAGTCAGACAGAGCAACAGCTCATCAGGTCTCATATTGGTGGTAAACTGATGTTTAGGTTGAGACCAGTGTTTCTGAAGTGTTTTGATATTTGATGAAATGGGCAGCTTAACACCTCTTTCACATGATAAATGTATTATGAAGAGATATTCTGAAATTTATCAAGTCTGTGTAAGATCATCATGGTAGTAAACATTTAAAATTGACTTTTCACTTCATAAGACTTTTGTAATTGAGTTTTATCAGACTCTCTACCTTCAAGGTTTGAAAGGCCCAAACAAATAACAGCTCTTGTTAGTAAAGATTGTATGCTTCCTGCATGGCTGGATCAGATAATCATAGAACATGAGTTGGAAGGGACCCTCAAGGATCATCAAGTCCAATCCTGGCCCTGTGCAGGACATCCCAAGAGTCACATCATGTGCCTGAGAGCATTGTCCAAAAGCTTCTTGAGCTCTGTCAACTTTGGTGTTGTGACCACTTCCCTGGGGAACCTGTTCCAGGGTTCAGCCACCCTCTGGGTGAAGAACCTTTGCCTAATATCCAGTCTAAATCTCTCCTGACACAGCTTCAGGCTATTTCCCCGAGTCTTATCACTGGTCACCATGGAGCAGAGATCAGTGTCAGATAAGATTCCGTCTTCTTGCTGTTGATTGTCTACTAATGCAGAAAAATGTATGAAAATGTTATCTTCCTGGAGTAATTACCAGTATTTTGGGTTCATGACACCTTGGACTGTAACCTGTAAAGATACTCATTAGCCAGCCCAAAACAAACAATTGGAAAATCTAATGTTAGCTTCAAACCTGAAAATTAAAAGAATAGAAAGTCTAAGAAGATTGTTGTGTAGAAATTGAGTGATATTCAAATTTTATGTTTGAAGCAATTTTTTTGTTTTTTAGACAGAAAGACTTCCTTTCACCCGTAAAGCCCCGCAACTTTAGTGGATTTTTTTGCTTAGCTTCGAGATAGATTTTGTTGTGTAAATAATTATTTATTTCAGTCAGCAGCAGCTGTCAGACTGCAGTGGCCTGTTGACAGGAGCTGAGCTCCACCTCATCTACGTGTGAAGGCACTGGTGGTCAAGGAGCAAACCTAAACCTTGTGAATGCAGGGTATAGATTTCTGTCCCTCATATTCATGTGTTTGGGAGGTTTCCAATACTGATATGAGGTGCAGAATAGGTGACAGTGTTGCTCAGTCAATGTATTATTTGCAGCCATAAAGACGGCCAATAATAGCTGCTATGAAATGTGAAAGAGAATAAGTTATAGGGCTGCATTTTTTTTCTCCCCTGAATAATGTGTTTGGAGAAGTTATGGAAAAAGGAAAAAAAAACCTGGAAAGTATAATTTCTGTTTCTTCTCAATAAGTCAGCTCTTCAAGGATTAGTAAGGGCTGACACTCTTGTCTGTTTCTTTATGGAAATGTGCTGGGTAAATATCAGTTCAAAGCATAACTTATTTTCCCTCCTTCACATTAGAATGAAATTAAGACCTGGAAATATACATTTGAATATAATATAGATTTCAGACTTTCCTTCAACAGAAGTGATTTTATCACACAGAAATTAGTATTAGCAGAGCTTAGCACCTTTACAGTTTTAATAAGCTCTTGCTGCTGTAGGCTCTTGAAACCAGAGGGATGGTCTGTGTACAAGTGAATGTGTAATATACTAAGGAGAGTGTATTAATCACACCTGTTTTCAGGACTAAAGAAGCCAAAAGGCAGTAAATTCAGCAACCTAAAAACATCATGTTCCTGAAACTTCACTGTAGTATCTTATAAAAACGCAGGTAATACAGATATGGTTTACACATGATACTGGAAGTGTTTGTGTTGTGTACTCAAAAAACTAAATATATGTATAGATCTTTTCAGGTTGTTTTCTTTTACAGTAGGATTTCTTTATTTATTTTTAAATAGCATTTTAAAATGTATTAATTTCATTTTTTATTAATATGTTATTTTACCAGAAAAATGACAAATAGAATAAAACTTCTTTCTACTTTGTAAATTCTTAATGTGTGGTTAATATGCAATCTGTTCATCTTTATATGTGACCAGTGTTGCTGTACATAAGTTAAACAGCAGTGTTTTTTTCTTTTCAGCGTACAGGAATAAATAGTAGGATTAGGGAATACTCTCTTCTTGGGAGGTGAAGAGGTGAGGAGGGATAGTTGGTGTGACACTTAGTAGCTTTTAAGACCAGGCAAACGTGCCAAGTGCACAGTAAGACTGCGTGTTCAGGAAGCCTTCTAACTGAGATTGTAGCATCACATCATCCATAGTGGGTCAGAATAAAGGTCCATCAAACCTGCTATTCCATAGTGGCCAACAGTGAGTAGGAGGTGCTGGGGGAGAAAAAAAATCACAGGGTGTTCATGCAGGGGTGCCCTGCTAAAGTGCCTTCCCAGGCTCCAGCTGCTTCCTCTGCAGCTCAGGGGCTTGGAGCTGGAGGTGCTGCCTTTCTATTCAGGCTGAGTGGAACAAATAGGCTTGCTCACCTGAAGAGCCCTTCTCAGTTACTGTAAAAAGCAGATACAGATAATAATATTGTGTCTGTCTAAAATGTAGGTCTAAAAAAGAGAGCATATAATTCAGTGCTCTCCAGTTACTGGGTAGCTCTGTATCCATGTGTGAATTTCCATATTGCCAGAGGTGCAGTTCACACCTGTCTTTTCCAGATGCAGTAGAAAGATGTCATTGCATGTATTGAGGCTGTTTGCACATCTCCTGGTTTTTTTTCAGAGAGTCACCTCAGGATCCTGTTACTGGTTTTCAGTCTTTATGTGCTGCCAATTTTTGACCCCTATTGCATAGACTCTCAAAAGACCTCCTGTGCCTGTATCTTATATGCCCCATGAATGGGATGTCCCCTTTACCTTTTGAGTTCTGGCTTAAAGGGCTCTTGTTTTGTTTCAGCAGCCATGTTTCTTTGTGTACATTATGTGCTGCTTGTATCTATCCCACTGTTTCCCTCAAAGGCTGTGGTACCTAAGATTGTGGTTTTCTCTGTGGGAGACAAGAAAGCAGAAGTGCATCTTCATTTCTTGCCCAAGCAAGCTTGATACAGCCTACAAAGTATCCATCACAAAATCCTGTGGGTATGGCTCTTGTCCGCAATAGTGTGGTAGTAGCTTGTGGGATGGGTTGGAGTATATCTGGGTTGTTCCATAATTTGCCATGTAGTCAAACAGTTTGGGATACATGTGCTCAAATTATAGGTTTTGCTGATAGAACATGACCATTTTACCAAGCAGGCTGTTATCAGTTCCTTGCCAGCTGGTGAAACACTGGAAAGAGCCTGTCCGGAATGACATCTCTGTTCAAAGGCTTTGGAATGGAGTAACCAAACATGAGTTTTTAAACAAGTACAGAAGAAACAAATTGAGACAAGAAAATATAGCCCAGGTGGAAGTGTGTGATAAGATTAGTGAGCTAATCCTCCCTGTGCTCATTTAGCTAGGAAAATGGACTCTGCTGTCTTAGTTTATTATTGCTTAGGGTTTTATTAAACACTGCTTAATATTTTTGCTTTTTGGACAGATACTAGCTGGAGGCAACATTTGTCTCCAGGCAGCAACAAACCTATTAAAAGCTGAATACCCTGACTGTGTGCTCAGCTCTCATCACATCTTACATATAGTTCTCTCCCAGCCCATTTTTCATAAAAGCTTGTAGGGTCTACTGATGTCTGGAATACTTGTGGGATTTTTGAACATGGCTAGGTGTGTTGATGAAGGGTTAGCATGTTATGGACTGATGTAAATACCACCAGAAGTGGTGCATTTTCCATTTTTCACCTAGACTAAACTCAGTTTTGATTTGTTTGTTGTTTTGGTTTTTTTTTTTTTTAAGGGACTACAGGAAATCATCTAAGGCTTTTCAATACTGTGCTAATAAACTAGGTAATTGAAATTTTATCCTATAAATGATTAGCATCATCATCACAATGTATTGAAAAAGTCTGACATCTTGTTGTTTTGGCATCTTGGCCCTACCGGGTTTTGGAAGACTTTGTATGCATGAAATAATATTTACTATTGAGCTGAGGTGATTTCAGCTAGGAGCTAATTAATCATATACTCTTGTCTTGTTGTGTGGTGGCTGGGGATTTCAGAGAAAATAAACTGTCACTAATTTCTCAGGGATATGTAAGACAACCTGCTCTCTTTAGAATATTAAAATTGTTCCAGGCTGAGCAACTGAGAGAGGTGTCAACTTTTGCAGGACACAGTGGGCTCCCAGGGTGTTTTCATCAACTTGGAGGCATTTTCACAGAACCATAGATTAATAGAATATCCTGAGCTGGAAGGGACCCACAAGGATCATCAACTCTTGGCCGTCACAGGAATGTGCCCCAAGAATCAAACCATGTGCTTGAGAGCACGTTATCCAAACGCTTCTTGAGTTCTGTCAGGCTGTGACCACTTCCCTGGGGAGCCTGTTCCAGTGCCCAACCATACTCTGAGTGAAGAACCTTTTCCTAAATCTCCCCTGACACAGCTTCATGCCTCCCTGTTCACCAGAGAGAAGAAGAGATCACTTCTTGCCCCTGCCCTTCCCCTCATGAGGAAGCTGCAGACTGCAATGAGGTCTCCTTTCTCCAGGCTGAACAAGCTAGGTGGCTTCAGCCACAATTCCTATGGCTTGCTCTCATCTCATCATTGCGGGTGGCCCACATTGAAAAGGTGTGGTGGCAAAAATGTCGATGACTTGTCATGATCCCCATTAGCTGTTCCCGAGTGAGAAAGAGTGAGCTTGGAACTGCAGTAGACGAAAGGGGAAGGGAGATGATACTTAGTAAAATAGTCTTCCTTATTTTAAAAATTAAAGAATTGGCGAAACACTGGTATAGCCAATGATTAGATTTTAGTCCCTGCAGTGCTTGTGTCTGTTGTTCAGTGACTTTAATTTATGTAAGAGCTCCCAGAGTCAGAACCAGGTCTCTAAGCTATTGTAGGACTTTCTTTTGGACTGTGTTTGAATGCTTCAGGCTGGAGAGGGCACAGTACTCTTTGGTGCATTTGAAATGAAAATTCAGCAAGGGCCAGAAAAGGAGCTGAAGCCTTAGACAGCTGCCTAATTCTTAGCTTAGCCCAGCTCTTTTTGGTACCATTCCACTTCTGAGCTCTTGCACAATCAAAGAAGAGTGCTTAGCTCTAGCATGGTGAATGGGGACTGCTTGGTTCCGTTTGTCCTCAGAACCAAGGATGAATCCTTGTCCACCTTGTATATGGCAGTACTGCTGTTGCCTATGTCCCACTTTCTGACAAACTATTGGAACATTGTATTGCTCCAATTGTATTGTTGCATAAAATGGGGGACAATCACCAGCTTACTACCTTTTGCCAATATTTTAGAGAAAAATGGAGGGCTGATTATTTAGGGTCCAGAAGCAACAGAAAGGCCCATGTATGCCAGAAAGGCATGTGTGTCAGGCTGTGAATCTCTGTTTCTGCATGCTAGTCAAACCCTTCCATTTAGGAGGTAATCAGCTATAATCCTTTCTACACTGCTTCCTGATTGTTACTGTAGGTGATTCTACTCTGGCTGTTATAAATCTAGAATCTTGGGGATTCTCAGTCCTGTGAGATGAGCAGTAACGTCTGGGTGTGCTGGAAGAGTATGGCATTTGAGTGCAAAGGTAGAGTCATGGCTGACTGAAAGGAGAACTACTGCATATGTGGGAGGAGTTTTAGTTGTCTCGTAATTTGGGCAAGCTGCTTCTCCAGCATCTCCTTTTCTGGTTCCAGCATTGGACTTCCAAACATTTGACTTCTTTCGTGATGCTGGAGGTAGGCAACTGTAGATTGGGTCCTCTTGGATGGAATAGGCCAAGGGACAGATCTACGAGAGGATTGGTTCCTTGTTGGATCTTGTCTGTGGGCTCTGTACTTTCTAAATCTCACTTCTGAGAAAAGAACAAACACAAGAGACAGTTCCAAAACTTGGTCTCAGCTCATGGAAAGAAAGTGTAATCAGAGTGCTGTGGCAAAACTATACCCCTGTGCATCAGTCTTACTCCAGTAGTGCTCTCCATCTTTATGCATGCATTACAGTGCAGTGGAGGTGGTGTTATCTTTAGCAACAGTAATGGGAAAAACATCATTTTATTAGAGTCATCTTAGTTTCATGGTCTTAATACTTGTGAACTCATTTCTGGGGCCCAAATTCTTGAAAGAAAATAAACTTTAGGTTTGTTACTTGTCTAAACCTCATATTCCTGGGTTTTGAGTGTTGTGCTGTTTTTCAGTGTGACCACTGCTGTGTTGGTGCTTGTCCATTTCCTCACTGCAAAGATTCACTTTTGATTTCCATGAGAAAGTGCACAGGGTATGCTCTGTAATTTAATTCAAGCCTGTGGTTGCAGAAAGATATGTAAGAAAGGCAAGTCCTAGTGCCCACATTAAGTAAAATGGCCAGATGCTGTAGGTTTGTTGAAATCCAAAGCAAGAAGTGCTTGAGACCACTCAAACTTTGGAAAGGTGCCAGGTTCTGCAGCCATATAGTCAGGAAGTGGAGGAAGGGCCCACTGGCATGAATATATAATTTTGTACCTCCAGCAGATACTGTTCTAGGCTGCTTGAAAACTCAGGAAAATCATCACACCTACAAGTGTTTCTCACTGATAGTTCTACAGGCAAATGTGCTAAAGTTTTAATTTCAGTAAATCAACAATGGTAGCTGGAATGGGGTTCTACACTGGTCTTGATTTCCATAAGTCCCAATAGCTTAAGGTTGTAACAGCAGCAATACATGAAGAAACAGGGAAAAGTAATATTAATTAAATGTAAATTGTCCAGGTACTGATCTACTGAAAAGCAGCTGAGCCTAATTAGTAAACACAAACACAGTTAGGCTTCTTTGGGAACCCACAGTCAGCCTCACCACAGCAGGCCTATGATTTAAATTTATAGAACCTTAAATACTTTGAAGTATCTAAGTATGTAAGAGCTAAAATACTTATTTTCTTTATTTTAGGTGATACTGTCACTATTGGAGATGTGTCTTTTAAACTCAAAACACCGAAGAACCCCGAACTTGTTCCACAGAACTACAGTAAGAATCTGCTTTCCTTTTGAAGGAATTTCAAGGCTTTATTAAAAAAATTTCTACTCACTCAGTCATTTCACTGTCTTTACTGAAATGATCTAAGAAGTATATTTTGCAAAAGCATGCAATTTGGGGTAGGCTGTCTTTGCTTAGTTCATTATTATGTCTGTGGTTCAGCTGTTTTTGTAGGAATCTTGCCTTTGAATACAACTTGTCCCATTGGTCAATGGAACAGTAAGAGAATCATTTGTCTATGTCTCATGTTTTTGTTCAAAAGCGTTCTTATCCAGGGATTACTTCTAAAAATAATCTCAAGTTGTTTGGTCATAAAACCGTGGCCGTTACGAATTACCATTCAATTGCGATACAATTAGGTGTCCTAGGAATTTGCAGATGTATGGTGTTTTTCTACTGTGATATTTAGTATTCCCAGATTATCACATAATTGTTGTCAGTAAACATACAGGTCTTTGCAATCCATCAAGTTAATGGGAAGTCAGTTGCACAGTCATGAAAAATGCTGTCAAATGGCAAATACGCAGCCAGTTACGTACATCAACAATGCATATACTTGTACCTAAAATTGATTCACGTTATCTTTTGATACCTTATTACAAACATCACTGGTTTGCAGCTATCCTTATTCCCTACTATTCGTGGAGAATACATGCTTCTTGAGCTTTTCCTTTTGCACCATGGCTCAGAAGTGAATCACGTTTGCACTGTGGCTTTTCCCAGTACACAGGCCAGATGTTTTCTGAGGATCCAAAACAATCAGTTGCCATTTGTTCAGTACTTTCACATGTAGGCTGCTGGGTATCCAGAATGCAAGTTTAACAACATCCACTAACAACTTATTAACAACCTGAACTCCATTCAGGTAATTTTGCAATTTTTGCAGACCAAAACTAAGCACACATGGCATTCTAAAAGGGTATGCAAGTCTTATATTACTGTTTACACAGGGACAAGCACTGAGAACTCCCGATGATGGTCATTGCACAGTTCTACAGGTGAAAAGTGGGTGTAATCATTCACTTCAAGTGCGTTTGCTTTCCAGGAGCAGGTCTAAATGCATTCTATGGCATTTTGACTCAAGAAAACCTGTGGTACTGGTCTTTTTTGTTTATTTTGTTTATTTTTTTTAGAAGGATGACATTGATAGTATAACAATAGACTTGCCAAGGAAGGTTGGACAAACTGACAATGAGAGGTCCCTTCCAACCTCAGCCATTCCGTGTTTCTGTGATTCCTGATTTTGTAATAACTGGGATAGTAGGCTCTGTTAATATTGACATATTTAGATTATTGTTTCTTACCTCTATGTTGTCATGCAACATTTTTTCTGAAATATTTGCCCTTTGAGAGGTATAGCAGAAATACACAATGATAGAACAGTTTCAGTTGGAAGGGGACCGACCTGTAAAGGTCATTTAGTCCAACCTCCCCTGCAATGAGCAGGGACATTTTCAGCTAGATCAAGTTGCTGAGGGGGCAATATAAAGGGGAAGATTTTGTTTGCTTTCACTATTTGACTAGTGTAATATGCCAGTAGTCTGGTGGGCCAGATCACTGATCTAAATCTGGACTGTGGGCTGCTGAAGTCTTATAACTCAGTAGGCATCACACTGTCACTTTCCTACCAGGTGATCTAAAGTACCAAAAATTTCCAGTGCCATGTGCCAGCCCTTGCTCTAACAGGGTAGCCTATGAGGAAAAGGTTTCTCTTTTAGATTGTAATGTCACTTCCCATTCCTCGTGAGTTTCCTGGGAATGCAGCCAAACAGTTGAGAAATGCTGCATTGTATTACTTTTCACAGCCCCTTAAAAAATAGATTTTCACTTTTCACCCTTTAATTTTTATTCTTTTTCTCTCATTTTGATCATGAAGGTTGTCAGTTGTCTATGCTAATGACTGATGTGATCGATTCACACTTATTTATAATCCTGGTAGATTGATCTGCTCTCTGGTTTTCTGTGCTGTACCAAATGTGTTAATTTTAACAATGCTTTCCAAGTCATTATTACATATTTTGTTCAACCCACAGTTTTCAGCAAGCTTAATGTTAGTGCTAAGTTACTCTAACAGCTTGTCTTTCAGTTCTTTGCACTGAGAAGGTAAGAGAATTATGATAGCATTTGGTAGAATCAAAGGAGAGATTTTTCTAGTTAATGATTATAAGAAGGAAAAAGTTATTGGAAACCAATAGCAAAAAGGTTTTTAAACATGGAACTTGTACAGAATAATGAGATCTTAGCTAAAATCTGATACTACATAATAGTAACATTATTATTATTGTTACTCTGATACCAAGTAATAGTAACATTTATTAGAATACATATTATTAGTTGTTTCTCTCTTTTTAATTTTTAATAATCAAGACTGAAAGGAGCCTGTGTCATGCTTGGGATACTGTTGTTCATCAATAGTCATGTACTGAAAGTAGGATTACTTAAGATGTAAAATTTTGCTTGTAAACCTAAATATCAAATGAGTTAAAATTAAGTAATATTGAATACTAATGTATTTCATAGCAGAAAATCTATTTAGAATACTTTATTGCAAATATTCTTTATATATTTAAAGTTGGGAATTTTTTTAACTCTTAGTGTTTAAGTTCTTTGGTTATCTTACTATGGAGAACAAAGATATATTCCTGTAGTGGAGTTAAGTAGATTGTATTGACTTCATGTTGATTATCATCTTGTTGAGAGATGTTTAGAGAGTGTATGTGCATCACTTAACATTTTTTTTCTTCTTTTAAAAGTACTTCTTGTTTTGCTGGGTGAATGACTGCTGTAGATATAAGTTCTTATGGTGTAAACCAAATGGAAGTAATTATGTGTTTCGACTAATTTATAAACTAAAACATCATATATTTTGAAAATTTATTTTAGTAATTAATATTAAATTTAAATGATAAAGTTACTTACCTGATTTCTTCTAAACTAAGACTGGAAATAATTAGATCATTTGCTGAAGTGGGCGATATCCCTGAGAAGGTCTCTGACATTGTAATGTTAGTAGTGGAGTAAGAACTAGTAGGAGGGAATTGAAGCAATTACAGTTCATTTACTAGTATTGCAGTATTGTTTTCTATCTCATCATTTGTGTAAAGTAGAATGTTTCTGCTTTTGTTCTTCTGCCAGAAGATAAAAGCCATGTTAAAATATGGTGATGTTGAAAGTGCATATCTATAATTTGCAGCAAATTTTAGGTATATTATAACATACTCTAAACTCAGCATTATTTTCTAGGCTTAAAAATAGCCTTAAAAATCTGAAAAAAAATCATAACACAATAAAGGATGTAATTGTCTTAAGTACCTACAAAACTATACATTTGCCATTTGTTACATAGATGCCAAAATATTTATTTCTTTGTGTTACCAAATTAGACTGATTTTTAACTCCTGTATTGCACCTTATTACATTTTGCAGATATGGATAGGAGAGGTATTGCTGGTTGCCCTGTGTTTCCATGTATTTGCTTTTCAGGTTTTTTGCTAGGTACTTAGCAAGTTTTCTATTAAATTGTCTATTTTGTGTGTTAACATGAAATATTAATTTGTTTTGCTGTTGTTGGCAAATGTCTTTTTCTTGGAAGACAATAATTAAAGGTACATAAAATCTGAGTTCTTTTTGTAAGTGACAAGTAAAAATGAGTCATGCACAAGGGAATTTTATTAATGGGATTTCTATCATAACTGTCTGACACATTCTAGAAAGAGGGCACTTATTTTTGCACTGCTTTTTCGTTTATGAGTGAAAATAAGCCCTACATTTTTAAAGTCTCACCTTGTCTGAAAGCATGATTGTTTCTTTAATTATACTTTGGAGAAACTTTGTATGACTTTCTGTGATAGTTGAGATCTAAAATTGAATTTCAAGAATGCACCTTTTTTTGGTTTTTTTTTTTTGGTTTGGTTTTTTTTTTTTTTGAGTTCATGACAGTGTACCAATGTCCTTAATGGTTTCTGGAAATGTTGTGAAAATGACAATGTACTTGACATTTTATCTATTTATTAATCTTGACAAAATGATTCCTAACACAACTCTTCCAGGACATTTTGTTCAAGGATGGCAAATCCTTGTTAGGGCAGGAAAAGGGATGTTCTTTTGCAACTGGGCTTTGCTGCTCTGTGAAGGTGCAAGTGCATTTGAGAGATGTTACATGCAACTGCATTGAATTGTGGAAGATTAATTTCAAGAAGTGTCATTTTGTGCCAGCTGTCCTCAGTCTGAGCACCCTCCCCAATGTGTGATCAAAAGTGACATGTGTGTATGCAGGGGATGAATTCTATTACTTTTTTTCAGTTGAAATACATGAAACAGTGATTATTGTGAGGAATTCAAACAGAATGTTCATGCATGTAGTAATGTCTATGTCCCCACAGAATGGTAGGTGCCACATATGGAAGCTAGGACAGGTGTATGTTCAGTTTTTACTCGAAGTATGCTCATATTTTCACTGGAATGTGTGCTCGTTCTTTTTTGTGTCAACTTTACATCTGAGTGTCAGAGTACAACACTTTCTAGAGACAGGCTGTTTTGCAGGATGACTGTAATTTCATGCTAACAAAAATTTTAGTCATTACATTTCTTCACTCTTAAGAGAAGTTGTCTGCTGTCAGAGATTATGATTATTTCAACAGTTTGAGTTTTCATGTAGGCTTCCAACTGTTCTGCAGGCTTCCAGCTGTTCTGCTATTTGGGTGTTACCACCTCATCCAGAACCTGAAATGGTGGGCTTTTTGTCAGTAGAGCTCTGGACATTTTACATCATTATCCCCATATTGTCTGTAGTGAGAGTGAGGCACAGGCATACATGGGGACATGGAAACCTACAGAGAGGGTCTGGATGGAGCTCGGAGAGTTATCTGTGCTGTTCCTTGTGCTTCAAAGCAAGGTCAGTTGAATCCAAACCACTCCTGAGAGATGTCTGTCCTCCTTGTTCTTAAAATGTGCGGGTGATGTAGGAATCAGAACCTCTCTGTACACTTTGCTCCAGTAATTAATGATTCTTTTGTCATAAAAGCTTGTTGAAATGTTTAATTTAGTTTTATTTGGGGCATACTTTTAGTTCCCAGAGGTTTAATCTATCTAGCATAACCTTGATGTAGAGAACTTTTTTGCTTCATGGTAGTTCTGTCTTGTGTATTGGAAAACCATTATTTATTTTCTGTATGTGTCTCATGATAATTTTTCTTGCTTTTTATTTTGGATTCTCTCATACTTTTTGGTGCTGGCCTGAGCTGCTGTGCTCAAAAGCAGACACACTATGTGCCTGCAGTAGGAGTCTGAGCTATGGATAACTGCTCTTACTATGTATTCTCTGAATAGTACATCCAGCTAAGAATAGTTTCACTTACTCCATGTTTATGTGTCACTAGGAGAAACTTAGTCTTTGGAATCCCATTCAGGGTTTCTTCCAGTTTTTTGTTTTACATGTTTTCCTTATATTATCTTTTAATTTGTTTTCGCATGGAGAAATAGGATTTCTCTGTGTAGAACTAATACCCTTCTGTGAAATAATCAACTCAGAGGAATTGATAAATGAGTTTATGGTCTCATCCAAGAAGTAACTTCCCCCTATCTAAGACCCTGTAAAGACTTGCAAGTTGTTTCCTTAACACCGCAAGACCAAAAATTTTTGGAATGAAGACTGTTTCCATGAAAAATTTATGAGGAAAAGTAGTATTCCAGTGAAAACTGTGATATAACCACGTTGTGAGACTGAAAACTCTTTGGATTCTGTGCATCAGCATAAAATGGGACGGGCAGCAATGTTTTATTTGCTAAATGGCAGCAGCTGAAAGCAGACCACATAGGAGTGTCTCTCTCTCCACCTTGGTCATGCTGCCTCCTTCATCATGTCCTGGCCAACTCACTCTCCTTCCTCATTGTCCCCCGGCCTGAACAAGCTGTTAAGTGAGTCTCAATGAGGTCATTCAAAAATAAAATAAAAAAATCCCCTTTTTGAAATGTATTTATGTTTGTTAGACAAAGACCTCCTTCCTTGTCTCCTTCTCCCTTAGCTGTATTTATGGCAGCTGCTCCTTGTGCTGGAGGTACTGCATACTGCCGTGGGCAGCTAAAGGACACCTTGATATTCAGATGAGAGGGACATTTTGTTCCTGTCCCTCATTTTTAGCTCTGCTGAAACAAGGAGCCATTTTCAGACAATGAGCATGCTTTGTAGTCAAGGTTCAGGGTATGCAGAGGTCTTTTTTTATTCTGCTGAAAGTTAGGTATGTTGGTGTGTTCTAAGGTTATTATGTGATCAACCAGAGTCATACCGGGACAGGAGTTCTGCTGTATTTTGTGCAGCATCTGGAATAGTTATTCTTGGGAATCAGTTCACCTAAGTGCCTGAATAGTGGGAAGAGTCGCACGTCTTCTTCATTTATGGGATTTCTTCTGTAAGTGGGATACAAGGACTTGCCAGCAGATACTGTCTGGTATCTCCAGCAAGTCTTATGGCTCCAGTGAGTGTGCCAAGAATTCAAGTATGAGTGAACGGGAATATTTCCGAGGCTAGCATAGACGTTTCAGTCTTGGCTTTGTCAAAAGCTGATTTGTGGATCAAACAAGAGCAGCTGCTGCATTTGCTTCAAAATCTTGTTAAAACATTTTCTACTTTTCTTTTTTGGGGATTTCTCTGTTCAGATTCAGCTGCTCACTTTACAGAATCTTTGTGCAGATTCTGCTAGGTGCTGTTCTACTTATCACTTATTAAAAATCAATAGAATGCAATTTCTTTTTCTGTCTGTCCTTGGTACACAGGAATAGCAAATTGTAGCACCAACTAGTCTCCTGCATGTGCCAGATGGTGTCTTAGAGAACACACTGCAGAGGCTTACTATGCACCATCCTGCAGATTAAGAATATAGGGCCTGCTATTTAACTACTGCAAATCATCAGAGTGCCACTAAACAGATTGTGCAATCCCAGTTTGCATTAGATTCTATCTGACTCATCAGGTAATTAATAAATGTTGCTGTAATACACTTGCTGATGCTTTCCTCAGGGAATTTGCCCTGTCTTCTAAATGTCATAGAAAATTATTATTTGATACTTGTGGTAAAGTTGATGTACAGCTCTTGAATAGAGAGGAATTTTTTTTCAAGTCATATTAGAGAAAAAAGCTTTGCAATGCAGAGCATACAGTACAAGTAGTCTAAATATATATAAATAATATACAAGGTACTGTGTATGTGCTTCTGAGGTTGCTTTTGAAAAGCATACTGTGCTTTGGAAACAGTTTGTGCAGCGCAGACTGCATGTACAAGAAAATGTTACATTCTTCTGATTTTAAAAAGACTTGAAAAATAACTGGGAAGGTGAAGTAGTTTTAGTATCTGGAGCAATGTACAGATAGTACATGTTAGAACTGAAGGAACTGACAAGTGGAAGCTGCTGTCATGACAGTTCACCTTAGGGAATGCTAACTTGGAATTGTTGGCATAATTTGAAACAGGCTTCCTTTGAGTGAGTTTGCAGGTGCCAATGTGCTACTTTGTGATGGAAAACATGTATTATAATTGATTTAATTATAATCTGTTTGTGAGGAGAGTGATGTGAATGGGGAAGCAAGGAAACCTTTTTCTTCTAAAAGTATCAATAAGGAATTGTCTTTTGTGATGTTTTCTCAAAAAAAAAGCAGGAAATTTTCAGACAGTAACTTGTACTTTTTTTATATTGCTATTTCAGAGTACATTTGGACTGTTTAAACAAAATGATGGCAATATAAGTGCCCTGAAATTCGTTAAAGTTTTCATGCAGATCACGTTTTAAGATTTTACCTATTTTTAAATGCTCTACACTCGTGTTCTTTTACATGATAGGTTTTTCTTTTTTGCAGATGCTGCTGAACATTCTAAAGTCCTGTTGCTATTTATGGTACTCTTTTAAGTGTGATCCAAGTTTTTCCTTGAGACCACCCTAAAAATGAAGAAGATAGCTACACATATTAATGAGAATTATGCCAGAGGCGTTTGTAGTCAGGCTGTGTCAAAGCTGATTTTGCTGTGCTTCTAATGCGTGAATTTTGACATGAAAGATTTCCAAGTGTATTTTTCCACTGTAAGCAAAGTACTTTTCTTTATTTGAAAACAGCTATTATAGAAATACCCTAGAGGCACATTGGCTTCATCCAGGTAGAAGCAATAATGAATGTGAGATCTGTCCTAAAATTTTAATGGTACCTTTAAGATAATACTTTTTTTTTTGCGTGGTGCTTTTCAAATTTCATGTCCAGTAGCAAAGTTTGGACAGATCAGTTACTCTGGTGTGATGTATTATGCTTTATTTCCCAAAGAGTATATCTAATAGAAACTTCCCTAATTTCCTTGAAAACCTTGTAGAAAGGAGCTTGTTGTTTCCTATAAGGAATTGATTTGCACTTGGCCAGTTGTGTGTGATGTGCTGTGCTTTGCTTTTGGAATACATTACTTCAGTGAGGAAGAAGAACACGTTTTACATTCATATGATGTCACCACACCATGTATGAAAGCTAATCCTGGGCACACTAATGACAGTTGTTCAGAAAACAAAATTAGACAATAAGGCAAGCCTGAAATATTTGTTTACAATTAGCCTGATAATCCTAATGCATAGATTGGTCACCTGCATGTGTACGCTATTCCTGTTCTCATTAGTGGTAAGGATATTGTAAATTTCTCTGGAAGTAGATGATTTCAAATGGGTTCCCCAAATGTCAGACCAAACACCAAAACCTTCAGTTAGTTTTGGTTAAAATTTTCCTTAATTCTCTTTATGCTTGAAAAGTCTTCCTTGATTCTCATATGTTTTTTTAATGCTGTTTCTATGGTCTTACAAAAATGGATTTTAATTCTGGTTTAGAAGAATTCATCAGTGAACTGAACCCCTTCAGAACTTAGTGGCACTACTGCCTGCTGTCCTTAACTCTGCCCTGCACATACTGGTTCCCCGGTCTCAGATGTAATACTTTGTTTTTGTAAACGTTGGCTTCTAGATGCACCTAGCATTGCACTGGGAAAAGGTAAATAACCAAGAATTAATTTGGAGATTTTATTGCCTCATGCTCCTTTCTTCCTGCACTTCAGTATCCTGGTCACTGCCCTTGAGCCTAACTTGTACTACCTCATGATTGGTCTTGTCAGACTGTTCTGAAAGCAGCCATACACATACATGCATACATAAATCTCCCTCCTGACTTGCTTATGTTTGCCTTCTCCTCCTGCACTACTGCTTTTTGCTTGTGACTGAGAAAGAGCCAGGCTTTTCTGGGGGGTATGTGAAAGACTTTTCTGGGGATAGGGTGATATATGGCAATGAGAGCAGTACCCCTCCTTCAGTGTGGTGCTTCTGCATGATGCTTTCCACTGTCAGCATTTGTATACATGTGGTAAAAGTTTTAGTTTCATTATCATCGGGTTATTGCTTTTTAAATTAATGCATATGATATTTCTTAATAGAAGTAAATAGATCTGCTTTGGTTTTTTTTTTTATGATGATTTTGGCAGCTGTATGGTATCGATGTAGTGACATGACAAAGTTTGTATTTCCTTAATAATTTAATTTTGTGGTTTATTGTGTCAACATATAAACTGGAATGCAATTGTCTTTTTTAAAAAAAACAAACTAAGTTTGTCCCTGAACACTAAGTTTTAGTCTGACGCAATCAGAGTTTTTTGGGATTTTTTTTGAAGTTCACAGTTCACAGAAGCATTGGGATAAATACTGGATAAATACTTTACAAAATATTTATAATGTATGTATATTATATTACCTGATACTGAGGAGTCCACTCAACACTGAGTAATACAAAACAGTCTTTATGTTGATCAGTTTAATGTGAAATACAATTCCACAACTTTTTTTTCCAGTTTATGTCAGTTTTTTTTTAAGGATGAAGTTGTGCAGAGGAAAAAGCAATTGGTAAGATAGGTGTATAAACTTGTATATATAAGTTAAATGATCTGTTATAATCTGTGTGTGGAATTCTCTGCTTTTCAGCTGTCCAGACTGGGGCAGTACAGCTTTGTATCTTGTGTTTTGACTTTGGAGATAAGCGCAAAGAAAGCGTTGAATGGCCAGGTATCTAGCACTTTTCAAAATTTAATAACGTGTTCTTATCTTTGTGTTTCCAAGTGACAGAGTCTCTGGCCCAGTCTGTAGTCCACCATTTAAGATGGATAATGCAGAAAGATCTTCTTGGCCAAGATGTCTTTCTTATTGGGCCTCCTGGGCCTCTCCGGCGATCTATTGCCATGCAGTATCTGGTGAGTACATTGGTTAAAATGTATTGGAGACATAGTTATTAATGTCAGTCATTGTCATACTAGACAAATGGTAAAAGGCACTCCTAGGAAATCTTACACAGCAAGCTACTTCCAAAGTAAATAATTTTTTCATAAATATGCTTTCCAAAGCTCAGTTTTTGTTACAGACAAATAGAAAGTGCAGACATTTTAATACATGTTTTTCTGCTTGAACTCCAGAGGGAAAAAAAAAAGAGTTGGAAAACTGTGTTACCATATGCTGTCGCAGTTTGTTCTCGGCATTATGTATGTTAGAAGATTAAGTTATCTGCCTACTGCTACGGACAACAAATCATTTTTACTTCATTACATAAAAAAAGAAATGAAGGAAAGGCTTCAGAGAGGAGAGGCTGGGAGAGAAGTGTTCTGAGTAACATTTGGGAAGAGTTATTCTGAGTGATTAGAAAGAGTAGTTGCATGTATGATCCTCTCTTGGAATGTGGGAAGGACGTGCCTACAGCCATCTGCATGAACCACGGCAGCACTGTGTACAAAATTTCACATTTAAAAAGTCAGTGCCCTTAAATGATCAGGAGGAGGGGGATGTCTGCCCCAGAAAGTGGTGTGGGTAGGACTTGGTCAGAGCCATGAGCTCTGTCTGGAATCGGGTTGAGCAGAGGGATCACAAATTGAGGCGTATAAACAGTTGTCATAAAGATCAGCCATTCCTTTAAAAATCAAAAGAAGCTAATTCAAAGACTAGCTCTCTGAGGCAAAGCATGGAGGAGAAAGCTGCAAGATTTTGAACTTTGTAAAGAACAGAAAAGATTTCTTCATTCAGCAAACCAGATGCGCTACTTAACAGTTTGATGCATTCCTTAAAATAAATGAGAAGAGTTTGGTATAACCTAAAAAGAGGACTTGGAAAAACACCTGATATGGAGGTGTAAGATATAGAATGTGCCTTCTTGTTTATGCCACAGACTGTATACACCTGAGATCTATTAGAAGGGCTGCAAATTCCTGATTCAATGCCATGCCAAAAAATTTTGTGAAGGCTGGACTTTCCATGTGAGCTGATACATGCTGTGGTGCCTTTAATGAATGTGTAGAAGCCTGGAAAACGTCTATTTGCTGTTGCTGAAAGCTATTATGCGTTCCCAAACAGGGCTAATTGTTGAAAAACATTTATTTTTTAATGAAAAGAAAGTGTGGCTATTATCTGCCTGCAACATAAGGAGTTGGTGGTTTTGTAACCCAATAGGCACTGAAAAAGTGGAAAGGAAATAGTTTTAATCAGGTTTACATATTATTTTTTTTTTCATACAGCTATATTTAAAAGCTGCCTGTTAAGAGAGGTCTGTTAAATCAATGGCATCTTTAACTGAGGAGTGAGGGCTAAGAGCATTTCATTATGAATCTGTTTCCTAAATGGAATGCATGATAACCCAGAGATGGAAGTAGCAGAAATACCAGTTATAAATACATGGGGGAATTGCTTTATTTGTTCAAGATAGCAAATACTAAGTATATCTCATATTGAATCAAAATGAGCAAAACAATAAACCAAGGGTTCTGCTTTTTAGCAGTCTATAGTTTTACAGATGCAGACTGCATCTCATGAGAGCCAAAGAAGAGAGGATAAGAATAATATAGTTCATATTGGCAGAGCATGTGCAGATAATAATCACAGCTGCATCACAGTATAAGTGTTGCTGAAAAGTGAGAGTTGAGTGTTTCAATCTTTTACAGAAAACTTCTGATTTTTATTTGTGATTTTTAGGTGCCAGTTCTTTTTCAGAGTCTGTAACCAGAAGATAAACCTACAGGATGCTACACATGTTCAATGGAAAGAATATATAGCTGGTTATTATGTTTTGAGAATAGGTTTGGGGAAAATAAAACTTTATTGAGCAGAAATTCAAACCATTTTGTTTGAGGCAGAACACACTGTTAACATTTTTAAAATAAAATACATTAGATTTTGTTCAGAGTTATTTCACATCAGTGTGCTGTTGCCTAGAGGTCTTTTGTACAATTGTACCATTAGTCCTATCCTTAAAGTTCACTTACTCGGGTTATAGTCTTATTTTTGCAGTAACTTTAGACTGTTGTCCACAGGAGCTGACAAAGCGGGAGGTTGAATATATTGCACTCTCAAGGGACACCACAGAAACGGACCTCAAACAGCGACGAGAGATCCGAGATGGCAGTGCTTTTTATCTTGACCAGGCAAGTTGCAGTTATGCACCACCTAGTCATTATTCACAAGTAGTTTGAAGGAAGTCATGGTTTATATGTTGGAAAAATCAGTATGTGGATTGA
Source organism: Rhipidura dahli (assembly GCA_013399225.1). Taxonomy (NCBI): domain Eukaryota; kingdom Metazoa; phylum Chordata; class Aves; order Passeriformes; family Rhipiduridae; genus Rhipidura; species Rhipidura dahli. The sequence goes on along the minus strand of VXAC01003560.1, from coordinate 574,849 downwards.
CGTTTTTCATGCAAGTAGAAAGTCTCTTGCACGATGATCTTATGATGATTGTACATGTTATCTCTACCAAAATCTAAGATTACTCGGTCTCTTAAGAGTACTACAGGGTTGATTTAGACAGACCATTTTTGATTAGAGTAAGATGCATTCTGTGCAAGTTAGATAAGCACTACCCTTGCTATGTCTCTTCCTCAAAACTTGCAGCATATTAGATGTATTCCTGAAGTGAATCTTCTGACCTAGTTTAATTGTAAAAGAGTCTAGTTCATGTGTTTTATGACTGATCTGTGTTGTGAAACCAAAGCACAGTAAAAGGAGACAATTGGGAGATTGGATTTGAAACCTCACTGCAGATATGGAATAAAATAACGATTTAAACATTCCTGCCATCAGTATTGCCCCAGACCAGTAGCTGATTTAGTGCAGCCATAGAATGACTTGGGTTAGGTAAAATTTCTCTTCATAAGTTATCCATGGCGTGTTTCCTCTCTGATTATGCAGGTAGAATACACAATTCATGTGAAAAGCCTGTTTTCCTAGATACCTAAAATTTTTATGGAAGTTAGGTTTCTAGTTGTATAGGGTGGTGAGTTATTGAAAAGAATTTTCAGTTGATGTTGCTGTAGAGATAATGGTATCACCATCATATGAGTGTTTTGTGAGGGAAAACTGGAAAGCTTTGTTCACCCTTTTAAAGAAATTTTTTTCTTTTTTTTTTTTTTTTAATTCCCAGTGATCTCTTTTTAAGCCTCCAAATTTTCAAGAAACTTTTAAATAGATTTTCTTGAAACCATGATTAATTACTTTGAGCAATGGATGATCCTCAGAATGAAGAACTAACAGTTAATCTAAATATATTTTATTTTAGTTACTTCTAGGAATTCAAATTATTTCATGCTTACTTGGAAATGTGAGAATTGCACAATATAAGATAATTTGAAGTACTGTACTGTGTATTAGGGCTTTAAATGGCTTTTCATTTACCAGGAGATGAGAGCATTTGTGTAGGTTGTGGGATTAACTCATGGACTAATGTCAGCTTCATGACTGTCTGCTGTTATGGAGAGCCTTAACCTCACACTTGCTACAGGATAGTCAAGGTAATTTACCCATGGTGTAAAAGCATTAATTAGCTAACATTTGTAAGAGCCCCTGTATCGAGGACTGTAAGAAGCTCACCAAGATGGGAGATGATCTTTTGCTGCCATATTTGTCTGTAGACTTTGATCCTGGTCTAAGTATGAGGCAGCTGCACTTTATACAAGCTGTTTTGAGTCATCTCACTCCAGTATGAACACTCTGGGAAGATTTGCTTTTTAAGGTTAAGATCTAAAATGACCGCTTTCCTCAGTGAGTTAGAAACTTTCAGTTGAAAGGTTTTTGCTAGAATCTAGCACAGCAGTACTTCAGACCAAGAGTTTCCTTTAGCAAGATACCAAAGTACCAAAATCAATTGGAATTTTGTCTTTCCTGAGCTCATATTTTACTCATTGTATTTATAACCAATGTGTGTTTGAGCTCTGAATGGAACATAAGAAATTAAATAATTGATATTTAGATGAACAATTTTAAAATACTGGAAACATGAAAGGTGACTCTGATAGATAGTGATGTTCCAGCTGAAGTTTTCTTATCCTATATTTTAGTTAAAGATACAAAAAATATTTTACATAGTTACGTTTAGAACTGTCATAGGTCTAATTATTCCATTTTATATTGGCCTATAAAGTTTTGCAGATTACACAAGTGCCTGAATTTCAATTATTTCATTTAATGATTTTGAGGTTTGCAGATGCTGTACTAACACAGAGCATTACAGAAGCCAGATGCTACTCTTCATTAAACTACAAACCATGAACTGAGAAAGGTATCAGCAGGAAACCTTAATAAAATATTCTCTAAAGAGCTTGGATTGCTCCAGTTGGCATAGCTGAGCCGAAGAGAAGGTGAATTTGTGTGACTGAAGATAGCAGACTCTGCTTTTCAGATTTTCGTACCATTTCCTTTCCTGTAGAATCTCATGCTTGCTTTTCATGACACCCAAGAGAAGACAGCAGAGCTTGCAAGTCTGGTTTCCAGAACATCCTGTGTCTGAATTCTATGGGTTGAATAAAACTTATCTGTTGTTTAAGATATGAGGCTCTTTGTAAGCAAGTAACAACACAGTAATATAGTTATTTTGCACTTTGAATAATAATATACTGTAACAAAACCTGGCATATTGTGACCAGAAAGATTTAATTTAGTGGATCATCAGGTTTGCAGACCTAGAAAGGTTTGCAAAGTTGTCTCTCAGTGATTGTTAAGATGTTGTAGTTGTTTATAGCTCCACATTTAATAGTGACAGATTAAATGATGTAAATTATTATCTCAGAGGTTTCAAAGCATCTGCTATATTTTAACATGAAGTTACAGAATATGATTGCAGTTGCTTATTTGAAATATATTTGAAAAGTGGTGATTTGGAAGCAGTTGTTGAAATTCATACTGAAATATATATTGAAGGGCCAGCATATCAAGTATTTTTGCCTATCAGCATTGCTTAGTACTAGAGTGAATCAAGTGGGAGAGTTGGAGTTAGGTAGTTAGAACAGATATCTGATGAGGGAGGGGAAAAAATGGTTTATTTACCTCAGAAATAGGAGATCGTTAAATAAAGGTAAACACTGAATTGTCAAATTCACTGCCAATTAAAATAATGTAAAATAAAGAACATATGATGAGGTAAAGATGATTTGTTTTAATTCATGTTCTGACAGCAGAAAATTCTGTTTTCTTGTCTTTACTTTGGGCCATTAATTTTGGCTTTCAGCTGTTAAATCACTGTTAAAAGCCTCAAAAATGTCGTTATTGCCATTACTGAGATAATTAAGCAACCTCTTGGTTTTATTCTCTAATTTATGGCATGGGTTAATTGTATTGTAAAGTTGGTTGTCAAGATAGAAGAAAAATCTTCTGACATGGCTTGAAAGACTTCATGTAGTAAACAATTAAACACTCAGAGTGACAGAAATGACAGCTTAAACTATCCTGTCTATAAAATGAACATAGCATGAAATCCCCTGGAGTAGCACTACACAAACTTGAGTTTGGCTTCTTTTAATCAAAGCAGATTAGAAAGGAAATTATAGAATAAAATGTGAGATTAATTGAATGAAATTACAATCATAATGGAGAGTGAGATAATATCTGAGAGTGTGTATGTGTGTATACATATATATACACATATGTATGGGTGTATGCTTGTGTATACAGATAAAAAGCATTCTGTATCTTACTAAAGAAATGGGTAAGAATGATTCGGCTTTTAAAAAAAATTAACCACTGGGTGGAAATTGTGTGCTTCTGTGATTTATTAACTTACGGCCTTGGAGGTGACAGTGGGTTTTTGGTGTGCTGCTAAGTTAGCCACAGCCACATTGTCACAAAGTATAACTTCATGGACTGATTATCACTGCAGTATCTGTGTACCTAGAACAAGAAGTGAGATAATGAAGTCTATAGAAAGAAGAGACAAGCAATGCTCTGCTACAAAAGTGTGAATGTTCATGTTCATTTTCTTATTTTATCCAACACTGAAGAGAAGGAAGGAAATATTAGGTAGAAATGAAGAGTATTTGGATGAAATTAATCATTGTTGATGTTGACATAATCTATCTTTTATCTAAGTGAAAAATGTATGTCAAGGACCCCTATATGGTAGCCTCTTAACTCACAGATGTGATTTTGGTTTAATCATTTTGCAGTAGTTCATCATGCTTCTGAAGGTATCAGCGTTTAACTGGGTTTGTTAGGTTAGCAGTTCAGATTCTGGTGTCTTGTTTTGATGTACAGGGCATATAGATGAGTGTCTGTGATGTCATGTGAGGAGTATTAGGATCATGTATTTATAATTCCTTATAAAAAGTGAGATTCTTTTTTCTTATGTTTGTGTCTGTTACGTGTATATTCCACTTCCTTTTCAGCTGTTATTTCCTACTATGGGAAAAGGAGCAATACTTTTTAATACAGGGGATCATAATATCCATAGGCAATATGGACTTGGTGGATGGTGCTCTGAGTCAAAGTGATTTATGAGTGATAACTAACTCCATAATTTTTAGATATCTGTCAAGTACCTAATTTCCTTTTTATTTTGCTATTCATCAGGAAGAAAAATATAAATTACCCTTCTCCCTTATTCCTGTACAGAAGATAAACCTTCCCTAGGTTTATTTCTTTGGAGGTATTTATGCTAATAAATCTATTAAAAACCTCAGTTTGCTTTCTGCTGGGCCTGGTTTCTGCCCAAGAGGCAAAATGTTTCACATATCTGATGTAACTGTGCTGTTGCACTAAGATACCTGGTGTAAAGCAGCTAAAGTAGCTGGACCCTGCCAAAACAGGGACATAATTTCTTGTAAATAGTTTGCAGGCACTGTTGCAAAAACACCTGACTGTTGTGTTAAGGTAGGGGGTAATGGAAGTAAAACTGGTCACTTGAGGTGTGGTACTTCAAAAATGGAAAATTTTTGGTAATTTTGTGCGGAGGATAACTTGTGTGGAGGAAGGTGAAATCAGTGACTGGGGAAGGAAAAATCAATGACTGAAATGAAGGACTGTTCCAGTTCCTGTCACATGTACATATTTATGTTCTCATCAGATGTTGATTCACTTCCTAGGATAAACTTTTCTAGACAAGTTTTCTGATTTGAAACCCCAGTAAATTCAGGAGTCTATTTCTTTTGCTGCTTTTCATTCCATGCCATGGTATTGCATCATGAAGTAGATGGTCACCAGTTCAGGCCGTTCATTCTCACTGGAACACCAACTGCTGCAGACAGCTGGTTTCCCTCTTTGGATACTGACTAACCTGGCTGACAGTTCTGTGGTATACTGCAATTTCTCTGTCTTTTCTGGGTTTTTAAATAAAAGAAGTGGATAATAGTATCTGTTCTGTACTTTTGCTGAACGCACAGGAGAAAAATAGCTATAAAACCTACCCAGAAAACACTCGATTAACTCAGTGGGGAGGTAGGCTGAGTAGTGAAGATGTAGCCCCCTGCTCCATTAGAGAGAGACAAAAAAAAGTTTGAATTAGTTAAGTTATATTTTTAATTTGACTAATCATATTAGTTACAATTACATTGATTTTAATTAAATATGAACATCACATTTGGAATATCTGTAACTCCACTATTTGTGGCCTAATGCATAACTATAGCTTATGGTCATCTACAAAGTGAAAAATTTTGTAACAGAACTTAGAATACACATATTGTGATGACTGTTTGTTATCTACTCTTGGAATGACACTATGCATTCAGAATTTTTTTATTAAATACATTTTATTTTAAACAACTAGCACAAGATTTTAAAAATATTTAAGGAGAAAGATAACATTAAGTTTTCGTTAGAAGTTGACATTTTAGCTTTTAAAGTGGGTGAATGTGGCTTTAGTAGGCCTTTATCTTACTACACAGTTTTTGCTGATACTTTTTTTTTGGTGTAAGCCTGTTCTTGTATTCAATCATTTACCAGCAGTCCTGGTCAGCTGTGGAAGTCCCAGGTGATTGGAAGCTGGCAAATGTGACCCCTGTCTGTAAGAACAGTCAGAGCAAATTTGTGATTGTAGGATTCACTTACTTCAGTCCAGTAAGTAGTCATCTATTTTAGTGTGGCTCAAGAGGTTTCTAGTTTGCTTAACTCCTGAGGGAGAACAACATCTAGGGAATTAAGAGACCTTAAAGCTGAACAAATACCTTGAAATATAGTCTTTGGTAGAGACATACCATTAGACATGCTGTTTTCACATATCTTTTAAGTCTAGCAAAGCAGTGTCCCCAGTAGGAGACAGTAGAAGCTCCTAATATATTCCATTCTGCATCTCTGTAATTTCTTTTCCCGGTATCTTTTACTTGTTGGGCAGTCATAAACATTTAAATTGTAAAGATTCTATTAATTGCATTTGACCGATGGAAATAAATTTAGAAGATATCTATTTCCTCTGAGTTTTGTGGTATTTGTTAGCGTGGTAGGTTACAGGTACTCAAACCTCCCATGTCTGCAAGATAGACTATACCATGTATTTAATAGTTCAAGTTTTGTCAGCCTGCTGCAGCCAGTCAGCATCGTGTTAGCTCAAAACCTGCCAAAATTTTGTGTTATTTTTACCAGATGGTTGTTCAGGATCTCTTTTCACTCTAAGTGACATCTGGACATTACATTGTTGTGATGTTTATGAGATACAGAAATGAATGGAAAGAACTGGGTGGATGAGTTTGTGTGGGATATTGTGCGGGTGGTAGGAACAAGATACTGCATTGGAAGGGACATCTGAAACGTAGGCTGCAGATGTAGAGAATCCTTACCTCATTAGTTCTTGTGTTCACTGAGTTGCCTGTACTGTTGTTTTTCTATGTTCTTGTGGTTGCTGTGCCTGAGATGTCATTACAGGGATCCAGTTTTCAGAGCAGGCACAAGTCATCATGTAAAAATCCCCAAAATGTACCTTGAGGGAGCTCCTGGAAAAAGACAGTTGTCGGTTACTGTTGGGCAGTTTCTAGCATCTTTGAAGTATAAAACAGTTCTGAAATGTAGCCTGTCCATCATATTCTGAATGAGGCCCGAGTTTTAAAAAACTCCTTTGGGGTTCCCCAAGAAACTTCCTAATCGATTTCAGGGCAACCAAAATTTTCTGGTGTGCAAATAAGCATTTTCCTGAGAGAAAAGAACTACTACTTCAGTTCTGGTATGTGAAAACTATACTGTTAAAATTCTGGTGGCTTTACAAACTACTTTGGTGAGCTTTATAAAAATGTCTTCCTTTCTCTGATGTTTTTGCATTTCAGTGTGTGCATTGTGGTAAGCTTTTTTTCTGTCCTTCTTCCTGTTCTGACACTATATAACTTCATCCATATGCTTATACGCTGTGATTTATGTCAAAATTTGGGTTTACAGCTTCCTGCATTTGTTGTATTTTGCACTGCTCAAGTGGAGGAGCTCGCCATGATATAGCTACAGGAAAGCCAGTGAAAGGATGCCTGGGGTTGTCTTGTTCCTAAGGTGTTTTTGCCTTTAGAGATTAAATTTATATTTTTATAGGTGCGATGTGAGCCCATTGTAAGCATTCTGCGTAATGTATTTGTTGCATAAAGCCATTGTGATGAGAGCAGTGCTGTGTGAAGTGTTTCTGCTCCCACCCTGTTGTAGCTGCAGGTATTCCCTGGAGCAGGTATCCAGGTTACCATCCTTCCAGAGCTCTGGGAGCACAGGTGGGAGGCGGCAGCAGCTGTCCTCTGATGAGCAAAACAGTCCCTTTGCTGCAGTGACAATAAATCTGAAAGTAAACGTTTAACAAATCCTTCTTGGCCATTTAACAAGAATTAGTGTTTAACCTCAGATTTAGCAATAAGGTTACATGATAAACATCCCCCCCCCTCCCCCTGTCAAATTTGTGGCTTATGTTAGACACTTAGAGTGAGAAAAACTAATGAGAGAGGGAGGTAATGCAACTCTCTCCGGGTTCTCATTATAGAATTATGAAGATTTGTTTCTTGGAAGCATTTTTTTTTTAATGATTTTCAGCAACAGATTGCAAACTTACTTTCCTTCCTCTGATTTTTTAAATGCATTTTAGCTTCCATACCAATCCATCAATACACAGCTAAAACTGATGTTTTCAGAGGATGCCTTGTAGTATGCCTGGCTACTTGAAAAAACGTACCACTCATAACCAAGCAGAATGCAGAAATAGCATAATTCAGCAAGAGATATTTCAGCTGGTCTGGTCTTAAGAGCAGACTTTATGCTACTAACACAAGAACTTCAGAGATAGATGAAGTACATTTACTTCATTGTATTGTAGAGAACAATTTCCAGTATTTCAGATATGCTTTGAAGATAAATGAGGAACACAGTTTGGGAGAAGGCAAATCAGAGTAAATTAGTGCCCAGGTGGTGGTGGTGGTGGTATCACTGTTACGAGGCGTCTTTGATTGAGAAGTAAAAAACCATGGTTGTTCATTCAGCCTTTCCTGAATCTGATTGTAAAAGGTGCATATAAGTAGGCAAAGATCATTTGAAGCCTATTTTTTGAAATTTTATTTTCCTGAGACATAGAAATGTGATTAAAAACTTCAACCAATTTCCAAGCTATGTACTTCTTAAATTTTGATCCTGTAAGCTCACAATCAGCAGTTAGCGCGGTGTATGTAGTGAGCTGCATCTCAGGATTGCATTGCTAATGGAGACCATACTCTTTCTCAAAGTTAATGATTGTTAGATGCTTCCTAATATTTGCTGTCTACTCCTATAGCAGATTTTCTTCATATACCAGTTCAAGAGGGAGATTTCTGTTAGTTAGTACTGGAAGCCTGTTACTTCAGCAAGCCTTCATCCATAGTGTATGTGTCTCAACATGAGTCAACAAGATTCTATGGATACACAAAATATTTTGAAACCATATGAACAGAATGTGTATTTTCCTCTGGCTAGTAAAAATCAGTCATAAAGTCTTCATAGACTTATAATATGCAGAGTCCAACCAGCTTGGCAAATAAATTGTTTGTTAAAGCATATTCTGGCTGTGTCTCCAAGCTGCATTTAGACAAAATAGCATTTTGTTCATGCCAGGTGTTGGACTGTCTGCTGAAGACTCAAGTTTTCTATTCAAGCAGGTTGGAGCAGATTTTTGACATGACCAATGACCTTCCTAGAGAGGAATGTTAGTAGAAAATCTGTCCTTTGTGCACATTTTGTGGGAGGAGGAGAGAGGTGTTATATGTTGCCTGTTAGTAGTGTATGATGTTCTGAATGAAGAAAAAAAAGTTATTGGTTTCTTTTAAAGGATTAGTGGTTCAGTAAAAGAGAAATAATCTGAGGTTTAGTACTTGTTTAATGGGCCTATTCCAGGTTCCTCTGACACTGATTATGAAGCTAGATATAAAAGTGTTCTCTTTCTAAGAAGGGAACTTAATCTGGAGATCTTGTACCAGGATTTACAAATGCCTTTTCTCAGTAATGTTTGCCTGAGTCCAGATTAGATATATTAGTAATTAGGAATTGTTTCCATCTTAATGGTGATGTGAAAAGCTTACTCTGGCTGATTTTCCAGTTGTCAGTTATGCTTCTAAACTGTACAGAAGCATTTTAATTATTCTTATTGTATAGTGTTGTGGTGGTATAACACCAGCCAGAAATTAAACTGCAAATAAGCCTCTCCAGTTTGTTCTCTTGTGAGAGAGGAACAAAGTCTGAGATGTGGGTTGAGATACCAATTTATGGATAGCAAACAGCAATGGAATAAGAAATGCACATTAAAAGCATCAATATTAACAAGAAAAGTATACAAAAAACAAAAGGTGTTTTACTCATAAAGAGTGTTCACCACCTCACCTCAGTTCTGGCTTCTCCAGACAAAGGCAAGGTGTCAGGTCTTGACTTCTCCCACAGTCAGTTTCCTTTCCCTAGCTCTGAGGCAATCAAAAACAATGATGGACAACCACCTGGAAACCAGGTGACATTGCACCATGCTGTTTCTGGACAGCTCTGCTGGGACTCCATTCCACGTGGCACCACTGCTTTTGACCAGTCCATGCCTCTGGGGCTTGGTTGGGGCTCAGCTACTCTTGTCCTGATTTTGCTGCTGCTTCATTCCCCATGGCCACTTCCTGCACTGGCACCATGCCACACCGTCTCTTTTGAGGTTTGACTCTTTGCCAGCTCCACTTTAGACCACTTTGCCAGGCTTCAGTGGGCTCAGCTGCATTCATCACCCAGAGCTGCACTCTCCTGAGGAATAGGAAGGGATTGGCAGGTGCAAGGGAGGGCAGGATCCACATGGTTGGTCCTGGCAACCTTCCCCAGAGAGAGAGAGAGTGGAGACAGTGTCCCAGTTATGGTGTGTACCCACCCTTTGCTTCCCCTGAAGCCATGCCCCATGATGATGTGTGTGGTGCAGAACAGCAGCCTGGCCATGCCCGTGTAGCTCTGAGCTCTGACCCCTCTCCAAAAGCGGGGCAAGTGTCTTCTGCCTCTCCTCTGATGGGTCTCTGAGTCAACTGTGTGCTTTAAACCCATGCAGCAATTAATTTGTTGTGCTGAACTTGTCTTTGTTTCTACTCTATCCTGCATTTGTCTTTTATACATCTGCTTTCATATGTAATGTTTTGGTGGGTTATTTTTGTGCTCTGGTGCTTCGTCATTATTCTTATCTTCTTTCTCTCTGACCCATTTTCTGGCAACTATTTTATTCATCAGAGATTTCCATATAGCATTATATGACAGGTTCTTCTGTAGGAGTTGATAGGAGACATTCTGGGAAAAGATTTCATTTGTTCTCCCTTTGCAATTGTCCTTGTGTCTAAAATTGTGTTTAAATTTGATAGGAATGGAAAGAAAGACTCTGGTGCCTCTAAATATTACCTATGCCCAAACCTGCCACATTATTATCAACTTAAACTTCTGGAAATTGGAAAAAAAAAAGAATGCATTGTATTTCAGTATCTTTTACTGGGCAGTAATTATGAATGCAGATATCAAGTGTACTTAATGTACTTGAGTTAATGTCATTGTGATGAAGTTGTACCAAACCATCAGCACCAAAGGTTAGTTTTACATTTTTGGCTCCACATTAATAAGCATTCATATATAAACAACCAATAAAGTAGAAAAGAAACCATTTTCTAACCCTGAGTTTCCAGAGGATTATCAAGTTAATGGCTGCATTTTTATTCTGTTTTTGTAGAAGACCATATTCAGTCAGGGAATATAATTTTACATATTTTTAATTTTATCACTCTTTAAAAAATCTTATTATTTGTAGCACTCTTTTGCTTTCATCATCCATGTTTGGTTTCAACAGAGTTATATTCTAATGAAACTATGATGTACTGAGGATGAATTATGCTGGTGCATGTTCAGAAAAATCTAAAGGAATACTGGACTTTTTTCTAAATGTCTTAATATGATTGTAAACAGGGAAAGCCACCTTGATTGTATGTTTTCTGTTTAAAATGCTATTCCAGAATTGTTGGTGGTGTTAAAATACCCAAAAATGCAGAATATTATGTGACATCAAAAAGAAAGGATGCCACATAAATTTACATATACTGTGTTTAGTCTAAAATTCTGCAAGGTTTTATGTCTTATTCTGTTGGTACAAAATATTGGAACTTATTTCTGTCAGTCCCCATAATAGTTAGGCAATAAAACTCCAGCTCATGAATGTGTAGCACTGTTAAGGTGGTCAGCTGTCACCCTTCCTGATCACTACTGATGTGAGTTGTGTTGATTCTTACAGAAATAAATGTTGTTTTGGGAAAATTCTTGGAAGAACTTGAAGGCTCTTTTTCAACTGGATTTAATTAAATATGTAAAGTTTATTTCTACTAAAATGTTGTGGGGCTTTAATTTTTTTTTAAAAGTGTGCAGTTCGTGCAGCTACCGAAGGCAGAATCCTTGTTCTGGAAGGCTTGGAGAAGGCCGAGCGGAATGTCCTGCCAGTGTTAAACAATTTGCTGGAGAATAGGGAAATGCAGCTTGAAGATGGTCGTTTTCTCATGTCTGCAGATCGTTATGACAAACTTTTGCAGGTATGGAAATGCTATTTGGATTTCCCTTTTTTTCCCACCCTCCTCTTCTTGATAGTACTGGGAGTAGTATTGTGAAGGAGAGAGTACTTAGGAGTCAAATGGGGGAAATCTCACCAAGGTTTCTGCATGTTTTTCTGGGACATTTCATGGAATGAAGTAGACAGGGTAAAAGCTATGCAAGAAGTTGAAATACTGTTTTCAACAACAAGAAGTTTTCATCTCCATGTTGTCTACATATGAAAAAGAGTAGTCCATGTTAACCTTGTAGGAGTCCTGTATGTTTCTAAAATGTAAAAGCCACAAAGTAAGAATAAATAAAATGTACTTGTGAAAAGATATTTAAGTTGAAATTGTTGCCATGAAGTTCAGATAATGCTTCAGCATGGCAAGCTTGTTACTAAGCTTTTAAAATATTAGGATACCAAAAGAATGAGGTCAAGATGAGCATCTCTATATTCAGTCACTATATTGGTACTGTTTTGCCTTTAATTTACAAAAGTGTATGTATATGTAAACAGCATTCTAAACTACAGCAAATGGTTAGAGGCTTTTCCTTAGACAGGAAATGGGATTTTCGTGTCTGTTGTCATTACTGCTTAAACCATTTCCATTTCTTTGGGCTTTGAGTCCCACTGCTTGAGTAGATGCTCTTCAGGCTTTTTGGAACCTAAGTAAATTACTTTTTTTTGAGCTTCAGTAGTTCTTTGCATCTTACTTCCATGTACTGTAGTTTCCAGTCACATACCTGTCAGTCTGACACCTGCTTGCTGATGTTTCTCTCACACCTGTGGTTAGGTGTACGATTCAAACACATAGGGCACAGCAGGGAGATTTGGAATAAGCCTTCCATCATTGACCTCTATCGCATGAAGTTGCCAGCTGTGCTGAAGTACCACAGTGAATTTCTGAAAATATATTGTTATTTCTTATGCCTTTCATCTGTGGTTGAAATTCTTCTGATACATCCCTTTTAAAAAATATTTTTTGAATATTTTTATGATATTTAATTAGTAGATGCAACTACTGGAAGCATTATTATATTTCAAAAATAAACTTTTAAAATGTATTTGTGTTTAAAATATATTCTTTCTTCCTTTGAAACACTTTTCTAATGATAATTGTTTCAAAAGTAGTGCCTCAGGCACATCGATAATAGTATATGAATGAAATAAATCTCTTGCTACAATACTAAATCTAATACTGTTTTGTTGTTTGGTGACTCTTATACTATATAAACTAATGTTCAGTTTCACTTTTCCTGTGTGAATAATTACTGTGCATTTAGGTCTCAAGGAAATGTATTCATGTATAGTTTCAGGTAGGACTTTACTGTGATGTGGACAGATAGATATCTGATATCTAGATAGAGTGCATTTTTGTATGCAGAGAATCCTTTGCATGGCATAATACAACATTTAATGTCCTCATGAAGGAGTCTAGTTCTGCATTATTTCATAAAATAAAGTTTAGTTTGTAAATCAGACTTCTAAAATGGAGATTTTAGTTGCCTTTACACTTAGAGGGAAGAAAGAATAAAAAAACCTGTGTTCATTGTAATGCAATTCTAATATTTTAGAATAAAATAAATTTTGTGATCAGTTTATATTCTGTTCTTTGTAAAAAGAGTGTTGTATTTGTACCTTTTCACAAGGTGTAATGTAAGGTAACATCACAACAGCACCATCATCTGTGGGGTTTTTGGCCAGAATGTTAAAGGTCTGAAAGCTGTACCTAATTAAGCATTCTTTCTATGTTCATTTTGGAAAAACTTGTTTTTGTCATCCACAGATTTGACTAGTTCATGTCTTTCTTGCCATTTTGCATGAAAGATGAGAACATTTGCGAACATTACCACATTTAGGCTGAAGGACTGGGGCTTTTAGTTGAGCTGGAACTTAGTCATCTTAAGTTTTTAATGATGCAATGTGGATTTTTTTCTTCCTGTTGCTTTATTTTAATTTATTTAGGAGCATACAAAATCAGAGTTAGATGCATGGAAGATTGTTCGGGTTAGTGAAGATTTTCGAGTGATAGCCTTGGGCCTGCCAGTACCTAAATACTCTGGTAACCCTTTGGATCCACCCCTTCGCTCTCGATTTCAAGCTAGAGATGTTTATCACCTGCCCTTTAAGGTGAGTGTCATAGCAGAAGACTGGATCATTTGTATTGAGTAGAGATAATATTCTGATATTATGTTATACTTACTTCACCTCTGAAAAGAATTCTTGAGTAATAAATCTATCTTAAAGTGCATTTTTCATGTTTTCATATTGCATATTTGATTCCTGACATGCAGTTTTAGATTTGTCATGGAATGCTGCAGCAGTAGAGTAACTTCCATAACACAAATAACCCCAGAAGAAAGAATTTGATTTTTTTTAATTCTTAAATAAAACTAGTTCTGTGTCAAGGAGTGACTAGAATCCTCATGTCTAAATTAGAGGGCAAGATGGAAAATGCTTCATATTTCATGACCTGTGACCCACAGTATGATGCCAAAATTAACTTACTCTGTGATTTCATGTTCTATTTCCAGGACCATCTTCAGCTGTTATATTCAGTTGGATCAAACATTTCCGCAGAGAGGTAATTTGTCATAATTACAAAAGAAATTGAATGAATGAATAAATGAATGAAGAAGCTATGTCCTTTCAGAATTCCATGCTATTTTTATGTCTCTATCACTGCTTAGAGACCAGAGCTGAAGAAATTTTTAACATGTGTGGGTATATGCTCATAAACCTTTTTGTATGCAGCCTTCATATAAGGAATGTTTAATGCTTTAGAACTTTGGTCACACCTTACTTGTGTGCACTCAGAAGTATTTTCAGCATCATTTACTGTACTTGACTTTTTATGCTTTAGTATTATAAATATAGATAGAATGTATAAAACTCTAATTACTTTTTCCTATGCAGAATTTCTCAGCTCCTGTCTTTTGCTACAACTCTCTGCTCTCAAGAGTCTTCTACATTGGGACTTCCAGATTTTCCTTTAGACAGCTTATCAGCTGCAGTTCAGATTTTGGTATGTGCATACATGTGCTGTGAAACTGTGTGTGTTTAAAATTTCTCAGAATTAGATCTGGTTTATTCATGTTGTTAGAAGAAGATTAACATAAAAAACCCTGAAAAAAACTAAGAATAGTTTGAGGGAGAAAAGTCTCAGTCAGATATCTCTGGATAATCCTTCAACCAAGCATATAGCATAATAATGAAGGACAAAGTATAGTATGACATAAGATTTGTGTTGTTATTAAATGTATCTTATTGCTCAATTTATTATTTTTTCCCTCTCTGGTAAATCATGTTACCTGATATCGGAGCATCTACAGTTTATCTGATGGCACTGAGGTAGTGAGTGGAGAGAAATAAAAGCCACAAAGTGCTTTGAACTTAATGTTACACATGTAAATCAGATTGTTTGCATTACAAAGACACCTATTGCTCTCCACTGACAGCTCTGAAACAAGCATGAGCATAGGAAACAGTTAAATTGTATGAGAATGGTCTACATTAGGCCATTGGGCTAATTAGTGGATTTAAAATAAACAGAAATGGAGGATTAAATGAATATGCAGTTTGTGCACACTTGAAGCTGCAGTGCTTCCTTACTACTACAGACCACAGGGAAATAGGAATTGTACATCTGCAGAGTTCACAGGGACAGGTCAGGCAGGTCAAGAATAAAGCTGTGGCAGTCTTTCTGCTTTCCTGGATAGTCGTTTGTCTCTTGGGCTTTATAATTACATGGTAAAAAGTCAAAGACAAAATGGGAGGTGCCTCCTGAAGTAAGTTAGGGACATGACATCTGTGTAAAGAGGGGGAGGGTTGGGTGCCCTTTTGCATGCAGGAAGACATGGTCAACCCACAAGGGTAAAATACCATGGGAGTTTCTCAGACCCTCTCTCCAAGGTGCAGGTGTCTGTAGAAAGAACTCGGGATAATTCTTTATCTCATGTGCAGTCATTTCACCTGTGGTACTGCTCAGCAGCTGCTCACTTACTACATATTTTACTGGATTGTGTACATTAAATCATATAAATTACTTGTGTTACTGCGGTGCTCAGCCCTCTCAGCTGTGCTGGATACTTACTGACAGAATTAGTTTTCTGAATTAATGGTCCTACGTTAGGTATTAAGAAGCGATGAAAATTCAAGTTCAGTGAAATGAAGTAGTATTTGGAGGACTTTAGGAAAGAAATATGTGTTGGCTTTTAAAATAGATTGCAGCTTTTTATTCTTTGAGCCCCAAAGTGAAAAATTATTTTTAAATGAACGCCAGATGGCTTTCAGAGTAACAGAAAGAAAATGAGCCCTAAGCTATTATCTAAACTATGGAGTGAAGGAAGCATTTTATATTACATTAGAGATTGTGAAGTGTTGCCATTGTATGACAGTGTCTTTTTTAGGTAGATGGAAACTGTTTCTTTTAGAATTAGTTCTAATCACTTGGATTTCTAAACTATTCTCAGTGATTTTGAGCTACAGCATTTTTCCTTTTTTTGCTTGGTCAGTGCCATACTCTGCTTCTAGTTTAGTTGGTCTAACTGTTTAGACGTGTGAAGAGAGTGCATTGTGATGAGTAGTTTCCTATCTTCTGTCACAGATTCACACAGTCCCAATACATAATTTCTTGGTTTGAGGACTTCTGCCTGACAAAAGGGAGAATTTTTTCATAGGGTCCTGTTCTGAAGAGGTTTATTTTATACATTCCATTGTAATTATTATTAATTTGAGATAATGTGATAAAAGTACACAGTACGTCTTTATATATAGATGGAGGGCTTTTAAAAGGCAATAAAGGGCTCCCTAATCGTTGAAGCTGTGCATTTACTACAGTGCAATAAATGGTTTATTTTTACTGATTTTTTTTTTCATAATGTGGAGCATTATAAATAGTATTACTGCTTATAAATTGAATTACGCATTTCATAAAGTATGTGTCTCCTGGCTTCATTTCCAAGGAACTCTTGTTTCAGTTTGTGCTTATGTAAATCCAAGTGTATAACTGAAAATCAGTTAAATTTATTTGAATTGTTTTATTTGCTTTGATGAAGGCTTAAAAAGACAGTGCCAGTCAAATGACCATTTTTCACCTGTGAAAAACAAGTAGTCCTTAAAAATTTGCAAGTTATTTTTGAAGCAAAGAATCAATTAACTTAGGGAGTTTGAAATGCCTTTTTTCTACCAGGAAAGGATTTATGCATAGTGTCTTCAGTAGTCATAAATGCATTTCTGTTTCTTTATTACTGCAGCAAAATAGTCAAATCTTTGTCTAGTTTAAGCAGCAATTGACAAAAGAGTTAGTACTTAAATCTAACAAGGCGAAAGTAAAAAAAATAGGTAGTTTTGCATACTTAGTAACTCTTTTTGAAACAAAAGAGTTTTAATCAACCTGTTTAGAAATTTCTATGAACTGTTTTGTTAAGTAGAATCTGTGCAGTATGATAGAATCAAAATTAAATGCTATAAATTGCTCTGAATGTGTAGATCATTATTGAAGTACATTATTGAAGTACAGAAACAGTCATATTGTTTTTTTTCTAGTAGTGCTGTGAAACTCATTTAACTGTGGTGGGATTTGTCTCTCTTGGCCATATTTGTCTTTAGGTATCTGAGCCAATCGCTGTAGCTTCCATTTATACGCAGGAAAGAAAATAATTTTTATGACATAGTTCTTCTAATCTACTTTGGACATTTACATCATAGTGAATTACACCTGAGAAATGCCCGTTTCAACATCTAATTGAATGGTGCTTTTAGTGGTCCTTTAAGTTCAAAGCTGTGCCGGATTTTAGGTTGATGGCAGATGACAGAAGGAATCAATAATTTTTTCAATTTTTTCAATTTTTATTTTGAAATTTGAATTAGGATACCTTTCCTATGATGTCAGTCCAGCATGTTATTGACCGGCTTTACCCCTATAATCTTTTCCTTGGAAAGGAAGGCAGGACTGCAGTCAAAGACATGTTAAAAGTAAGTATTGCATGTTTATGTTGTAATTCCAGGGAGTGATGGATTATGGCAGTAGTTCTCCTGACTAATGTTACTTCAGTACTTCTGAATAAAACCAGAAATCTTGAGTAAATTAAATGGCTACATTATTGCTGATGCTTGAAGCTTCCAGAGCAGTATTTTAAAAACCCCTCATAACTGGTTAATTTTGTTATAGTGAAAGGTGAAACCTCTAGGTTCTTTGGAATATTTAGACCTCAGTTAAAAACTACATAAAAGTCCTCATTATATAATAAGTGGTTAATTAATTTGAAAGTAGTTACTTGTATGGTTAAGGTAGTCAAATGCTTAAAAAATGCCTCTGGCATTTGACTTTTAAGAGAAGATTCTAAAAAGACTATAGATATCACATGCACAAAGTACATTCACTATAGCATGTTTATAAATTGTATTGGTCTCTGGATTTGATCTGTGGGTTTTTTGGTTTTTTTTTTCTGTTGCTTGGTGTTGATCAGATCTGTTGGTTTGTCCATGTTCAATAGTAGCTGGCAAAGCCTATAATTATGGTGGGTTATTTCATTTATCTTTTAAAACTTAAACACAGTGTCAGCTTTCTTTAATTTTTAATATGTTGTAAGAGTTACATATGTTGTTGAAAATGACCATTAAAGCATTCTAGACAGCTCTTTCAGTCCTGAAAATTAGATGTTATTTGTATGTGTATTGGGAAATAATCAGTATTGTCTCTAGTGACTATTCGGTTTTCCTAAAACCAAGCTTATGTGTCAGGGAAATGTTTGCATCCCATCCTCGCTGACACCCTCTTTCCCTGTCCTTCCCCCTGCTTTGTGCATTGGAGTTCAGTCCTGTATTCCCTGTGTAACTGGGGTGCTCTCCTGTCCTCCTCAGTGTTGGGATGGACAGTCCTTGCATTTGACTGGGATGTTTTCCTGAATGACTTGCTAGCTTTTTTGAACCATCAAAGCTGACTCCTGTGGGGTCCTACCCACCACTTCTCTGAATGAGCCAATATGGCCTGAAGTCCAGAATCTGAAGTCATTTGTCACTTGCCTTCCACTGTTGCTCAGGAACTTCCACCTGAGCATGAGGAAGGACTTCTTTACTGTGTGGGTAACCCAGCACTGGAACAGTATGCCCAGAGAGGGTGTGGAGTCTCCCTCACTAGAGATGTTCAAGAACCATGTGGACACAATCCTGCCCATGTGCTCTGGGATGACCCTGCTTGAGCAGGGAGTTTGGACCAGGTGACCCCGTGGTCCCTTCCAACCTGGCCCGTTCAGTGATTCTGTTTCATGCTGTGTTGCCCTTCCACCAGAGTTTGGGGTAACTGAAGTTGCCCATAAGAACCATCGTCTGTGTGGAAATAAAAGTCTGTCTGTTAGCAGAGCAGTGTGTGTCACGTCTGTTTTAATATACCTTTATTTTAAATACCTTTTCATTTTCTTTACTCCTTCAGTTACAGATGGTGAATGTCTTTATGTTCAGTACTAGCTGCTTCCTTCATTTTCCATTTCTTTTTTTTAACTTTGTATTGTGCATGCTTTTGCTTCTTGTGTAAGACAGATTGGTTTGACTTGTAGAATATTCTTTCTCAATAATAATCTACTTTTAAATACGTCATTGTTAGATTTTTCTGTGTTAATTTTCCTCTTTTTTTTAAAACCTTCTTCATCACACTTTACAAACTTACTATGTCAACAAGTACATGTAATCTTATTTGGAATTTTATTCTATTTGCACACAACAAATCTTTTTTAAGCAATGAACCTTAAGAAATACAGAAAATAACTAGTTGTATTGAGGAATGTCTGTTTGTAATGATGTTACAGTAATAGCAGCTCCAGAACTGTATAAATTTCAATGAGAGATTTTTTCCATTCTGTGAAAATGGTGAGGGAGAGGAGTCTAGCAGAAGCAAGGTGATTTATTCTACTTTTCTACAGGTTTCCTAAGAGCATCCAGGTAGTAACTGCCACTGAATACTTTCTTCTGTATAAAAGGAAATGCTGATCTTAACTGAGTGGTAACAAGAGTTAAAGAAAAAAAAGTACTGGAATTTTGTTGGCATTGATGAATTAGTTTGTGTATTCAGTCACTTCTTAACATCAGCTAGCATTTAAAGAAAAAAAAAAACCCAGATTTCAGATAATGGAATGTAAAGTTTAGGTCTCAGACTCAGAGACAGGTATGGGGATGTAGTAATATAGCTGGTAACATACCGTAGTTTCAGGGTATCTTCCAGTGAGCTGCTGGAGCTGAGAAATGAGATAGCCATAGTGGTTATGCCAAACAGGTAGTTTTGGGAGCTGTTAGATGCTGTGCATGTTTCCTGAAGAGATCATATTCTTAAGGCACTGTCTTCCCAAATGTTATCTTCAGCTTGGGGAAATAGTTTCCTCCTTGCTTACTGAGACTACACCAAGATATAGGCATTTACTTGTAATTCTTACTCTCAATAATTAAATAATGTGAAATACTGATTTACACCTTCCATGTGAGTGAAGGTAGTTTCTTGGGAGTGTTTGTGGATGAGGAATTTGACGTGACCCAGCAATGTGAGTTTTGAGCCAAGAAAGCCAACTGTATCCTGGGCTGTATCAAAAGCAGCATGGCCAGCAGGTCGAGGGAGGGGATTCTGCCCCTCTGTTCCTCTCTGGTGAGACCCCACCTGGAATAATATTGAAGAAAAAAGGGTGTTTATCACCCAACTTTTAAATTTGATACAAATGTAACTCCTTTTTCAAACTAGTTGGCGTAAAGGTGTTTAAGGATTGCACGCTAATCCAGCATCAGCAGTGATCTTTAGAAGTGCTTAACATACAAAAGCATTTGTACAAGTGTTAAAGTTTGCAGCTTTTGTCAGTTCACTAGCTTGCAACAGTCAGGACAGGAGTACCAAAATAAACTTGCGAATGATGTGCCTTTGTTTATCCTTATTTGAAGTTTCTGCACTTTGGCAACTGTATCAATTTGTATTCTGATTCTTAAAGATAATCCTTAACTGAGAAATCTTACAAAGGAAAATATGAGTTGGTTGGAATTTTGGCCATTAAAGTTATTCTGTACTTGCATGAAATACTGGCATGACAAATTATTTTGACTGACAGGTGAACATCTGAAATATAATCATAAAAATTAAGTAAAAAAGTACTTAAGGTTTTTTTCTGCAAGACTGAGATACGGAGAAGTCACTGATTTCAAGGAAAACAGCTTCCAGCTAAACATTCTCAAACAATAAGCTTGAACATGTATGCTGTGTCTCCCACAGCATTGGTATTTTCTGTGTGCAACTGAGCGGTTTTTATAAAACTAATTGTCTTCATTTAGGCATATAAGAGGCTCCACATTTTCTATAATTATTTCTTCATTGTCCCACAAACTTTTAGTATTTTATTTCAGATTCATTGGATGTTTTGTGTTTGCTCTTTTAATTCTCACTTGCTTTTGCATGCCTTTTTTCCACGGTGTTGGGAACATCCACTGTTTGGATTTTTTTGCCTTCTATCAGAAGAATTTTTCCATGAGATTTTAGAAATAACATACAGAACAGATTTGTCTTAATAAATGAGCAAGTAACTTTTGGTCTATATCCTTATTTAGCTTCACTCCAAAGCCCTAGAAATTTGCTTTGTTTTTTTCATGCTTTGATTAATTTTGTGTTTACTGTCTTGATCTTATATTAAAGTTTTTTTATTGCCTTTACTCATTTTCATACTTCTTGCATTTTAATTTTACCTGACCTCCTCATTGAAAACTGCTTCCCTGCCTCACGACTGGAGTTCTATTTCATGTCTAGACAAGAAAGAATTCTTCAAAAGAATTCTTTTCTCTTCAAAGATATTTCTGTTGCAAATTTTCTTATAAGGAAGGATTTGTTTCTTTCTTTTTCCTTCCAAAGTATTTTATAATCTTTGGGGTTTTGCATTAATGGATGCTCTTAGTGCCAATACATACCATTGTAGTGGAATCTGTCAGACTTCCTTTATTGATCCATCCCATCTTGTACTTGCAGTTCATATTTTGCTCATTGAAGCAAAAAGCAGTTCAGTCCTCTTGTTCTTAGAAAAATTATTTTTCCTTCCCATGCAGAGAATCTTCCAGCCTTTGGATGTCTCTTGAATAGCCTGGCTGCCTCATAGGTTCAGCCAAGTTGTTATCTGCAACTATGGCTCATTTAATCTCTCTGTTCCTTTGACCAGCTGGATTACTGATGTATTCTTCGCGTTTTCCATTTTGAGATATTACTGATCATTAGGTGCTTCCAAGTGGTCAGAATTCTTCTTCCTTTTTTTCCTAACTTTTACATTTCACCTTTTCTCACATGTTTCTAGGCATGCAGAATGTGCCCTAATGATTATGAACTGCCAAACCACTTCTGTGGTTTTTGGCAGCTGGTCTATTCCTTTTGCTTTCCTCAGAGTCAATGAGGCTGCCTGCTTCTGGCTCTCCAAGTATCTCCCAAACTTTCTGATACTGAATGTGTTCGGTAGTTGTTCTCTCAAATCACAAATATTTTTTCCATTGCAGCTATCAGCTTGAACATTTTATAGAGGAAGTTGTTTCTGGCTCAGCAGAAGTGTTTAATGTGTTGTACATCCATTTCATGCCACTCTGATTCCATAGCTGCCTATCATAATTCTAAATGAAGAACTGCAGCAAAGAGATCTGTTTTGCTCTGAGAGCCACAGGCAGTTTTGTTTGCTGCTCCTGTTCAGGTGTGTGGTAATTACTAGAGGTGTGAGGTCATTTAATTATTAGAGCACTCAGTTCAGCAGCATCTATGTGATTCCATGTGAAAAATTCAAATTCAGTTAGATGAATTTAAGTTGCATAAATTCAGTAACAATCTGCACATAGGCATTCCTCTTTCACTGTCCTTACTTAGTGTCTAAAAGGCTACGGAACCCTCAACAACAACAAACAAAAACCCCCCACCAAAACAAAAAAAAAAAAAACAAAACAACCCAGCCAAACAAAAAACCACTTCGGAAATTTCCAACTCCTTTTGTGTACAAGCTCTGCTGTTGCTGTCTTGAAATCCTTGTTAATGCAGTATCCAGGATCTGCTGGTCCAGGTAATCTTGCTCACTCATGGTTACCTTCTCTTGTTGGTAAGGGATATTAGTGTACAAGCAATTGGCAATCTTGTGTATAAGCACCCTCAACTCTATCCAACATGCCACTAACTTAGTAAGAATATTGCAATTTACTAATGAGGATAAGAGTGAGAACATTTGGTAGTTGCTTTCACAGAATCATAGTTAGAGTGTTTCTTAGAATTACACTTGGGAATAGTACTCAGTAGGCGTTCCTGCCCTCTCTTGTTGTTTAAAAAATTAATGGTATCTGAAGTAGACTCAGCTGTTACAATAAGAATATAATTTTGTGCAGCCCTTTACTAAAGCACATTTATCTTATATACGTGTTTAAACATAATATTTTTGTAGGATTTTGTTCCAGAATGGAAATTTACAGTGATGAAGAGCAAAAGCTTTTGTAAAAATCCATCTCAGTTTTCTTTGTAAACTTCAATGGCTCTGCTATGAATCCTAGTAGTAATAATATTATATGCCTTTTAAGAGTTATTTTACATTAATGATTTCTGTTTAAAAAACTCTGTTTTCTAAGAATTCTAAGGAGTTGGACAGTATTCCTTTTTCTCTTGTTTACTCAAGTTTCACTCTGTTGAATAAAATGGCTCTATGATTTCATTAGTTTCAGTTATTAGCTTTTTTTGTGCATAAAGTCCCCAATATGACTCTCCCTGAACATTTTTAAATGATTTTCTTGCTTTCTATGTACAGCAAAAATAAAGAGTATAATGCTCAAAAGAGGATTGAGAAAACGTATGTCCTGTTTTATGTCCTTGATATACCCAGAACGTGCTGAAGGCTTAATTTTGACAGGTTGTCCTCAATTTTCATTGTATAAGGCAGCTATGAAGCTAAGTAAATGCAATTTTGCTGGTCATTTTTATTGGTTGTCAAATGTTTAGATTTGCAATTGGTTATAATGACCTGCAGAGATAGGTGATCTATTATTACACATGCTGAAGGCTATGGTTTGTTTCTCATGTTATTTTGGACTGTCAGGCTAAGACTGGACAAAGTCACCATGTGACATTTTCACTTTACATCTGTCACTACAGTCTGAGTAAGTAGCTGGTATACAATCTCTTTACTTTGGTTTTAAATGTAAAATATATAGGCCATCAAGAATGTGAACACAGATATCTGAAGTAAAGTAAATGGATTGAGGACTTCATAAGCACTTAATCATGAATATGCTTCTGGCATTGTTGTAGAAGGAACAGTTTTAAAAAACAGAAATTTGTATTTAATAATTAATTAATTCACCTATGAATTCTACAGCGCTTTGAGCTTCAAGATTCAGAAAAACACTTGTTTCCCAGGAAGATTACTAAAGTAGAAAGTGCACATGGAAACATACGCTTCAAGGCTGATGTAACTGTCCAAATTGGGGAAAAAGAAGTGACATTCCAGGTATTAATTTATATATTCATCAAACCTTAACATGCTTTTAAAAATCAATGACTTGTTTTCATCTCTTCCAAGAATTTGACACCTGCACTTGATACTAAAAGTCATTTGCACTGAGCTTTTTTTTTTTTTGTAGAGTAACACGTGGTATTTATTGGAGACACATTTAGATACTGGAATATTAGTTTATGGATACACATGGTTTTATTTCTAGATAAACTCATAGTTTCTTCCATATGAATCATTACAGTTTGTATTAAAAAAAAGCCTTTCAATCTCTTTTTTTGTTTTATTTTATTGGAATAGCAGGGTGTACTTATGATGCTCTTAATGCTGCTTTCCCTTTTTCTTTTTGTAAAAACAATAATCTTTGTTTACACTTCAAATAAAATTTAATGAGTGCTTGGTAATGTTCTGACACAGGATGTTGGGAAAATGGAACAAAGTAATCACATCAAATGTGATTAGTTTGAGTTTCTTCCAATGAAGTTTATGACCTGCTAGGTGGTGAAATAAGTTCTTACTCAGGAAACAGATGCTGATCTGAGAATGTGAAGTTAATGTTGAATTTGGAGAGTCTACAGAGTCTGTAAAGAAGGTGAATTGGTGGGAGTCAGAGAGATTATAATAACATTGGTAAGGAATATCCTCAGAGAGTTTGTACCATGACAAAGTGAAGAGGGGAGCAGCAACAAATGGGAATTTTTCAGGAAAAGTTGAGTGTGTAGGAACTTTATTCAGTTCTTTTCTGAGGCAAAGATTTTTGGTTTTGTTCGACAGATAGGCAATACCTTCTGAAAGTACTTCTGCAGAATGTCTCTGGGAACAGGAGGGCATAAGAAGTTTGCAGATGAAACAGTTCCCAGACTAGAGCAGGAATTGGAAATACAGAGCAAGTGCCTTAACATGTCCAACAGTTGAAACTCTCCGAAGTTCGGGCCAAAGTAGCTCCTTCAGATTTTCACAATACTAATTGCTCTGTCTCTTCCATGTTTCCCTGATGACCAGTGAATATTGGTGACTTTTTATTTTTCTTGCATGAACAGCCTGAAGTTCTTTGCATACCCCAATGCTGTAATTGTATTGATTCACATTTTGTTAATCTTTTTCGTGAAGAGTGGGTGAAGGATATGTGGAGTTTTTCTATTAGAAATTAGTTGATTTAATTTTGTGACAGTGGCAGTTTCAAGTTTGATGGAAGACAATTATCAGCAAAATATTACAGTAGTTTTAGACAAGCATAACTTAGTCCATACAAAGCCTAGAGTTATCACAGTATAGCTTATTTAGCATTTTGTTGTACTTTTTTTTTCTTACAGGTTCCAGCTGGAACTGGAATGTTGAAAAACCATTCTCGATCAGATACTTTCATAAGGACTTCCAGCCATAATCAACTGTTGGCAGAAATGATGCAATCCCATATGGTTAAAGATATGTGTTTAATTGGAGGAAAAGTAAGAATTTAAATTTCTGTTCTCCTTTCTTCCCCATGTTCTTTAGAATGTCAACTAATTAATATTTTTTAACTTTATAGGGCTGTGGCAAAACAGTTATTGCAAAGGAGTTTGCTGATATACTGGGATACAGCATAGAACCTATCATGCTCTACCAGGTAAGGAAACTATCTGCTGATGATCACGCTTTAAATATGGTCTCAAATAAAAAACTTCTCAAAGCACTAGAAGTATTGGGTGTTTTTGCAAACCCCAAGCTTTGTAAAGCTTAACAGCACTGCCATAGCCAGTGGTCACTCAGTTCATGTTTGGAAAGAATTTTCTGTCTTAGGTTGTAGTGCACTCTAACCTTATGGCGTAAGTTGAAAAATTACAAGATTTAAAAGTAGAATTAATTAATTTGCTAGCTTTTCACACAGAGATCATGTGTGGGAGCTTTTCTTCATAACCCTGAGGGATCAAAGTGCTTAAATAAAATATGAAGTCAAGAGTCTCCTATGACCTTGTGGGTCAAAATACACCAAATATGACAGGATTTATGGTTGTAAGTGATAATTGTCAATGCTGCAGGGAAACATTAGCGTCAGATTTAATGCAATATACTGGTCTCTTTCTTCCATCCCATTTCTGCTTTAAATTTTTCCCAGGCAACATGGAGACCTCCAAAGGAAGAAATGGCAGTGGCATCTGATTTAAAAGTGTACTGGCCTGTGGGGAGAAACAGTGACAGAGATGGGTGGTGAGGCTGAATGGTTGAAAAAGTGAAAGGAAAATAGAAAAGAGAAATAGTGATGATGATGAAAAAAGACAGTCCATTTTATGTTTTCCTGCACTGTTGAGAACCTCCCCAGACAGGATCCCACTGCTTTTCCTTCCCCCTGTATGGCTTCAGCTGATAAGGGTGAAGACTTTGAAACTCTGTCTGCAAAACTGGAGTCAGACAGATGACTTCTGCCCTTTTCTTACGCTTTAAAGTGGCTGAGTGTGAGCAGATTTGGGTTTCAGGGCTATGTATCCTCACCAGTGTAATGTCATGTTCATTGTAGCATACCTGGATTCTCAGCAGTGCCTATTATCTATTATATAGTGTTCTATTAAAATAGGCAAATAGTTTCTGAGCCAGAGCTGTGTGTCCAGCTAGCCTGCGTACTTCTCTCTGTACTTGTCACTGTAAAAATAGTTTTAATTCATCCCAGAAAAGTAACTTCTGCAACTTGACAGACCTGCTTAAGGGCAAGCATACGCTGACCCTTGTGTTGGTGCACACAAGAAAATACTGTGTATTCACCAGCAAATATAGATACTTACTTGGTTAAAAACATGGCCACTGTTTCTCAACTTCCTACCTTTAATTAGTATGGCTTCGATGAATACAAGCAAAAGGCTTCAACTTCGGTGGCACATGAGCCGAGCTGACAATGGAACTATTTATTTACTAAACATCTTTCTTTCAGAGGGATCTGTAATTCCTATACAAATAAAATCTAGGAAAGGATTTGAGGTTTTTCCCACAGAAGTGAACCTTTGCTTTGGTTTCACCAAGGTTTGATCAAGCTCAGAGGGCAGAGGGGTTTTCCAGAAAGGCTTTTGGTGTTATCAAACAGTATCAATACAGCAGGTAAAGGACTGAGAGCTGCTTGTTCACTGTAAATTCCTGTGTAGCCAAGCCTAGGTAAGATCAACATACGTTTCTATACGTATAGATGTTTCCTTAATGTACAGTGTGTTACATAAACTCAAAAGTTTTTACAAAAAGCAGTGTATGAATATACTATTGAATGTAGCTGAGCTATAAATAGAATTTCAGAATGCATTTGTTTTTCTTAAAATAGATAATCACATACCAGGGACATTCCATAGCAAAGTAATAGGATAATTTAATGACAGAACAAATGTTAAATTCATACACTAATTCAGCAGTGAAGACTATGAAAAGTTTGATAATGCTGTAAATTTAGCATTTTTTAATACTTTGGTTCCGTAAAGTGTCTTCTGTTTTTCTCAGAGAGACATCATACTGTCTTGAATCCATTCCTAAAATTAAGGAGGGTTTTCTTTGTTCTGTGGTTCATATTTATTTTCCGATAATTTCTGTGGGCACAAAAATGAGTTGAGGGACGCTTTCCTTTGGTCTGCAGCAATAGCACTGTTTCTCCTGAGGCTCACTGAAGAAATGAATTCTTGGATTTTTTTATGTATGTATAGTCTTTACTTTTAATATTTGCTTCATCATTCTTTGCAACAGAAGTTGATTTAAGAACTTGAATAATGTGAAAAGTTGTATTTCTTTATAGTGATTTCACAGAAGAAACAATTCTAAAAGCTTTTATGTTGTGAGGTGAAAATCAAATTTACGTAAAGCAAGCCTTTTGGAACATAGATCATCTCTTATACTAATAGTTTGCTTAAAGAGCAGTTCCTGTCTCATTTATGATATCTGACATCATTATACGGATTTCTCATTATATGCAGTTCCACATAGGTAAATTGCTGAGAAAGGAAACTCATCCTGATTAGGAAAGGTTTGTTTTCAAGTTGTCTCTTAATGCAGTTAAGCAACAGCAAATGAGAAGCAGCCGTCAGCTAGTGCTTTGTGGACTGTAGCTAGGGAACTTTTAGTTCAAATTGCTTAAAATAAAATATTTTCTTCCCCCAGAGTTTTAGAGGGGGGAAAAAAGTAAGTCAAAGTAATGTTTTAAGTTTTCCAGCAACTTGCTCCTTTTCTTCCCTAGCAAGAACAGTTTCATAAGCACATCACTAGTGTTTGTGTACTGTGATATTTTTGTTTCTAGGACTTTTTTTTTGCCTGACCTCATATTTTTTCTTTACCAAATCCTTCCAGTTTTTTATTTGAGAAACACTAACAAATGATGAGTCCAAATTGGCATGAAACGCAGGAAACATAGATTCTTCACCTCATAATTGCCAAGAACATGATTAGTACTACAAGCCATGAAAAATGACTAGGTTGGAGGCTTGTGTTGATATAGCTGCTAAAGGGAGTGGAACAGAAGTTATCCTACTTGTTTTTTCTCCTAAATACCTTTTTTTTTCCTGTATAAAAACTTCTCTAGAAAATAAACAATGAAACATAAAACACATAAGTTACAATGACTGTTACAAATTAAAATAACCTTTGTTTCACAAGGCAATATATTGTTGCCATTGCTTTGTCCAAAATAAGAGGAATACTTAATTCTTATCCTTCAGTTACTTCCCCTCCAAAGGGAGTATTATAACATTAGTTTTAATATCCTATATTTAGTGATTTGAATAAAATTTATTAAAAATTAGGTTAAAGTAAATGAATAAAAAACAGTAAATCACTGGGCAGGTACTTAGCCATAAAATAAGTTCCTTACAAAAACTGTGTAGATGTTAGCAGTGGTATTCCTATTTAATCATCCCTAAATTGAATCTCATTCAACCATTTAAACCACAGTGTTATATTTCAGAAAATATTTTGCACAAAATGCTCCTCTGAGTTTATCTGCAGAAAATTAATGCATGGTTCTCATTGTTGGAATTAGAGATGGACATGTTGTATAGCATACCCAGTCAATTCATATGGAATGTCACTTCATTTCTCTCGAGGTGAATTACCAGAAAGTAATTATTCATTACAGCATTTACTGGCTGCTGAATGCACAGTTCTTAAGCAAGTCCTAAACCCACATTTTTCTCCCTCTTTTATAAAAATGTTTCACGTCTAATTCATTAATAAAATAGGAAAGCGTGAACACAGCAGTAAAACAACAGAAATGCAACAATAAAAATACGGTATGGTTTTGCGGATTTGAATGTGAGACATTAAATTAGACAAATGTGGAAGCACTGGAGGAACCAGACTTTGTCCTGTTATTTTAGGGCTTTTAAGGAAATGTGGAAAAAGGAAATTATTCAGGCCGTATGACGTAATGTATTCTATTTTTATTCTTTAAAGTTCAAAGGGTTTCTAGTTGTGAAAAGGACATATGCAAAAGCTACAGTTACAATAGAAAATATGTTTTTATCTGATTTTAGGTTAAGCTGTGTTCACAGCACAGCCTGAGGAAGGAATTTAGTCCTCCAGGTCACAAAATTGCTATTACATCTTTGTTTCTCTAGTGCTTACCTGTGGTAATGGAACATCTAGAATGTGTGCTGGAGGATGTGCGAGATGTTGGTTTTGGTTTTGTTTTATCCCATAAGCATTATTTTGTGATAGGTTATATACTTTTGATAAATTCTGTGTTACGGGCTTCTTTATTACCCTGTTCGTTGCTCTCTGATGCTTCCACTGCATTTTCCTGCCTAGGAAAATCCTCATCATGGCGTCAGGTGGAATGTCATGTTGGTTTGTGTTCAAGATTAAGGATAAAATCTTTGCTCTTTCAGGTGGCTTCTGTATGAAAGAAATTATTCTTATTTGCTCCAGGTGTAAATTGCTGCCCCCTTCTGTACACAGGGCTGTGTACAAGTTGTCATTTTCTTGTGTTTTGTTAAAGGGCAGGGGGGAGAAAGGCTTTTGTTCTTGTTTCAAAGAGGTGATATTGACAAGTCTAGAACTTGCAAAGACTATTTGACATTATGTGAGTAGATTTGTGTGTGTGTTTCTAATACTCTTTGGAAAAGAAATTGAAGATTTCCTGCTAATCTTCCTAATATTCTTGGGAAGAACAGAATGCAGTTTTTTAAGGAGAAGGCATGTACTTATGAATTAAGAAAATGGATCATAAATATTTTGTTCTGATGGACTGATCCTTCCAGGATATGACGGCCAGAGATTTGCTGCAGCAAAGGTACACTCTTCCAAATGGAGACACTGCTTGGAGACCGTCACCTCTTGTCACTGCAGCTCTGGAAGGGAAGCTTGTCCTTCTTGACGGCATTCATCGAATTAACCCTGGCACTCTAGCTGTGCTCCAAAGGTCAGGATGGGAGCGCGGATAAGCTGGGGGCACGTGATCTGTGTATTGAGTGTATGTGTACTGAGACCTTAAGTTCCTGCTGGTGAATATGCCTTTGGAACTTCAGGAATACTGTAAAGATCAAGCTGAGCATTGCAGTTTCATAGAATATGTAGAATAGAAACAATTTTTTAATTCTTTGTAAGCCTAAAATAATACAGGAAATGTCAGCCTGTTGTAAATTTGTGGTCTAAGTCTGAATTGTGGAATGAGCTAGATTTTATTCTAAAAGTGTGAAATCTAAAAATTAGTAGTATTTGTGCAATAATGTAAAAATGCAAGATGTCAGAAAACATTTTAAATACTTTGAGTGCATTCTGCTTCTAGACAAGCATGTTGTGAAGTGTGTTACGCAGCATACTTTATATTGATTGCAAAGAACTCTTTCTAAACATTATTTCTTAATTCAATAAGAAATAAATTAAACTTTATAAAACACAATAATAGCAAATATTATGTTAATAATTATGTTGCCAGGTCAAATTTTTATGCCATGTTATATGCATGCATCATATACTGCCTTTTGCAAACTAAAGGACATTGTGAGCTTTAAAAGCAGGTTGTAGCAAAGCATTTTCTGCTTTCTCTTATTATAAATATATGCAGAAGGACAGATCAGAGAATTATACTTGCCTGTGGTTTTGCCTTTTCATATGTTTAGCTTTCCCTTCTGATTTTTAGTTCTGACATGTGCATGCATTGTAGATAATCAACTTCTGCATATCTCAAAATAAAAGCTGGGTCTGTATGTATGTTAATCATTAAAGCCAGCTGAAAGATAGTGCTTCAAAAAGTAAAAGTATATTACTTGGTACAAGCATAACTAAAAAGCTGTTTCATGCCATTTATGCACACTCCACTGGCAAGACAGATTTTTTTATTTTTTATATTCTTATATTGATTTAAACAAAGTTGACTGACTATGTGCTAAAACTTATGTATGTTGTTTTACCTCCATGCATGGATGCATCTTGAGTTAGTATAATATTTTCTTTTTACTGTGGCCCATGTTAACTGAGACAGATTAAAAAAAAAAAAACCTTAGTTGTTATAAGTATTTTAAAAATTAATCAAAGGCTAGATAGAGCTTATTCTTTGTTTTCAGACTAATACATGACAGAGAACTGACTCTCTATGATGGCACCAGATTGTTAAGGGAAGATAGATACCAAAACCTAAAAGAAGAATTACAGCTCTCTGATGAGAAACTACAGGAAAGGTAATGTGTCAGCTATGACTATAGAATGAAACAGCATTTCAATTGTTTTCTTTTTTTTTCCTAATAAAAAAACCTGAGAAATGCTTTCCTGTTTAATTGATGCCTTCTAATTGCTAAGAGAAACATCTTTTAAACATCAGGTTCTTCCTGAGCTCTATTTGTGGTATGGCAAAATTATATCCTGTTTAGAGTGTTTGAAGTAAAAGGAAAACATTCAATATCCTTTAAGAGAAGGAGGTAGAAATTGAGGAGAAATTGTAAGTAGATACAAAAGTAGATTTAAAGTGATATGATACTTAATTTTGGAACATTTTATTAAAAGTCTTGGAAAATAAAGCTAAATTGAAGGTAAATAATACTTGTTACCTTCTTTTGCCTCACGAGCTAGAAAGCTGGTATTTAATTCACAGCTAATAATGGGGCAGGAAATCCTAAGTGTGGTTGGGACCCATTATGCTTATTCTTATTGTTCATTTACTTCTACTTGTCTGTTAGAAACATTCCACAGCTAGAAATGTTTCCTAGTCCTCTGAGGCCATACTTGATACATGGTCCAACAATGCTGACCAATTTTAGTTAATGGGAGGGATATTGTTGATTGTGTCTCAGAACAAACACAATCTGATGCTCAGTAATATATAAGGAGCTAAACATATTCTGATTCTGAAATGGATCCACTCTCGGAAAAGACAGTTGGAATTTTATGTCAGATGTCCACGCTCATATTTATGCTGCAGGGTGTGCATGTGTCCAAACTCTGAAGAGACCTGATGGGTTATAGTAGGGGTGCATTCATGATGTGCCACATGTTTTGTCTCAATTGTCTCACTGAATCTGATTTTTTTCCTTGACCTTCCTAGTCCACCCTTTTGAAAAGCTGCTTTTCTTTTACTGCTTAGTTGTTTCCATATTTGTGGTTCCCTTTTTGATCAAAATACAGTGGGTTTAAAAAAAAAA
>VXAC01003560.1:271995-542188 GCA_013399225.1 Rhipidura dahli | reverse complement strand
AAAAAAAAAAAAAGGCAAGAAATGCCCCTACAAAACAAACAAAGACCCCAAACTTTATTATAAGCTACTTGTTGCAAATTATATCCACTCTGCTGAGGCCATACACTTAGCTAGATGGTCATTTCCTGCATTTGTTTTATTTGAGAGAAGAACTATATATCAGGGAAGTGTTCCATTTATCAGGATTTTAAGCATGGACTTTATAAAGAGCAGCAAAAATCTCCAGGGATCCATCTGGGATGGTGTCCCAGCTTTGCATCGGGCTTTGTGCTCTGAAAGACATATTTTGTGCCAATCTCCGTGTTCATGGTCTTGTCCCAGGTGCTTTCAGGCAGAATGGCAGTGGCTGTGCTGTTTTGCCTAGTACCCTTTAGTTTATTGCCAATATGCTCCAAAAACCTGGACAGTTCATCACACATTCCTCTTCAGAGCTGCCACTCCTAGTGGATCAAATCTCTCTCACAAGAATAGAGATTTACATCTGGGTCCTGTGCCTCCTTTTTTGTTCTAACAATGGCTGTTTTGGCAGCGGAGTCCCTTTAATCTTCATTATCTGTTAGACCATGAGCACTGTCCAAGCTGTCTTCTTTAATGATTGTTCTGCAGACCCTTCTCCTTTCTTTATCACCTCTGTATGTACTTTCCTCCCTTTCAATCTCATTGAGTAACCTTTTGGTTCAGCTGTTCAGTGGTAATTGTGCATTGCTTTTGGCTACTTTGGAGGCTCCAAAAGTTGGGGGATTTTTGGCTTTCCTTAAAAGGCTGTCTCTCTTTCCTTCAGATCTCAATGTACTGCTTTTACCTAACCAACTCAATGTTTTGCAGTATAGTGTTTTGTGAGTTGATAAGCTCCTAGTTATCTGTTTGACTGACAGTGAGCTTTCACCCTCTAATCCGTAAGTGAAGGGTGTCTGTTGTATTGGACAAGAATTCATTTCTGATTAGTACTTGGTCCTAGAAACAATCAGATGCCCCACTGTGTAGGCTTTTTTAAATCTGGAAGTTCAGTGTGACCATTTAGCACCATCTTGGATGCAGATGAGAATTCTAGCTCCTGAATTATCTGAAGTCCATTTGGCTGAGAATCCTACCTTCTCCTAGGTGAAATGTTCAATCTGCCCTTGTTTTCTGTACTGACTTATTAAAATACCTGGGTTAAAGTAATGCAAACATGTAACTACTTCTTTGGTTTTGGCTTTGAGCTTCTTTGGCATCACTGGATGACTCTCCTATAGAGAGGATACTGTTCTCATCAGCCCTTGAGGAAATGAAAGTGTTTCAGGACCTCATCCTGATTTTGGTGCCTGCCATATTCTGAAAACATCACTACCTTTTAACTGACTCCAGGACGTGATGTCAATAATTGCTGTTTAATTCCGGGACTGTATTCCTCCTTGCTATTAATCCCTTTCAGCAGTGGTTACTAGTCACTACTAGGTTCTGTAACCTTCCAGTGTTGCAGAATCCAGTATCAAATTATATCTGAGATACTGACAGCTGATTTAATCACCAATTTTAATCACAACAGTGCTAACCATTCCTCCTTTGCCTGCAATATGTTGTCTATGGAGAAGTTATATAGAGTATGTTGTAACATGAATTTTTTAGCAGATTGGTTGGGCAAGTTCTTACCTAAATCTTAACTAGGAGATGCTTTCCATATTGATGAGAGACATCTCTCTTGCTGTATGTCAGTGACCATGGCTAGTGGCCTTAGCAGGATTTCTGATGTTAGAGGAAGATGAAGAGACAGCTTTACTTATCCTAATTTGCTGGGTTTGACTAAAGTAATTTCAGTATGACTGGTCTTTGCCAGGCCCATAGAATATATGATGTTATTCCCAGTTTTGTTGGGACTGAATCTGCAATGTTTGTTTGACACATTGAGTTTACCTAATTTTCCAATAAGAGAGTATTATTATGTTCCCACAGTTTTAGTACCTTTAATTTTTGGGACTGAATCTGCAATGTTTGTTTGACACATTGAGTTTACCTAATTTTCCAATAAGAGAGTATTATTATGTTCCCACAGTTTTAGTACCTTTAATTTTTGGTACTTCAATAGTCCGAATACTCGTATGTATAATAGGAAAGAAAGAAGAAGAGGATCAAGAGGGTTGCTTGGATTTTTTTACTAAAGGGATGGTATTTCAAATCACATTGGGATCTGGAGAAATCACATGCCTCTGAGTACAAATACTATTACAGTAGAGAATGTGAATGTGCTTAAAACATGATGGTGTTATTAGAAGTGCTGGACAAAGAGGAAAGTATGGTTTGGTTTTCAGACTGTTTGCAATTTAGAGCACTCTTATTTGTAAGTTATGTTTTTGACAACATTTCAAAGTTTTATTACTTTTATAAGAGTTAATAATGTATATTCTGATTTTAAATGATGTTAATTATTGTCGTTGTATGTTCACTGTTATTTCATTACATTTCTACATCTGTAGAAAAAATTTGCATTTTTTTAAGAAGGGCTTCAGGCTGGTAGGTACAATAGCTCTCTCAGGAGTGACAAGCACAGGCAGTGCATTGCCCTTGGGAGATTTTGGGATACTTCTTGGCCTGCTGAAAGCTCCTAAGCTACAAGGTAACTAGTGGCGGCCACAGAGTCCTTTTTCTTACATTCTTTATTATGCTAGTTTGGCTGTGAAATTAAGTTAGCAAGTGGTCGTGTAAAGAACGCATTCACTCCTTTGAGGAAACTAAGAATTCATGTTTATGAGTTTGAGAAGAAGAAAAGCTACCCTTGAGAAAGTGACAGATGGTCCTTAAAGATATGTTACATAGAAGGAAATGATAGTTGCTGATACCTTATTTATTTAATGGTTGCATGATTCATTTCCCTGAACAAGTTCAGAGAGTAAGAGAAAGTGTGTCCAAGTACTGTGTATATCCAAGATTTCTGCATAGAATTTCTTCTGTAATCATCCATTTCTTCACTGAGGCAGATACTGAAGAGGTAGCACACAGCCTTTACAAATAAAGCAGCCAAGTGTTTGTCTCAGGATGCAGTATTTAACCTGTTTGTGTGGATATACCCCCCACGACACAGACAGATGCTAAGGTCTTGGTGTGATGAGCAGAAAGGCAGCTGTTACAGGAAAATCTAGGAGTAGGTACATAATAGGATAGTTCAAAAACTAAAAGAAGTCTCTCATCATGTATGGGTGATTTTAATGCCTTGCAAACAGTGGATTATTTTCCATGTAGTTAGGTTGAAAGGGAATGTACAGTAGATGAGACAAAAATCAATTGTGGCAGAGAGTGAATTTATCAAGCAATAGAATTTTTAATTGCTTACATTTTTTAGCTTTTACTTCCTTTGCTGTTTAGGGGTTTGGCTTTTTTATGGTTCAGTGAATTTTAAGATAAAGTCATCTGTTAGTTTTAGACTGTGGTGAAATTAAAAATAAACAGCAAGAAAATAACAATAAGTCATTTTGGTCCTAGTATTATAATAATTCCCAACTTACAAAATTTGATAGAAAATGAGATTTATTAAATCATGTTGCAGGAAGAGACAAGAGTGGTGGTAATCCTTGACTGAAATTAAACAGTGATGTTAAAAGAAGGACACTCATTTTATTAGGCAGGTGCCTTGCTGCCTGTGTAGTCAGTAAATGTTTAATAGAGAGAAGGATAGAGACTCTTTGCATGAATCAATTAACGTCAAATCTTCCCACTGCATTTGAGACTCATTAATTTAAAAGATGCCAAGTTTTTAACAAGATACACTTACTTGGTCTTCATCTGTGAACCCCACAGGATTTCTTCTCATGTCAAAGATTTCTTTTCTGTAAAGTACAGCTCCATGTAGGAACTCTCCATATTGTATTATT
Source organism: Rhipidura dahli (assembly GCA_013399225.1). Classification (NCBI taxonomy): domain Eukaryota; kingdom Metazoa; phylum Chordata; class Aves; order Passeriformes; family Rhipiduridae; genus Rhipidura; species Rhipidura dahli. Next base: position 538,343 of record VXAC01003560.1, on the reverse strand, counting down.
TTTAAGACTTGAGCTGTAATGTGATGGAACAACTTTGAAGCTCTTCAGTTGTGCTGATGGAAGATGGGAACTTACAGAGCACTGCAGAACTGAATAATTTATGGTATTTGTTTAGTAATACACTTAGCCTGACATTTTCAGCATTGCAAACATCAGTCCAAACAATAGACTTTTGAAATAATTTTATTCATGTTTACAACCTGAAAACCTACGGCAGTGATATTGTCCAAGTCTAGAGAGTATGTCAGTGCATTTAACTGCTATCACCACGTTAGCTTGCCCTGACTTTGCATCTCCTCTCCTCCCACTTCTTTCCGTGCCCTCCCTGGCTGTGCCCACCATTCCCTTTGAGGGCAGTGACTAGGAGGTGTGAAAAAGAAATGCAATTCCTCTACCAGGAACAATACAAAAGAAATTATTCCTTCACCAGAAAAGTTGACTCCTTCTTGTGTTCTCTTACGGTATTGCAGAAGGGCCAGAATTTGATGGGTTTCTGGAGGAGGGTTGCTTTTTTTCTTAGTAATGTTAGGGAAGGTAAGTTCGAAAATATATGTATTTATCTGATCTAGGAAATGTTTTCTTCTATAATAAAGTTGGCTAATGTTCTCTGACCTTCTTTTATGCTTAGTGACAGTGACATTCCCATTCATGGAAATGGTTCCTCTTTCATGTGATGTTTTCAGACATCTATTTCTATTTTTATCAATCAGGGAGTAGCTTCTAGGCTTATGACTTTCAGCTGAGAATAACTCATGCCACCGCCTTTGTTTGCTTTGCTACAAGACAGTGCTGTAATTGCCCTGTTGTATCACAGGTTTATTGTGATGAACAGATGAGCCAACTACGCAGTAGGTTTGTCAATTTATGTCTTCAGCAATTTTTATGGAAAATGACCTGGTAACAGCAATACAAATTGCCTAATCAAATTTCACTTGCTTTTCCCAAATGAACATCCTTGTCTTAATAAGAGTACTGTAAAAAAAATGATGAAAACAGGCCCTCCTTGCACAAAATTTGACTGGCTTTTGTATCTGACATGTTACTCCATTGTTTCTGCTGCTTCTAGAGATCATCTCAGTTGGTCAAAGCATGGTGCTAATAACACCAAGGTCACAGGTCCGATCTCTGTATGGGTCATTTACTTAAGAGTTGGACTTGTTCCTTCTGGGTTGCTTTCAGCTCAGACTGTTCAGTGATTCTGTGTGATGCTGTTATCATGCAGGTATACTGATTAATGAGCACCAATGAGTGCCCAGTCAGAAGAGGTGAAAATATTACAGAGATAAGGGATACAAAAGATGCAAAGAAGGCAAAGATATCAAAACCCAAGGCAGCAGTCTTTTAGTTCCTGAACATATGCATCTGAAAGTTGTATATTTAAGTTTGTGTTGCAAGTTCATATTATCTTCAGGAGAGTCAAGACTGCTAGTTACCAAATCCTGAAGTGAGAACTGGGAAACAATGATTTAAGCTAGCAGGTCACTCCCATAAAGATTTAAAAAACAATAATAATAAAAATACCTTTTACAACTGGGAACAGAGCGTGTGTTTTCACAGGAAGCTGTGAAGGCAGATAGGGTGAAAAACGGAAGTTCAGAACACTATTAGAAAAAATTTTTGGGCAAAGTGAAATTAAAGCAAATAGAGGTCTGTCCTCTGATGTCTTTGAAGATTTGGTTTTGGGTGTTGAAAAAGTATGAGAGGGACAGACTACTCTTTGTGGCTAGAATTTTGTATTTGGTTGATTTAAGGAGCCAGGATGGTAATTCTGAAGGTCTTGTAAATCTTCCACTGGAGAGACCTGTCCCCTCATGCTGACTCTAAAATGAGCCAGGGGTGAAGTGACTGGTTTGGTCTTTGAAGCATAGCTTTCAGGAGTGTTATGAAGTTAGACATATTAATCCAAGGACCACAAAGAGCATCTGTAAGGGAATGTTTCTAAACTGTTACTAAATTCAGCTCTTCACAGTATCTGGGCAAATCTCTACAGTGTCATCCTTTCTGTCAGTTTAATTTATAAAAGAAGTTACTCATTACTGCAGCTCTGGTAGGTCTTGTTTTCTCCCTGAGTTGCCTCTGAGACACTCAGTTTTATGTAAAGCACTTGCAAAAGTCCATTAAATGAGTGAGATGCACCCATTTCAGACATAGAACACCACAGACTGTAGCCTAGTTGGTGATATTTGTCATCTTGAGGCATGCAGGTCCCATTGCAGATGAAGAGACTTGGGTACACTTCTGAGCATTACAAATGTGTAAATCTATAAAATTTCAAGTTGCATTAGGCAGCCATTGTCTTTTTTAAACAATAAAATTGCATTGCATATTATCTGAATATACTATCATATGTTTCCGTACAATAATTTATCTTTATTTCATCTATTGTAAAAATTAAATCTGATATTCATTGCTTAAGCTGGGTAATGCATTTTTAAAATCTTTTTTTGCAGGTCTATCTTTCCTATCCATCCTTCTTTCAGAATAGTGGTCTTAGCAGAACCTCCTGTCATTGGAAGTAGTACCCAACAATGGCTGGGTCCAGAGTTTTTGACACTGTTTCTTTTTCATAATGTTCGATCTTTAAGCAAGAGTGAAGAAATTGAAATAATTAAACAAATGGTAAGTACATTCAGTATTTTAGGCACTTACCAGCTATTACTTACTGAACAGGATTATTTGCTACATAAAAAATGTATTGCTGTTTCAGTGTAGCATAAAGGAGCTGATTTTCAAAGTTATTCAAAGCAGCATATTTGCTTATCTTTCAATGGTATAATTCTTATTTTAATATTAAATGCTGCTGAAATAAAAAATACTCTGTCATAAAGCAACTGGGGCAACTCTATGCTTATTGCATATGTGGAACTTGGATATCTTGCAGTAGGATTAACACTGTTTTTCTTTCAACCAGATTCCAAATGTACCCAGTGTTGCTGTGGAAAAGTTGTTGTCAGTAACACACAAGCTTCGGGAGACAAATGATGCCACTGTGAGCCCCTTTTCTTTTTTCTCTTTCAATTCACTATCTTCTACTGTGACTGTCTTAACAAAGGCTGTGTGAAACATGCTAAGTTAAAGTATTATTTCAAAGGCTGCCTGATTGGAAAACCAGCCCCAGGAAACTATTCGGTGGCAATTACTGTGCTGCATATGATAAACTTGTTTGATTTATGATGTCTGTATTCGGAATCTCCATAAGTAAAGCTTTTAGGAATTTGCACAAATCCCAGAGAACCGAGAACAGAACACATGTTGTCTGTGAGTTTAGGTATGTGGCTCACAGTGACTCATGCTGAGGTGCCTTTTGATTGTGTATGGATGTAATCACATGTATTCAGATATTTTTTGATGACTTTGCTTTAGTAATTGGAAAATTGATAGCTGAAATTATTGGAGCTTTTTGAACAACAGGAGCTATGTAGTTGTTATGAAATGACAATAGGTACCAGCAGAGACTCAGAAAAAAAAAGCTCCAGAACTCCTCCCTTCATTACTGCCATAGGCTATCCTATTAAATAAATAATGTCAAGAAAAATAAGTTCTGCTGACAAAGTGACCACAGAATTCTTTAAAAAACATAGAGTTAAATCATTGTGAAAAGAAAAAGAAATTATTGCTATGGCAACTAAAACATGGCATGCTTTTGATGTAAGTGAAATGTAAAACATTTTTAGTAGAATTCAGCAGTTTAACTGGTATGCAAATTTAATCCGTTGCGCTTAGTTTTCACGATTTTAACATGGGTAATAGTTTTTTATAGTTATACTATTTAAGAAGCTGAGAGAGGCTGTTACACTCTTTTGAGCTTAAAAAAGTAATTAAAAAATTGATTTCTAGGTACACTGTTGGTACAGTTATTATAATTATCTGTTGAGCTTCCTACATCTAATGTATAAATGTATCGGTTTTGACATACTTGGAGACATACCATGCCTGAATAGAGCATCACAAAAATCCTTTCCAAATATGTGGATACCTGTAGAATTGTGAAATATCTAAATGGATTATGTGATACTGGATGAGAAGTGAGTCACGGTATGGTTTGATGGAGGATTCTTGTAGATCAGCAGTGACATGAGGCATGATGGGAACAGCACACCTGTGCAGAGAGATTAAATGTGTGCCTTATGTATGTTAGGCTATGTCTAAGTTAATAAACCTCTGCCAGACACTATCCTGAAATATTAACCATTGTTTAAAGTGATTTTATTAACAATAGAATACCTGTAGACTGTTCACCCTGTGGTTGTTGTCTACGTCATTGTAATTGTTTGCTTGATTTACAATAGAATCTGGAGACCACAATCAAGATCCTGTTGAATTAGATGCTTCATAGATATATAATAAAAAAATTGTCACTAACACAATTTTGAGTTTACAGTTGTTCAATATTAAAAAAAAAACAGGTAAGAGAGGAGGAAATTTTGTTGACAAAACTTTGAACTACCAGTTGCAGATACTCAGAAGACGTGATACAACTTTTCCTCAACAGTCCTATTTATGGATAGCAAGGATAGAGCACTTACCCTTCCCCCTTGCCCTTGCTTCAGGCATGGCTGAGTAGGTCTTGAAGTAACACATGAAATGCCATTATTTACATCACAGTGTCCACAGTGCTGGGTTGTAAACTATGGTTGTTCAGAAGATGCTTCACAATCTTCTGTCAATGAAAGCAGGAGGAGCAGGAGTAGTAATCTTTTTGGTTGGCCCATTCTAAATAATTCTTGCTCACAGCTCAGAGATATACTAAAAAGTATATTCTTTGCTTTCTCATAGTTTGAGAGTTTTATATTATTTCCTAGAAATTACTTTTTTTAAATTTAAATGCCTTTTTGTCAAAATGGCTGTTTTTCAGGGTAAAGATATTGATGATAAGATATTTCTCATGCATAAAAATTAATAAAGGGGGAAAAAGGCTCTGAAATTCATGAGGTGTTGCTTTTCTCTATTTTTCCCCTGGATATCAAATGTCCAGATATTTGTTTTCCAATTGAAACAGCATCATATATTAAGGTAATTTTAATGCAGTTAGAAATTTTACATAAACTTATATAAACCCAAGCAAAACATTTTGAAATTACCTAATTAAAATATTTCACTTGACCCAGGCAAAACATGGCGTGACTTATCAGATCACACTCATTGTTGTGTGTTTCCTGCTAAAATAAGGAACCTATTTGTATTAGATACCTTCATCCGGTAGATATAATTATAGAATGATTTCTTTCTCAGTCTTTGGATCTTTCTTTAAATACATAGTCACTTGTCTTGTGGTTCTGTTTGTTTGGGTTTTTAAGTTTTGCTGTGTTTGTTTGAGGTATGCTTCTCAAGCATTGAATAATTTCTGTAAATCTTTGCTTATCATGTTAAGTTTTTAACATTTGTTTTAACATGTGGACAACAGCAAAGGACACAGTGTTCCAGTAATGGCCCGCCCAGAAGGCGTGTGCAGAGGTGATACAATCTCCCTGCTGCTGCCCAGGGTTGTCTTGTTTATACATCTAAGAATCGTGCTAGACCTTTTGCCAGAGCATTACATGTGGAGCTCCTGTTCAGTTTGTGAAGAGCAGATGAGTTTTTAGTACATTGATCCTTTCACAGTAGCTAACCTGCTTGTTATTGCTGGTATTAATGTTTCAGTTTATATTGCACATAAAATTCAGTTCACAGCACATTTTTATTCCTGTTGCTTATCAAGTGATATTTTAAGGTTACTCTTTTGATGACATAATGATTTCCATGACAGTGACTTATTGCAAAAAATACAGAATTACAAGCGTCCCTGTTAAAGAGCTCGAGTTGCTGTAGAAAGCACAAAGCATCTATGAATTAGGAGAAAAGATGAAATAATTCCTTTTGGATTACAATTTTCTCCTGACTTGTTCGATCTAAATCCCTCACATGGATTAAATAATTAAACCACCCTGTATTTTTTGACAGGCACAGTCACTGGCCTCATTTTTGTCTACTCGACAACTGCTGCGAATTTGTCGTCGACTGTCACAACATCCAGATGAAAGCCTTTATGATGCTGTTAATAAAGCCTGCCTTTCCAGGTAGAACTGCTAGTTTTGGTGCAAGTTCAAAAGCTTCTTGGTCAGTTTCTAACATGCAAGATAGCTTTTAATGTGTTTTAGTGCACATCATAATGCAACTGTTGTCTTGCTCCTTGAAGTTGGTCATTTTTAAAAATAATATTTCTGTGGTGTTCTCAGACCTGGAAGGCAGGTAGAAAGGACTTGGTACTGTTTTCCCATTCTATGAAGATAGATCATTACATTATCTAAATTAGGACACCATTACCAGCATTGCTTCTTTGCCTAAAAACACTCTAAGCACAGCCATATTAATGTCTAGTTAGACTGATGTTTCATGGACATTTGGTTTCAGTTCTAAAAGCTGTATCTAGAAAAGTTATGAGGGTTTTGTTTGCTTTGGGATTTTGTTTGTGGATTTTGGTTTGTTTGGGCTTTCATGGTTTAGGGATTTTTAGGGTTTTTTCCTCTTTTCAAAAGGAAGTAAATTGTTATTATCAAAAGGTTTGGAAAACTGGAAGGGTCTGGTTCTAGACACCTCAGAGCTTACACTTTCTGGAACCTGAGGTCCTCGTGAACTGAGTCACGAGAAAAGGTATTTCCAAAAAACCATTGTTTCTACTGTAGCTCTTACTTGCAATGGGGTGAGGACATTACATACCTCCAGTTATAAACCACCCTACATTACAACCCTATTGCAATATTTAATAACACTGAAGCCTTTTAAAATGAGTGTACAGCCACAAGTGTAGTTCATTGCTTATGAAAGAAGCTCAATTCCTCTCCTTAGGGATAGGTGAAATGTGGAAGGCTATTTGTGAAAGGAATAGACATTCAGGGTTTGGAGGTACAATTGAATATTCATTGTAGATTTTAGATTCCAGATTAGATTAGATTTAGATTTTTAGATTACAGAAAATACTGAAAACTTTAAAAATAAAAAACCCTTAAAATAAAACCTCCCTATTATTCCCCTTGTTTCAGATTTTTGCCAAGCCTCGCCAGATCAGCTTTACATAAAAATCTACAGGACTCTGGTATTGAAACAAGTCCAGATGACACAAAGAAACTAGAGGAAAAAGATTACACATGTAAGCTTCTGCTGTCTTTTTTTTCTGCTCTGCATGAATGTTATTCAGATTGCTGGATGTATAAAGGTGTATTAATTGTCCTCAAAATTAAATGTCATTTGCTTCAGTTATATCTCTGATTTTGTTCTATCTGAATGCTGCTCTCAGTGTCCTGTATTGTCTACTGAATTCCCAGCTCATGGAATTTCATTTTCCATCATGTGTAACTGTTTCTCAGTCTACAAGATCCATGGTCTCAAGCTTTTTGTAGTGCTTTTTCATTTCTTTTCATCACTGATAGCTAGTCTTCTGTAAAGTTACAGCCTTAATTTGATCTTAACATTTCTCTGTTCTGTTTTTTACCATTGCTTCTTTCTCTCCCCTGTTAAAATCAACCATTTTTTGAGCTTCTTCTAAGAGTTTTTTGCTATGATTTGCTTTCATTCTGGAACACATTCATTCTTTGTTATTATCTTCTTTTGATTCTCTTTAAATTGCTGTGTTAGTTGCATGTCACCTTTTATTGAGCAGGTCTTTGTTTCTTTGGCTTATCCAATTCATACTCATTTGTAGTAGCCTTCAGGGCTATGCATATATTTCTGCTTGTGCCATTTTTCTCACTTCTACTTTCTCATTCCTGTGTGATTCCCTTCATGCTAGCTGTATATCTTTTCATATCCTCTGTCAGGCAGCACACTGTGAGCAATTTGCCATTTTCCTTTCACTATGTTTTTCCAGTACTCTGCCTCACCAGTGTTATCTCTACTCTTGTTCTTCTGTATATTTGTTCCCAGTTTTGTGAGGTATTTGATTTTTGTATTTTTACAGTTAGAACTTTGCAGTGGTAAACACATCTTTGGTTTTAATTAATGTGAATTCTATTTTTATGTATTTATTTAGGTGTGTGTGTATATAAAAGTATGCGTGTAGATACCCATATATTAATAGATATATAGTTTCTGTTATATGCAGTATGTGTATATAACTATATACAAATATATATGCATCCATATGTATATACATATATATGCAACCATTTATGTATTATTCTATCTCTTATTTACATTTTATAGATATATAAAACCATGTGTACAAAATAATTTGTACTCTAGCCAGTTGTGTGGTGCTACCTGCTTACTTTTTTTTTTAATCTGGGTGCATCCCTTGAAATTTTTATGTTTCTCTGTTTCATGCCATAAAGGCAAACAGCTAAAAACATCAGTCTAGAAATAAGGGTATTTTCGGTTTTGTACCATGCCAGATTAAGAAATTACTAGCAAAAGAAAGATTGGTTTTATTGCATATGTTATTATTTACACTTAGTTGTTATTTTCCTAAGGACTGAATTTATGGTTCTCTTGATCTAAGAAATTTTTCTAACATACTTTTTCTCTCAGAGCTGTAGTTGAGGGCTATTTCAACTATGCAGTGCTGAAATCTACTATGCAGTTGGAGAATTAATAGTGGCTCTGTATGGTTGTGGTGGGTGTGCTCCCACTTTTGGCTGAGCACCCACACAGCCACTTGGTACCTCAGCTCTGCACCTCACTCCACTGTGGGACAGGGGAAGACAGCACAAAGAATGGAAGTGTGAAATCTTGTGGATTGAGGAAATGTAGCCTAACAGTATTGCTGATGTTCCAGTACTACAACGAGAGTGTGAAATTAAACCAGGGCAGTGGTCACAACTTCTGGTGTTTCTTATGGTACTTTTCCCATAAGATCACTTTTTCAGAATTTGTTGTAATACACTTCTTTACAGTTTTAAAGAGAATTCAAATTCCTGGTAATGCAACCTTTTGTAAATGGATACTCTTCTAAGTGTTCTCTTTCTTTTGGTAGAAATCACTTACTGCAAACCACAGCCTTGTTAAAATTTGTAAATCATTAGTTGTGCATGTTGGGTTGCATGTCTGCTTAGAGCATCTTGTAAGAAATGCATTTGCTTGTTTCCTGAAAAACAACTAGGTGAAATAAACAATGGGATTCTGAAGATAGGGTCTGTGACCATGCCAATTTATAACTCAGCTGAGAAAATGAAAGTGCCAGATGTTTTGTTTTATGAAAATGCACAAGTAAGTACAAATCTCTGACTTCTAAGTGACAAAACTTTGTTAAATGTGTACTAATGGGTATGCTCATATGTGTAGTAAATAATGTACTAACTAAATTTTAAGGATGTATTTCTGAAGCAGTTTATTTAAATTTTTTTCATAGCATTTGGTGTCCTTAGGAATATTTTGCTACTGAAAGGCAACACTGATAGTGTGATTTTGTAAAATACTTTGCCTATAGAGGACTGGTATGGGTTTTCCATACTTTCCTTTCCTAGTCATTTTTCATACCTCACTTAAAATTTTGCCCCAGAAAGCCTATGATACATGAGTGTCACCTCCTAAAGGTGGTGACTGGCCATGCAAAAGGAGAAGATGACAGACTTTTTCATCTTCCCTACTAACATTTCATATGAAATTTTGTACTGTGTTGCCATTTTGATAAAGCACATCATTTGTGTCTGTTGGAAATGAAATCCTGAGTTGTGCTAGCAGTTAACACCTGCATTGCTTTTCCCACCTTCTTGCATATAGCTTCAGAAAACTCTAGACAAAACTGTTTTCAGATTTTATTTAGGGAACCTCTGTTTAAAATGCTCCAGTGAATGTCCTGCTCTGTATCTGTCCTTGAATAGCTATGCCTGCTAAGTGCTGAAGGAAACAGCAACCAAATACAGTCAGGATAGATGTATCCAATTTCTAAATGAATTCTACTCTTATTTTTTGGGTTGCTGTTTTGTAGTTTGGTCATTCAAGTGTTGCAGTGATCATTTAAAAAAATCTGCTGGAGAATGAATTTAATTTTTGTGCAGTGCTTCATTACCTAAAAGCTACAGAAATAAACTGAAAGCAGAGAAATAGAGATGTCCTCAGCCCTTTGCAGTGCTGCACAGTGTAATGAAACACATAGATCTTTGCCTTTGTTTGTTTGGTCTTGAAACAATTCACTTTACAGTGAAATTTAATATTGCCATGGAACGTTGCTGTTGATCCACAACAAGTGGCACAGGGATGGGAATAATTTTTTAGGTAATATGCCAAATGCCGTTTTCAGGCCAGGCGTTGGGGAACATGGATTGATAAAGGTGACACAATATGGATGTGTCTACTTGCAAGTCCTTTGCATAAATAGCTAATATTAAATGGCTGCATGCATCATAATAAAATGCTAATTTAAGTCAACGAAAGAACTGTACGAAAAGAACTGTACTGCAATACAAAAGAAGTATCAATACACAGTAGTCCATGTGGGTAAGCTGCTTTACAGGGAAACCATCATGTACCATATTTGTTCAATTTAGTATAAAAAAGTCATCAAAAGGATGTATTTGTACCTTAGCAATAAAATTTTAAAATGTAGTTAGTGTGTGTGGTAAACTGACTTCCTAGAATTTCTCCTCTATATAGTCAAACTTATTTTCATCAGTTATAAATTTCTCATATATCCACATGCCAAAAAAATAGAATAATTTGGCTTTAAGTGCTCTCCTTAAATTTTATATTGGGTATTCAGTAGCCTTTTGAAATGCCTGGTTAGGATTTCATGGTATTAAGCTGTGTTTACAAGCATTTCTTTCCCCACCCCCAGCCCGTGTTCTAGAGAGATCAGGAAATTTAAAATATCCTTCACAAAGACACTGAGCATTTCTATACTCAGAAATTATAGGCAAACTACTGAGTTTTAATTTTTGTTTTGATCAAGTACTAGAGATGAGATGATAATGTGTGTGTTTAAAGACAATCGTTCATTTCTCTAAGTAGGTTGACTGACCTACTTAGAGATGACCTATTTTTACTAGATACAGTGGAGAAATATATATTACTTTATTGTGAGTAAAGTAGTCTGCATTACCACATTATCCTGAAATCCTTTCTATCTTTTTGAGAAAATCATTTGTTAATGATTAGGTTAAATTAATGTTTAACCTTAGATAAGGTTAAATTATGTACAGTGTGTGTTACCTTTTATGATATTGGATATATGTAAAAATATACATCCAGCATTTTGGCTTCAATTAGGCACATATGAATTAATAATTAATAAAAATGAAAGTTAGGCACATATTGCAGGACACATATAAACACTTTCAGACTTGAACATGCATTTTCCTGTCTTTGTTTTCCTTGAAAATAAAGTTTGATTAGAATAGAAAAAGTGTATTTGTTGCTAAGTTCAATCTGGTGTTTTATGTTTGATAAAATACATGGGCATAATTAACATATCAGCTGTCTTTTCTTCTCTCTGTTTTGTTTCTGTAATGTTCTACCAGGATATTGCTAGAAAATTGGCACAAACTAAAGAAAGTTCTTACACTCTGGGTGACAAGCATTCAACTAGGCTAAAAGGAAACTTACAAGGAGTGATTACAGAAAATTAAAAATATTTAGGGAAATCGGGCACACACAATCAGTTGAAGCAGAGGATGTAAAAGTTTCATTTTTCTAGTCGCTGGATATATTGCCTCTGCTGTTATGGCTGAGAGAATAAGTAGCTGTAAATATAAAGTTCAAAAACGTTTGGCCCCAAATCCTTGAAGTTTAATTCCTGTTGTACCACTGTCATTAGTGAATGCATAAACTTTGAGTGAGAGCATAAAATCGAGTGAAAATTGTGATTTTGTTTCTCTAGCACATGATGGTAATGGAAGATATGCTCAAGGACTTTCTGCTGGGAGAACACCTTCTTTTAGTTGGCAACCAGGTGAGTTAAATATTTCTTGCAATGTATGGAAAAACTTATTATTTAATAATTAAATTAAATCTCTGTTTTGCTTCTTTGAGATTGCATTCATTTCTACTACTGAGAAATTTGACCCATTTTTTAATTCCTAATTCAACAGTGTCCAGGGGTTTTTATGGGCACGTATTTGTGGAAATGTAAATGCCATAAATGTTTTTTATATGGCTGTCAGAGTAAAAAGTCAAGACATTAATCACAGAATATTCTGTGTTGGAAGGGACCCACAAGGATTATCAAAGTACAACTCCTGGTCCTGCGCAGAACCATCCCCAAGAATCACACCCTGTGCCTGAGAGTGTTGACCAAATGCTACTTGAACACTGTCAGGCCTGACCACTTCCCTGGGGAGCCTGTTCCAGTGCCCAAATATCCTCTGGGTGAAAAACCTTTTTCTAATATCCAATCTAAACCTCCCCTGACACAGTAATAGTTATATGTAACATCATTACCATTAAAATCTTCAGTTAATGGCTTTGGTTATCCTTCTGGACTATATATCAAACCATTCCTATGATACTCCAGTAGTGGGTAAGAGGTGTACACTTCAATATTATCTGAATCTTATTGAGAGGTAAATATTCATTTTCTCTGAAAGAGTTACAGATTTGTATAGTTCTTTGGCTAGTATCTTTGCTGATCAATATTTTATTGGTGAGGTTGATTTTTCCCCCATATAATAATCTCTTTTTAGTTTAGCTGTCTCTTAGCAAGGATACAATACAGTAATTTTTTTAGCAGGCATTGCTCTTTTTGTTTTGCAATAGTCCTTAGAAAATGTCTAACACAGAGCACTTACAATCTAACCAAAGTGGCAAGGAATATAAAATGCTAATTATTATTTATGTGCATATATTGATGTATAGTCTCATTTGTTTAACATCCTTGTTATCAACTTGAATTGAAAAAGATGGTGTATTTGAAACCTCTGTAGACTTTTGATGGATGATGCCAGCTTCTCCAAAAGGTTTGATCTATTCATAAATAGAAACTGATCTATTTCATAAGTGAAACAATATGTATTTGTTCTATTTCATAAACAGTGCTGTGTATACCTACTTCCAAGCTGGTATTGAAAATGTTCTATAGTACAGATTGCCTGCAGCGCCTGCTGTCAAGGGATAGCAGGAGTGGGCTCAACCACAGGAAAGTGCAGGCAGGGACAGAGTCCTTAATGACAACTTTTGCAGTCCCCCAGTGCCAAAGCAGGTCTGGGGACAACAGCCATAGTCACCCAAGTGCTCAGTGGCTGCCAGACAGGTCCACGGTGAATGAGGCAAGTCTGAGGTCACGCTGGGAAGTCAAGTCAGCAGGTCCAGCCTGGGATCAGCAAGATACAGGGCCAAGCACAGCATCACCACAGTGCAGGTTGGGAAGGAACCAAGGAAAGGGCCTGAATGTAAATGCAGTTCCCAAGGCATGGGGAACAAAAGGAACCCCCCAGTGAGGCAGGAAAAACCATGTTAGAGCTGATTTTCAACACCAACAAGCAAATCCTAGGCATGGGGAAAGTATTTGTGTAGCCCAGTGGTACAATCAGAGTTCAGACACATGCCTTATTTGACAGAAAAGTTTTGAAGACTATGCAAGTACCATTATTAGGATGTAAGGTATTTTTCCAGCAGTTGTATTCTCATCTCTAATAACTTAGTGCATGTCACATTTTCTCCCATCTTTTGAGTGTCTAATTGAAGACAGTGTTAAAAAATTTGACTGGATCAAAGTATTTGAACATACTGCTTTGATTCCAGACATCAGCTCAGCTGTACCATTAAGTTGGAAAATTAGTTGATTTGCTGAGCTTTTTCTTTGGCAAATCAGTAATACAGTTTTTTGTTTTTTAATTGCTAAATTAAAAACTTCTGAGTGCTTCCAGATTTACTCTTTACAAATTTGTTCCACAGTTTTTATGTGTGACTAAGAAAAGGCCAATAGGCCTTTTCCTTTTCAAATACTGTTTTTAAGTTTGAAGCACTGTATTTGCCATTTGGCACTCTTTCAGAACCACAGCAATCATTCTTGATTCCTTGGGAATGATCACTAACCATTTAGAAATTCCTTAGCTAATTCCTTAAATATATTACTGTAAATTTGTGCGGCTTGTGAGGAATCATGTTCAAGTACTTTAAAAGCAACCATATTACATCAATTGTACTTTCATGCTGTATGTGCAGATACCTTCCCATTGAAGATACTAGACTTTTCATCCATTTTTTGTAAAGAAAATAATTTAAAAATGGGATTCTTTTTTTTCCTGTTCAGTTGCTTTTATCAGTTCAGTCTGTATAAGTAGCTAGGGTTTTGACTGCTTGATACATACATTAGTGTGTACCTGTGTTTCCCATTTGGAGGAAATAGATAATAATTTTGAGATACTAAGTACCATTTGAGTTCCTTTCCGTTAGACTTCTTGTTAGTGAATGAATGAATCACAGAAATTTAGGGTAATAACTAAAAATTGAAATACTCTGAACCTGGGTATTTCAAAACATATGACTAACATCCCTTTGAATGCTGCTGTCATTTCCTAGATATTTAAATGAGTTTGCCTTAGGACATCATTTGGTCCTTCAAAATGATGACTGTGTAAGTGAGCATCTCCATTCAACTGTGATTTAATGTGCAAGGCTTGACCCTGCAGTCTTTCTTTTAGAGTCTGGGTTTGGTTTTGGTTGGTCCTCTAAATGTGGTCGCCTCTTTTGTTTTCACAATGTACACACACAAAATTCCTGTTTGCTTAAGACTCTGTCTTTTCAAAATCTGTAGATGTGGTTTCTTCTATATTGCTAAGAGCTGACTGATGAGAGTCCTTTTACCGAGATTGTTTTCAAGATACATACTTTGATGATTAGTGTCAATAAATTATAATTCAATTTTCTTGGTGGATGTTAGGGACTGGCTTTCTTAATGAAACTGAGGAGAGTTTGAAAAAAAGTGTTAGATACCAGCAGATGTTTTTAGAAGTGCTCAGCTTCTGAAGTAAACTACTTTACAACACTCCATTCATGCTTGTTCCCTGGGGTTTATATGGCCCAGGATTTCACAGCATAAATGTTTTACATTTATGATTTATTGCTTTGTCCAAATATTTGTTTACAGTGGTTGATGATTTACTTTGGATGGTAACTGGAATGTGTTTCCATTTCATATGCAAACAGGTTTCTTTGAGTTCAGTGGATAAAGACAAATTTTCAGCTATGAAATAGCTTTCAAGTAAAGGACATGCCAGTGCTTTAAATACAGCTTCTGATATTGCTTCCTCAATGAGCCTGTAGTCTGAGTGTGATTGAGACCATCTATGACAATCTGTAGTTTTGCAAAGCAGCTTCTTCTTTGGCTGAGGGTAAGAAGCTGCATATTGCTCTCACCCCAGCAGGCAAAGGACAACAGGAGCCCCCACTTACTCCAAATGTTGCAGTGACTGTTTATGCACTCATTAAATACAGTTCTTGCAATGGCTTTGGAGCTTCATGAGACACACCAGAGTAGTGATTCTTATTACCAAGGAGAATTTTTAGGCTGTGTTTTTGTAATACTTTTCCTGATGGATAATGTGCATTTCATGGATTAACCACTACTTGGTATCTTTTACTGTCTCCTTGGATTTTCTTTGGCAAATGCAAGAGAAACTATGTTAATAAATAGAATTTGTTTATGTGGATAACCTTTCACAGGCACTATGAAAGTGGCTGAAATGGTTTTATTTTGTCTCACAATTTAAATGTTAAATATACCATTTCCCAAATAGTTTAATTTGGAAGTTGTGTAAAGAGATGTGTTGGGTGCTTTCACCTTTATTAGTCATAGGTGAGGTCTTGGCAACCATGAGCTGTCTTTGAAGGTACCAATCATAGTATTTATAGTTACATAGGATCTGTGCCTTTCTGGATAGAGAAGGCTCGCAACCATCTCTATTCTGAATTTATTGCCTTGAAATTCTAAAACATCCAACAGCGTGTTAAGCAAAATTGAAGTTATTTTATTTGGTATCACTGTGTTTCCATGATTTATTGAGTGAGTTGTTCAGAAGTAGAATGAAGAATTCTATGAAGGTGCTAAATGTTGTATATAATCTGAAAGAAACTTTGTAAGCACTTGTTAGAAGTGTTGATGTGAGCCCATAGTAAGCAGACTATCAGAAATACATTAATTATGACTACTGTGTCCAGTGGAGGCCTATGAAGGTAATGAGTGGACTGAAGCATCTCTCTTATGAGGAAAGGTTGAGGGAGTGGGGCCTGTTTGGCTTGGAGAAGGGGATCTTGTCAATGCATACAAGTACTTAAGGGTGGATGTCAAGACAAAGGGGCCCAATTCTTTTCCCTGGTGCTCAGCAATAGGACAAGAGCAGCGGGCACAAATTGAAGCACAGGAAGTTCCATCTGAATATGAGGAGAAGCCTCTGTACTCAAAGTGACAGAGCATTGGAACATGCTGCCCAGAGAGGCCATGGAGTCGCCTTCCCTGGAGATGCTCAAAACCCTCCTGAATGCGATGCTGTGCAGCCTGCTGTAGGTGAACCTGCTTTAGCAGGGCAGTTGGACAAGACAGTCTCCAGAGGTCCTTTCCAACCCCAAACATTCTGGGATTAAAAGAATTTAGGAATGTAATGGCCTTCTGGTACATTTCCTAATACATTTCCCTGATAGAAGAATGTAATTTCATGGTTTTTAATGTCTTTCTTTAACTGAGAGATCAACTTATATGAATTCTTGGGCTCACACTAGGAATTTATTTTATTTTTGAGGAATTTAGTAGGACAAATGATCAAGTTTTTCTTAAAGATATTTAAAATAACATGCTTGATTGGATCTTTTCTTCTAATATAACATTTTTATTCCTAACTCATTGTGAAATTGAATTAGGTACAAATTGAGAGTGTAACAATATCAGTCATCAAAAAACTTGAAATAGCAAATGCTTGGCATTTCAACTTTTCTAGAAGTAAAGGTCTTGTTTTCCTGTTTAAACTTGTTTAAAAATAGAGAGTTTCCTCTGCAAGGCAAGAATGTACTATCCTAAACCAATTTTTTGTTATTATTGTGAGCATAAAGAAACTGAGCTCCACATGAGCTAAGGTGGGGCAAATACTGTGATATTTCTTGTCCAGGGAATTAGGTATGACAGTTGTGAAAAACTCAGAAAGTGTTTCTCTTTGACTTAGTACAGTTATAATAGTGTGTACACATAGGAAATTTGGCATGCTTTTTAAATGTGTCTTTGCTTACAGTATTGCTTTCTGCCCTTACACATTAAACTGAAGAACCAGAATTTAAAAAGAAACAATGAATTGATTTTTCTTTTGGGTATTTCTTCTCACAGATTCTTTCCATCATAAACTTTTCATATGCTCCTCTCCATTGGACCACAGTTGTCTTATCTCACTGGAAATATAAAGATTGTATTTAGCCTGACAGGACTCTGGGTTGAAGGGCTCTGGTTGTACCTAAAGTCAGAAGAAGGCATAGACTCTACCAGCTTATCTGGAACTACAGACATGTATCCAAAGCACTCCATTCATGATTCCTAGCAGGGAATTAAGTTGATTTGTAGTGTGAATTTTTCTTCTTTTGCTGTCACTATAATTTTTGTATGTCCCAGATGATAAACTCATAATAAAAAAAAAGTGATACTAAACCACCGAACACTTACTGTTGTAACTGATAAATTTGTAGATTGCAACTGGGGCAAGATTTAAAATCACCACTGCTTTTGCACAACTATTTAAGTCTGTTGCTAACATCCAAGCAAAGTAGTAATGACAGGGTCGATTGCAGTGGTCCTCTGCTAGCAATGTCTAGTGTCTGCTGGTGGTACACCTTCTGCAGTTATTAAAATGCATTATTCACATGTGTTCCAAGCAGGGCTTCATAACACCTGGAGTGCGTGAAGTAATTCTGTGTAGGTACTTCTTGTTGCTTTGCTGTTAACAGTGCATTTTTTTAGAAAACCATAGATACTTCCTCTGGTCTAAAAATTGCAGCCTCAACCAAAATACATGCATTGCAGATGTATTTGTTGGCAGAAACAGGCAAGCTGTGGCCATTGAAGACAGTTTGGTGCCAGACCCAGTGCTAGAAACTGTGTGTTATCAAAAGTGTCTTCATTTTCTTTATTTTTATTGTTCGGCCAAAAGTTTTTGTGATAATGGTAATACAACACTTTCTATGAAGTTAGAAACTGGGAACTTCGACAGGAGGATTCCATGTGCTAAAATTTTTTGTTAGGTCAAATTTGTCTTTCATTCACTAATAATGCAATTTTAAAAATAATTATAAAATTAAATTCCGTAAGGTGAAAATGTGATAAACTGCTTTTTTACCAGTTTCAGAATTTGTTTCCTTCTTTTGTAATGAAACAGGTGCTCTGCTATACACAACAGCTGTGCTCTGATATGGAGAAGGTGTGATTGCAGTGTTTCAGCTAAAGGGCAGTACTGAAGAACACAACATGGCAACTTCTTTAGCTGCTTCAGCAAAGTCTGCAAATCATTTAAAAGAAAATAAAAATGAGGCAGNTGATGCACTACCTGTAATTTGCTGCTTTTTATTTTTTTTTTTTTTTTTTTTTTTTTTGCTAAGAGGCATACTGATAATTTCAAAAACATGGGTCCAGTTCCTTTGGACTGTAACTTTATTGGCCTTATTTGGGCTGTGCAGGAGATAAATTTGTCCCACTACTGTCAGGTCTGCATCCTGAATTGCAAAATGCCTGCTGGGACTTGTAATAACCTTGTTTAAATTTGAAACTGTGGCTTCTGCTAGGAGATTAAGTCATTTCATCCTTGGTATGAATGACTTACAATGTCAGTTAGAAGGATTTTTAACTAAGGGATTATTTTGCCTTCTAATTGCATAATTTCTTGTTTGTTATTCATTAGTGCAGATATTTACTTCCCATTTTTCTATTTCAGTTGTCCCATATGTCTGATGGAGTAAAAATTGTCTAATATTTGCTTTTTGAAGTATTTTTATTCTGTTCAGCTGAAACACCAACACAGATGTTCTTTTCTCTCTAATTAACATATGTTTGTATTTCTGTTAAATTAAGTGACTGCAATGGTGTGTATATAAATAGCACACAAAAAGTGTTAATGGCAAACTGGCTTGTCCTCTGAGCATTACCTTAGGCTGCAATAATTGCAAAATTATATGAGATTGTGTTCTGAATCCAATCCAAGTTCAACTCAGTCTTTTAGTATGTTCATATGAAAGGTAGTTCAGGTTATTCCTGCTCAAACAGTTAGTGCTAGCTGTGTGGGTGTCCAGAAGATCCAACTTGATCCTTGACAGTCAGGATGAAGGAGGGTGACTTTGTTGCTGTTTTTTGTAATTTCTTGTTTCTGAGGTGCCTGTAACTAGATGTGGTTTAGAGGGGTTTTTTTTCCAAAATGTGTTAGCTTTTTCCACGTTTGTTGTTCACCTGAAGAAGACTACTACACATATTCTTTATCTCATGGAGGTCAGGTGAATTTGGAACAAACCTGCTCTTATTGGCCTTACACTAATGCATAGTACTTAAGGAATAAACTCATCCAAGCTCTTTTCTTTTGCAGTTTCTTAATGGCGCTAAAGAGCTTTCTGAATATCTTTGGTCTCTTCCTTCCTTTCTATTATATTGTGACTTCTCACTGGAGTAGCTGAGACAAAGAGGAGGGATAACTTGTCATCGAGTAGGAATGTAGAGGGATGGAATCAAAAAGCTTTGACATGAACTTTCCTCCAGCTACTGTTGCCAGACAAAGATTTTATGTGGTACACCACAGCCTCTGTGAAGGCACACAATGTACCCTCTGAAGCAGTTCAGTCTAGAAGTTGGGCAATGTTAACTTGTTTATAATAGCTAAAACCTGGTGGGAATGCATTTTGGCTTTTAAATACTGCATGCACCTTTTAAAAAATGCATGATGTTCTGAAATTGAAGTATACTTTAAATAAAAGGAGATAAGCTGAGAGTGTGGCAAGATGCACAGATAAAAATTAAGAAGGAGTGAGATGTGATCATGCCAGAGCTCCCATTGACTTCACTGGGTTACTTTGGTAACTATGCTCTTTCCCTTCCTCCACAGTGGCCTTACACCATGCTTGTGTCCTCTGAGGGTTCTCAGAAGTGAGGTGCTCTCCTCTTAATCTACTTGGTGGTAGCAACAAATATGCAAAGCCAGTTCGGTCCTCTTTCTATTGGAATGGAAGAGGAAGAAGAACACTAGCAATGTTATTTTATAGTTGGGGAATTTTTTTTTCAGGCATAATTCTAATATATCATAAACATAAAAACCACATGCGCTTTCAGTTAATGCACATGAAAGCCTTTTTTTTTTTTAATTAAAGTAATCACTTTGTTTAATATTAAGTATGTTTTACATTGCTTCAATATGTTGATCTATTTCGTCATCTTTGTACTTGCCATAGCTGGCTGGAGTCCCACTCTGCACTGAAACAGGATACACGATCCGCTTGGGATGGGTACAGAAACTGTGTGCAGACATCTGCCCAGCCATCTTTAGCTCTCTTAGAAAAGGAAGCTGCTTTCAGCATGGGTGTTTTGTGCTTGACATGAGGAGTATTCCTGTTTATTCATGCATTTATGATTTAAGTATCTGGCTGCAAGTAGCAAGAAACAAACGTGAATAAAACATGTGCACCACTAGGGGATTCTTAGCCTGTTTCTGATTACTTTTAATGTCTTTGATAAAATTTCTGAACTTGCATATTTCCCCCCAAATGAGTATGTCCTGCAAGAACTTGCAAGCACAATTTCATCCCCCTTCACAGCAGTGGAGAACTGTTTCAGATGACAGTTTTCAGAAACTACTGGTGAAAAGTGTTAAGTGTGTTGCAGCTTCTTACTACACCTATGTAAAGCTGTAGATTCTTCTGAAGAATCAGAAGGAAGAAGGTTTGTGAGGAGGTATGTGGCAGAGTACTAACAGAGTTGACTTTTCTGTGGGGGAGTCAAGTCTGCAGTAGAATGTAAGTAGTTCTATTTTTGTCTCTTCTGCAGTATTTTTTCCTCTGCTCTCATGGTGAGTACTCTCCTTCTGTGATTTCAGCTATTACACATATGTGCGTGACTTTCCATTCTTACAAATGTAGTCAGAGGAGAGACTGTGGTCCCATTTTAAGAAGCTTAAACAGTTTGCAATTCTGCAGCTGGCAGTTAGCATCAGTCTGCTAGAACTTACAGTCATAAATGTCATAACTTGCAGCTCTGAAGGCTTCTATTCTGACTCAGTTCCAAGTGAAACAGATTAGTGAATGTCAAATTAGTTTAATCTAATCTCTTTAATCTTTCTTTGGGTTATATTTATCTTCTTTACACTGGTGTGGACTACTAGATGCATTCATGCAATCAGAGTGAGAATCTCAGCAGAGGGACAGGGTCTTGTTGAACAGCTTTTGGCTCGGCTATAACTGAGCTTTTCTTTCTACTGTTTCTTTCTCTTTGCAACCTTTAGCACTCTCACTGGCATTCTCAGCTTCCAGGTCTGCAGCCACATCCTTGCAGAAGGGATAAGAATTTCTGCACGTGACTGTCATCTTGGTCTGCATCTACATTAGCGTTTTAGACTGGATCTAGAATGTACTTTTGAAGGGAATCTCCTTACTGGTTTGGTACATACTCATCTCTCTTAGGATGAGAATGAAGTGGAGGATGTTCTCCAGCAGCCCACCCAATTCATGCTCTTTGATAACTCCTTCCCTGGGACCAGGTTAGGCCTGGACTGATACACCAGTTCTCAAAATGGTTTTGTAGGGCACACCAGGGTGTTGGCAACACCTGATTCACTGTCATCATTTTGCACAGCTTGCTAATGCAGACATCCTGCAATAGAGTTATAGACCAATTTTGTCTCCAGGTGAATTCTGATTCCATCTGGGTCTCTTTTGGTAACTCCAGTGGAATGGGATCGGCAGCTATTACCAAGGCTGTGCTTAAATTCTGTGTGACAGTTACAGGATATTTCCTATGACAACCAAGAATTAACTTTTTCTCTTAAGTGCAAGACAACTTCCTAGTATTGACATTGCAATTCCTTTGTGAAATAAAAAGGCTGGAAAAAACTTGTGTTAGTTAAAGGATGCACAGCATGTGTGACATAACTCTGGGGACACAATCTTATTTCTGATTATTTCTAATAAGACAGGTAAGTATTCTGTGAATATATATAAAATAAAATACATATAAGCAATGTATGTTCAGAATTTTCTGAAATAGATTGACAACGTATTTACCTATAAAGGAGTACAGAGAGTATTTTGACAGTTTTGGAAAGTTATCTTTTCTGTCTTTATAA
Organism: Rhipidura dahli; assembly: GCA_013399225.1. Classification (NCBI taxonomy): domain Eukaryota; kingdom Metazoa; phylum Chordata; class Aves; order Passeriformes; family Rhipiduridae; genus Rhipidura; species Rhipidura dahli. The sequence goes on along the minus strand of VXAC01003560.1, from coordinate 516,150 downwards.
CTTTTAAATATGTGCATCTGTATTATGTCTTAATATTATATTTGTTTATTGCAGGGTGTTGGGAAAAACAAGGTTGTTGACAGATTCCTTCACCTTTTAAACAGACCCAGAGAGTATTTACAGCTGCATAGGTAAGAATTTGTTAGATTTCCATACTCTGTGGTTTTAGTAAAACTTCTCATGTTATTAACACTCATGTTTCTGAAGTCTAATGTATTCTTACTGTTTGAACAAAGACCCCCTGTTATGCTGAGTGGCACACAGACCACAGGAATGTGTCTGGAAGACTCAAAAAGCTAACAGATTGAGGAGTGGGTACAAGAATGTGATGCAATCACATTGATACATGAGAAGTCAAAGTGGGCTGATGTTAAACTTTGTTCATAAAACTACTAATATTTTGCTGTCACTTCTGGAGAGATTTCCCTAAACCCGAGGTACCATGTGAGGGAAAAGTTGTTTGAATATATCACGCATCAGAAAGGGAACATTTTGCATAGTAAAGGCTTTTTGGCTTTTTTCCTTTGGCACTTCTGCTAAGTGCATGTATTTCTTACCCATGAAAGTTTGGATTAGAATATTACATCATAAGCTAAAAAACAGACTTCAAGACAATAAACCAACTGAAGACAATTCAAAAGCTGAAATTATAGGAAATTATCTAATTATCTGCCTCCTTTTTATGACATGAACTTGTAACCAATAAATTGAAATAAGAATAAATATGTCTAGAAGATTCATTTTCAGTTGAACTGAATCCCATTTCATCTTCATTCCTAATCCTTATCTCTTTGTTTTCAACTTCCTATCTTTATCACCCTGTCTCTTTCCATAATCACTGTTTTTTTAAATAGTGCTAATAAAAATGTCGATCTTTGGTATTTTGCCCATTAACAACATGGTGTCCGTAACACTTTCTCTCTCACTTTCTCACCCAGCTTTTTGTCTTTAAATATCTTGTGCTTGTATTCCTGATACTTAGATGGCTCTATCTCACTGCTTTCTACTGCTGTTTTCCTGTATTCTGCTTCTTCTAGATTCCACCACTTCTATGTGAAATTAGTGCTTTTGTGACCTCCTACTTTCAGCTTTGTGTTAACTTCCATGCTTGGAGCAGCTACCCACACTGTCTGGATAAAACATGCTGTCATTTTTGCAATTTCAATTATGTCACAAAGTACTACAGTATTTCTGTCTTTCTGTGTGTTCTCCAGTGAGATGTGATGAAGCAGAACAGTGCTTTAATATGGATTCATATAGCTCAGTTGTATAAGCACCGTGTTTGGAGTGTTAATGGACCTGTAGAATGTATTAATTACAGCATGCTAGTTGATGCAACACTAGGAAGAGAGGTGTGCATTTATTGTCTTGCCAATACAGTGTTCTATAGTCTCTGTAAGGTACTGCTTATGATTACAGGGATTTAGAGATAGGTTGAAATAGAAAGTGAAGCAGAAAATGATGGGCAGCCCTATGCAGTTTTACAAAAACAATTCGCTAATATAGAAAAATAAGAAATTTCTATTTCCTGGGTAGCATTTTGAAATACTGTGTGAAGAACTCAGTCTATATAATATTTTGGTTAAACTTTACAGGGTGTTTAAACAAAGATTATAGTATTGTTAGTGAACTCTTCTGGATTGCAAAACAAAGTAAGACCAAGTTTACAAAAAACAGGAACAGTTTTCTAGTAAGCTTTTACATACTTTGTAGGGGAAATTCAGTCACTAGCTTATGGCTTAGATGGACTTTATTGGAAAATATTCTAGAATGTGCACTACATCTTTGATAGCCCTGTGTGTTCCTTCAGATTTCCTAGCTAGCTACCATAAATACCTTTAAGCATGCCAACAAAAGTATTTCTAAATGTACTGCTTTTATTGGTGCTTGTATATCTGAATTACAGATCTTGAAAATTTGGTTAGGGTGAGGTTTTTTGTTGGTTTGGAGGTTTTTTTATTGTCTTGATGAAAGAGTGTAAGGAGTTCTGCCACTCTAACTCTACATGTGTTCAATGACATTCAAGCATGGAGTATTTACCTTAGAGGCAGTAAACTATTACCAGGAGTAATTTTAAAATCTCACATTTTATGTCTTGTACTTCAAGATAATGAGAAGAGATAAAAGACAGAAAAAGATGTGTGTTTTTCCTTAAACTTTCTTTCTGACATCTATATTTACTTGCTCTGCAACTGATTTATATGAGAAGGGTCAGCCTGACCTATTTCGATTGCTTATGGAGGTTATAAACCCTTTCTTTTCACCTTTCATACAGCACCTCATTGGAAAGTTTTATGTTCCTGAAACTTGTAAATCTTATAAATCATTTTGGTACTGTAAAGCAGAAATTCTTAATGGAAGGAAGCTGCAATTAGATTCAATGATGAAAGAAATTAAGAAAATTGTGTACTTAGAAATTAATCAAAAGGTTGGTTGGTTCTTCTTGTGTACTTCCTAATATTAGGAGCTGATCAGGAATTGACCAGCTTTCTCATTGCATTAATTGTGGGGTTATGGAAACAGGTAGTATGGCATGGCTCAGCACAGCCTCTTCCTAGGACTTACTAGGACTGCACATGTGTCTTCCAAAAAGAAAGAAGTTAAAATTAGTTTATCTTATTTTCATAAAATTATATAATCCAGCAGTGGTTGCTCCATGTGGGGAAGCCATTTGCACTGTCCTTAGGTGATGCTCAAATGTATCAGTAGGAGCAGTAAAGTTGTGGGAATTAGGAAACAGCTTCAGACTCAACGTTGTTTTCAGAAAATAGTGTGTAATGAGATTAAATTTGATAACTTCTAGATCATTGGTTATTTGTTATGATATGCATGTAAATAACGAGTGGTTGTTAAGCAGAAGTTTCTCAGATACGTTTCCAGCTTCATGCTGTGTTGGCCACAGATTAGCTGTAGGAAACACAAAATTTGGAGCCCACAATCTCCTCTGCAGACTGTCTATCACAGGAATTCCTCTGTACAGTTGAAAATGTCCAGGAATAAAGAGTATTGATCCTTTTCTTTTGCAGTGGGAACTTGTCTACTCTTAGCTAGTGGGAGAACTGGATCCCTTCCCTGAGCTGCTATAGATGTGGCCACTGAAGTCATGACAAGTAAAGCTAGTCAACTTCAACTCTAATGTGTTATTTCAGTGTGTAGAGCTGCATAAGAGCCTCACCATCACAGAAGTAGAAGCTTTTGATGAGTAGACTGCAGTGTAATCTACATCAATAATTGATTGATGGCTATGAATGGATTTTCTGCTCAGATTCTCAGTGAATCTGCAGATGTGAAATGATTAGTTCTGTCCCATTGTTCTCCTTCTGCGTATCAAGAAAACAATCTTCCAGGAAATTAGTTTATGGTGAAAAAAGATAATATGGTAAAAAAGATAATACAGTCATATGACAAAAAGAGGGAATATTTTTCAGTGTATGAGGGTTGTACTCTATGAAGTCAAAAAAGTTAGAACAGCTTGTAAATATGATGTGATGTCTTTTCATGAAAATAGAGACTGTAGGAAGTTTTCTTCTCTAGCTTTTGATAAAACAGGTTTTACCCCTAAATTAGTCATGTTAAGTCTTAGTTCTCCATGTGATATCTTTTCTTACAAGTTGAGATAACTTATTTTTCTAAGCATTGACGTATACACTGAAGCAATTGGTTGTGGTGTTTGACAATGTCAATGGAGTACTAACTGCTGTAGTTCTATTTTGTGTCTGATGCTCTTACTATTCTCTTACAAGATATCATGCTACCTCATTCTTTCATTTCAAAGAATTTGCTTATCACATCTTGATTTGATATCACATCTTCCTGTCAGAGTTATTATTCTAGTGGCTGATGGTTGGAAAATGTGATACAGGGTTAATTTTAAAAATCTACTACATTTTGTGTTGTGCCTTTTCTAGTTCCCTAATATATTATAGTAATCTGATTATCTTTTTTTTTTTCCCAAAACTTACCTGAGTTTGCATATGTTATCCTTTTCAAGATAAACGTAATTTTGCTGTGATCTTTAACAATCAAATTAATGGGAAGTTTGGGGTAGAAAAATGAGCTTATGGTGTCCCTACAAGCAATACTTACTAGAAACTGTCCATTAATCTTTAGATCTTAATTTTCTTTCCCTCTTTTTCAGCACATGTAATCAGTATAAAATCTAATTATCTGTTTCCCCTATTGAGATAATTTAAAACTACCCTTTCAGCTTTATTGACTTCAGATTTTTCGAATTCTAATTTAAAAAGCTGTTTCAGAAGAACTAGCTTCCTTTGCCAAAGATGCAGGTGGATACTAGAATTGTAGTGTACTTGTTCTCAAAATTGCATTTGATTATCATCTCTTGAAAGAATATAGAACCACATGAAACAGTTTAAATGCTAATATAGCTCTTCAGGTCTGTTTTTAAAAATGAACAATATAGAAAAGCTATCTCTGTAGTGGGCTATTGAAGGAAGTGTTCTATAGCTGCACTGGTTTATTTCAGTTGAACACAGCAAACAGGCAGGGGGTGTTGTGTTTTTGTTTGTTGGCAGCCACAAAACAGAAGTCTAGGTTATTTTTCCTCATGATTCATGAATCATGAATGTTTAGATTATTTTCTTTATGTTGTATTTTATAGTGTGTGCTTTATTCTTTATGTATCTCATGTTTGGAAATAAGTGATGACACATTTTTGTCATGAAGATTTATGTTGTGAAGCACTGAGTGTATTGACTATTTAATGGGTGTCTTTATGGTTTTTCACTTGTTCTTTATCTGTTTTCTTAAATACATTTTCAGTCAATACTGAGTTGCAATGCAAAGCTTCCAAGATTTCCTGCCAGCCTATGGTCCCTGTTTCCAGTTTTGCTTTTCATAAGCTGGCTGACTAGCTCTGCTATTGTCAGATTTTAGGTGTTAGAAAGCTACCTCATTTGTCTTTTTTGTAGGAATTGAATTCAGATTTAATATCCTGCTGCATGGCTGTTATGGAGAAATAGCTCAGGTTAGAAAATGCTGTTTTTTCAATTTCCTCTAAAGCTGAAGAGTTTCTCACCGTTTACTCAATTAAATGTGTTCTTACAAACAATAAGGGAAGCTGCAGGATGTCTTGTTTCCCCATTTATGGATTTTCCAATTAGGGTGAGTGAATTTTGTGTCTTGTTTTGGCAGATGGATCACATGTAAGTAATTGTGTAACTTCTGATTGAAGCATATAACATGAATTAAACATAATTCCCTTTGACCTTTCTTCTGCCACCTGCAGTCATACTGAGTAATGAGGACCTTTGTAGTCCAAATAATTTCTTGCATTTTAAACAAACTTATGTCCTGCTGAGTAGCTGTCACAGCCTAGCGGAAAAAAAAAAAAAAAAAGTGGAATTAATTATCAGTGCATACGGATAAGTCAAAAAGGCTTTGCTAGGTCATTTTTAACAGAGCAATGAGACATCTGGATGGCTTTCCAGATATTTCAGAATTTCCTAAACATAGCAGTCAGATCATGCAATGCAATGGCTCTGTGATGGGTTGGCTAAAGAAATTAATTTGTAAATGTCAAAAGCATGCAGATTGATTCTTTGTGTTGAGATTGCCTGCTCTTCATCAGGATAATCCATCAGTGGATTAACTAACCAATTAACAGCTTCAAATGGCCCCTGGACTAATTATTTTTCAAATACTCTTTAAAATTAGGTCACAGCAGATGGGTATATTCAGGTCTGATTGACATGCAATTGAGGAGAAAAATACATCTATGTACATAGGTATTTAGATAATAGATACCTCACAGAAATGAAGAACAATTTCGAGAGCATATATTCTGCATCTGTGATTTTTCCTTTCAACTACCATAAAGTTTCATTTGTTGAATGAGAAGGCCAAATCTGAGCTTGGTTTATGTAACCTTGTTACCAAGAGCAGGGACCCCTAAAGCACAGGGTTGCCTTGCACAGATAATCTCTTACCCTTTTAGCCTCAGTGTAAGTACTTACAGAAGCCAGGACTGTATTCTTCTGCACTTGTCAAGATGGAGTAATTCCAGGGAATGTGAGTGTTTGTGATGTTAACTGGGGCCCTGACACTGTGTCCTGTGTTTGGGCATAAGCCTTCCTGGGTACTCAAATCTTAAAATAAAGCGTTGGAACACCTTTGTTAAACCAGAGGATAACATCTAACTCTCTGAGGTTGATGGAAATGTCTCCTGACTCAGTTCATAGTTCTTCTCCAGAAGGAAGGAATTGCTGTCAATGAAAGAGAAACTGTCACAGTGTTATGTTTGAGTCAGTCTGCAGACCTCAGAAATAGCTGCCTTTAGGGTAAATCATGCAGCAGTAGCAAAAAATAAATAAAAGACAGTGATACGAGCTAATAAAAAGCATCAGAAGAATTCTCAGAAGTCCTACTATGAATTGAGTGGTACTGTCAGAGGAGTTGCTGTATTTCAGCAATGATTTTTTTTTTTCTTTTTCTTTTAATGGAGCATTTGTGAGATGGCTTCCTCAATAAAAATAGAAATACAGTCTTAAGAAAGACATTCATGAGCTTTTTGTATTTTTCTTTTACAATCAGGCGAAGACAAAATTGATTCAGTTGAGTAAGATGACAGTATGTCAGGCAGCTTTTCTCACTCACTTCTACATTCCTGCAGTCTTGCTTCTTTGTGCCAGACCTATTTTTATCTTGGGTGCTAAATGTGATTAAATTAGGAGGTTTTGGTATTCATGTTAGAGCCTGTTAGTTAATATTAAGGTGCTATTATTACTAAGTGAAAGTGAATTGGAGTTTTTAGTTCCTTTCCTGGAGGAATTTTGAGTGCCAGACATATTTTACATTTAGGAAATACTGCTTGCTGTGTTGTTCAAAAGTATTTCAGACTTAGTGTATTTTTTATCTTTCTGTATTTCAGTGTCTTTACATTTATATAATTCATTACAAAGTGGAAATTTAAGAAAAAAACCCTAAGGAGACAATTTATTTTTAGCCATTCTTTGGGTTTGGGTCATGTTAGGTTTCTGAAGAACAGAAATTAATGATATGTAAGTGTACATCATGTGATTCTGAAAGGAAAATAACATTAATCTGTAATAAACCTTGTAAAATCATTCTTATATACATATCTGAATGTAATAGCCTAAGCAAATACAAGAGTTTTGCATACACTTAAGTTATCAAGCCAGTGGAATTAATATTTGACTTATATTTAACTTCTGTAATATAGGGCAAATCCCCCAATATCTTTCCTTAAATATTAAGGCCAAATATCAAAAAAGTAGAAGAAAGATAAAATAAGATAAAAATTAGAAGATAGTTTCAGGATGTCAATTTTTATTTCAGTTTGATACGTTCTGTATTTTTTCTGATTATGCTACTTTTGTAATAGCACTTAAATGAACTGTAAGCTCTTTTAATGTTTATTTTCCCCAAAAATATGTCAATTCTGTCTTCTCTGAAGAATGAGATCATCCTAAGGATTTGTGTGGGCTGCTGGTTATTATAGAATACTAAGCACAACTTAGTATTCCATATTAGGGGGTTGTAAGTAATCTCTTCAGAGACAGAGGATTAACTTGTTAGCTCAGCAAAAGTAAAATAAACTGTTTCATGTTACAGCAAAACATCATTTGACATTTTTGTCTTTTCTTGCATCATCACCTGTGACCATCCACAGCACCACTAGAGATCTTCATTTCCAGATATTTTGTTCAGTTTTTGTTTTCATGCATTAGCTCCTAAGTGCAAATTTATGATCTGTAAAGCATCCTGTAATGCATCTTCCTTTACATTGTTCTTGATCTATCCTTTTCTCAGATCCTCTCATTTTCTCACCTTCCTACTACTTTAAAGAGATCACAGTTCAAATTTGACATGTCTTCCCCTTTTTAGCTTGTATTAATTCCTCAGAACATTTTTCCGTGAGTTATTTCTGACTTATTAGTACCTCTGACTGCGACCTTCATATACTCTAGCATTTGGTTTACACATTTTAAAATTCTTCTGCATCTGCAGCTGTATAGGCTTGAACCAGAAATGTTAACTGATAGGGGAGGTAGGCTGATACACACATTATGAGAATTTTGTCCCTAAATAGCGTGTGTTCAAGAAACAAAAATCACTGGTTTGTTGTTATTTTTGGATCTGTTATTGATTTTTCTGCCCAGTGTATAAATTGGTTAGACAAACAGGATGACAGTAGTAGCTTTATTTTTGTGTCCAGGGTAGGATTTCTAAGATAATAGATTAGTGCTACTGCTTATTTTAGTGATTTAAAAAAATTATATATTGCAAGTGAATACAATGTTAATATAACTATTTGGGGCAGGGCTGCCTACTTGTGACAGGGTTAAATGAAGTGAAGGTGGTCCTGGCTTTGTAACCTTTCCCTTCCTGGATTAAAGTTCAGATCAAGTAGCTAAACATTAGAAGTCTCTCTTTTTGCCCTCTGCTTTATCCCCATGCATAGAAACAGTGAGATAAATCAATTGTGGGCTTAAAGCTAAACAAGCAATTATTAGTTATTAGGGACAGAAATCCTGTGGACAGCAGTTTTAAATAAAGGAAAGTGTGCAAGTTATGCTCTTAGTTTAAAACTGTAATTGGAAGCTGGCCACTTAATAGTATGCTGCAAACAGTACTGTTTGATTTCCTGTGCCCATGGAGCTTGTCAGAATTGTTGGTTTTTTATAAGGTGTTGCAAAATTAAAGATACAGCTAAGTAGATGTTTGGAAGAGTGAGTCAGCTAGGTTTAAGCAAACAGTTTTGTTACAGCAGGGCTGTGAAAGGTAAGAGATTTTTGTTGCATCAAATGTTACAAAGGGTGCAAAGGTTACCAACCTTACCATGGACCAGTATGTGGATCTTAAGCAGCCTTAAGTGAAGCTCTCCTGATGGGTTTTGTCTTGTGATCAGCCCATCATTCTTTTGACACAGACTAATCCAAAATCTTGATTAGTGAAGGGAAGGGATGGTACAGCCTACTTGCCCTGAGATTGAATTACTGTTGCCCATGAAACCGTGGGAGTTGTGGGGACCTTCTGTCATGACCCACCTCTGGATTATTCTCTAGCTCCTTGGTCCCTCTGAACCCCAAAGTAAATGGGGTTGGTTATACAGATCTTGACAAAGGTCTGGGCTAGTATTTTACACAATCAGGAGGGGCTTTCCCTAGGTTATGGATATCATTTATGTAGGTGAATCCATTGTGGTGACATCTGTTGCTTCACCTTTCTGAATTGCAACTGTTTTTATTTATCTGTACATTCAGTGGTGATTGAAATACATGAAAATAGTGAAGATTAAGGAATATTCTCATTACAGATTCTAATTAGCACTATTATCAATTTGAAAAAAGTCAGTCAAGCTAGTCAAACACAAAATTTCAAAAAGAAACTGTGCTACTAGAGCCTCTATCCCATCTAAGAACTTAACACTGTTCATGATATAAAATGTAGCAAGGTAGTAGGGCTTAGAACTAAAAAGAATTGATTTTTAGAATTCCATGATTGGTTGTTGGATTTATCTGTCTGTTTGTTTGTAGGTTTTTTGCTTGATTATATGTGGAAAAAACAGTAACAATTCTTGTTTGTCACATAAATGACAGGTTCAGCATACTTAATTAGAAATAGTAACATTGATAATGTGCCTACATACAAAAGATACTTATTCTCTTCTCAGTGATTTTTTTTTTAGGGTTTATGGAGAACTACTGTGAAAGTCCTGGCAGAAACAGGGATACTCACATTTGACCACTAAGCTGGCACACTGTTGTTCGCAGTTATTCGAACAACAGTGAATAGAAGTTGTTCTAAAAAAAGATATTTTTTCCTCTTAGAAAAAGAGAATATTCAGTTTTTCATTTATTCATTTTCCATTTTATTGTAACTAAAATTCCTGTGTATTTTTAATTAATACTGTCTGCCTTTCCATATTTCAGGGATACCACTGTACAGAGCCTTACCCTGCAACCTTCTGTAAAGGACGGTCTTATTATATATGAGGATTCACCACTGGTCAGTAGTAGCATTTGGATTTTCTATTTGGAAATGTTCTTGATTTAAAATTTAAAATGTTTGTGATTTGATTTTTCATGGCACAGTGAGTGAGCATGGTAACAAACATTTCATTAACTTTTATTTGGTCACACTTGTCACATTTGCTGTGCCAAATGTGAATAAGTTGATAATCTTGGGAGTCTCCACACACAAAATTAGTATGGAAAATAACTTAGTATTAACCTGACACATTCTAACTGGTAGAGTGGTATTTTCCTCCTTCTCCTTTGTAGCACCTCACACCTACATGCTAAGTGGGGCTCCAAGCAGCTGTTGCAGACATTCTTTAGTTCTTTCAGCTGCATGTTGAAGTCTGAATGCAAACTGGCTTTGCACTTCTCTGTCTGCACTTCAAGTCATTCACAGTCAGGCTATTCACTTCCCTCCCTAGCACACCCCTTTCCATCCCTATCCAGAAGAAACAGAAACACCCACCTTTCTTGTCTCACCTGCCTGCTCTTCCTTGTGCTGTGGTTTGGTCACAGCTTATCCCTGTTCTGAGTCCCTTTCTTGTCTCAGTGCCACCGAGGTGTCACTGCTGCTCACTGAGAAATCAATAAGGCAGCTCCTTGTAGGGTTTTTGGGTGGTAGTGATGATTTTTTTCTCTTCTAGGTAAAAGCAGTGAAGTTCGGACATGTTTTGGTAATTGATGAGGCAGACAAAGCACCAACAAATGTCACCTGTATCTTAAAAACTTTAGTAGAAAGTGGGGAAATGGTTTTGTCAGATGGAAGGCGAATTGTTGCCAGTAAGTAGAGCGAAAGTGTTTTATCATTTACAGTAAAATGTGACATGTTGCTGGTTTTCAGCAATTACATTGCTTAGCAGAAACACAGAACAGTCCAAATGGATAGTTTGTTGCTAAAAAGTTAACATTTAAAGAATTTACAGTAATTTTTTTACTACTTTTGCAGTAACCACAATGGTTTTCTTAAATTAGCATTCTTGTGAATTTTACTGAAGAATTAAAAAAACCCCTAAACCCAACAAAGTGTAACTTGACCTCTGCTTCTCATTCACCATAAGAAATAAAGATCTAATTTACAAAATTATGATCATGATTATGGCTGTCCAGACAGTTGGGGTATCATCAGGTCTAGAATGAAGGTATGAATATACCTAGGGTCAAATTGTTAAGGGTTTTATCTAATCAAGTACTGTGTATGCTTACTTGGATTGTATGCTGAATTCATTATTTAAATATATCCTGCAGGATGGGAGTATCTGTAATTTGATGGACTTTAATTCATCTGAGTTTCAGGAAATAAATGTTTTTCATTACTTTTCAAAAAAAGACTATGTTTGAAATGCTCTCTTGATGCTACCAGACACTATACTTTATGCAAATTGTTTAATTTAAAAAATGTTGGTAATAATGTTTGAGTGTAGCAATCATTCAACACTCGCATGGCACACCTGAATTTTGCTTGTCATTATAAATTCTAGGTGGGCTTATTCTAAAATTACTGTTGTTTTTTAAGGGCACTTAAGGGATTCCCAAACACCATGTGCCACTGAAATCACTCTGAAAGGGAACAAGGTTCTGAATGGGGCCAGTCTGAGTAGTTTTGGAGTTACCAGTCTTCACGTGTGTTAAATAATGTATCTCTGGCATCTCACAAATTTTTGTAGTAACCAGGAGGGATTTAGTCCTGTCTTCCCAGATCAGATAATGTCAGACCTACATAAAAACACATTTTATTCACCATTGGCTTCACCATTTTTGTAAAATTAAATGTAAAGGGGACAGGTAGTCTGCACCCCAAGAACAGTGAATGCGTTTTTATGTTTTTTTCAATTAAACACTTTGTTTACATTTTTGTGAAACAAACTATGAAACTTTAAAATGAAACCTAGAAAACTCAGTTGAATGACATGTAAGAAGCTATTGAGCCTTTTTTTGTAACTGTTCTTCTAGTTCTGAGAAGAACATAATGAAATTATATGAATTTTTCTTCTAATACTTAGAATTCTTCATCTAATCTAATTATGTTCATTCATTTAGTATTGCAAAGGGTAAATATGCAAGTAATACATTTTACTTCTTTTCCAGACCATGCTCGTGTAGAGGGGAGAGAAAATGTAATAGTTATTCATCCCGATTTTAGAATGATAGTTCTGGCAAATAGGCCTGGATTTCCTTTCTTGGGTAATGACTTTTTTGGCACATTAGGTAAGTGATTCATTGTAAATTATGATCTTTAATTAGACTTGACTAATAGAATATCTGTCTTTATTAATTGGATTTCATGAGGGGAAAGGGCCCTTACACCTACTGATACTTTGTTTCACATAAGGCACTGAGACCCTCATGTAAATTTACAGCTCTTAATAAAAGTGCCTGAACTTGACCTGAGGGGAACAGCTGTATGTATGTGATCACTTGTCTTAAAACTATTTTGTTCTATGGTATCTGGATGCACATTGCAGACACAAAGTTATGGGAAATCTTTGTTAATGAGTGTATGGAGTGCACAAATACAGCAAACAAACTAACTGTAAGCTTGACACCTGACATCTCTCTCAACTGCTCACTGGTTTCTTCCCCATATCAAACAAGCCACAGCTCAGGTGCTGTCCTGTTTGGTATAAGAGATGGTAGCTTGATAGATGGCTCTGCCCTTTCAGCAGTAAAGGCTGCTGTATTTTTTACTGCTAGCAATGTGCTACCTGCTTCTTAATCCTTATTTGCCTCTCCATGCATATGGCCATCTATGATAGCCCTTATGAAATACATATATACATATGCATTCATCTCAGTGTCAGGTAAGGCTGTCCAAATTTCATATCAATGATTTTCATATCAACAGAAGCCTTATTTTGGAAAGCGCCTGGTAGGTCCCAGAAATTCTTTGTGTCAATAAATATCCCCTTGAGCTTCATCTCACAGCAAAAGCAAGAATTTAAGTTGCATAAGGGCAAGTGGTGAAGAATCCATTGGCCCCTATAGTCCAGTGTTAGTCTAAGTGAGCCTCTGGCAAGGTTGTGGCAGTGGTGGTACACGATGGCTTTGAACTGAATACCTTCCAGACTCCACTGACTGTATTATCTATGCTAGCTTGGCCATTTATTTGCAGGAAACTTAATTTTTGTGGTTTCACCTGTTACTTTTGGCCATAATGCTTATTCTGCAACAAATAACATACTTAAAAAAGCAGGTGCAAACCAAATTCAGTATTACCTATTAGTTCTTACTTTTTCAGGTGAGGTTCCCGCTGAATGGACATTCCAAATCTTATTGGTTCTGAATTTCACCAAGCTATGTTGCCCCAAGAGAATTTATTGTAGTGTATTTCTTTTTCATACCCTAATTTCCTTCCTTACATGGACCCTTTAAACGAAACTGATCATCCCAGTGTTACTGCTTTTGACAGTGTGTGGTTGAGATGTTGGGGTTCTTTGTTGATACTGTTTTTCCAGCTTAGGGTCTCTTCTGCTTTTAATTGAAGTCCATTTTCTGCAGGATCTGATCCTGCTCCTGCAAAGTTTTGTACAACTGTTCAGAAACTTTCTGTGAATAAACTCAAATTTTACATTATATTATTGGGATCAATATAATGCCAGTGTATGGAAAGAATATCTTGCCAAATTTCTTGCTATACTTCCAGACAGCCGGGGAGAAAAGATAAGATAAATTCAGTATTTCCTCTAGACTTCTTAACTGGGTTTGCATTGGGGCCTTCCTGCATTTCAGAATTTCCCTGCATTCTAGGTGTTTTGAAGGGGTTCACAAGTAGGTTCCATTCATCCAGTTATGTTTTCTTAAAATCTTTTTTCTCTTATTTTTTTCTGCCTTCATTTGACTTGTGTTTCTTCTTGAAGGTAATTTCTTCCTCATGATACCAGCTTCATTAAAACAACAGGAGAGATATCTGGGTTTCCAGAAACCTCGATGTTCTTCATAGCTTGTACTTAACATTTTTCACTGTTTTAACAACTTGGTACTCAGCAATCTTTTGAGTAATACCTTTTCTGTTAAAGGTGCGATATTAAACTTAAAGGGGCTGCTGTGATGCTACTTCTTTAGAAATTACTTAACTTCATGCTGTTTTTTTTCTTTTAGGGGACATTTTTAGTTGCCATGCTGTTGATAATCCCAAACCACAGTCAGAACTAGCAATGCTTAAACAATATGGTCCTGATGTTCCGGAGCCGATTCTGCAGAAACTCGTGGCTGCATTTGGAGAGCTCAGGAGCTTAGCTGACCAAGGAATTATTAACTATCCCTATTCAACTAGAGAAGTTGTGAACATTGTAAAACATTTACAGGTACAGTACATCAGATTTAACTGGAAACTTGAGTTCATCAATGCTAATTTCTTAGTGCCTGAAGGTTTTAGAAAAAAGATGCCATTATTGTTCAGGCATTTTTATTTAATTCTTAAAAAACATTTTACATTTTGAAAGAAGCATAATATTCAGATGTTCAGATAGTCAGAGGGTGAGGATCACAGATGTACATGGGCAGGTATTTCTTCTGCATATTTATTTTTAGATAGAAAAAACCACTGTGAGTCTATTTTTCTACAGTGTGAGAAAAAACCCACATACTGTGAATACAGTGTGCAATGTTCATACTGGCCCTCATTATCAAATTCCTTATTCAACATACAATACTTACAGGACAGTGCAACTGTTTATTCTGTTCTGTAATAGAATGAGTGGGTTTAATCCTTTCCTGTGAAAAAACAAGTTCCTGCCACATAACAGTAATGTATCTCTGGTGGATTTTTTTCTAAGGACAATGCTAGATGGAAAACAACTCATCAAGGGAATATGTAGGATTCATGATTACTTCCCCCACACATTCTACTGTAAAATTGTGAATTTAGATTTAATGATGGTCAGGTTTTTAAAATATTACAGTAAAGTCTGACTTCAGTTTTTATAAATTGAAAGATGTTTTTTGCCTGAAGTATTTGAAATATAAAGTTTCTTAATGCTCTTTGAAATAGCAGTGCTTTTATTTTGTTGTATTTATAATCATAAAATTTGTAATTTGTTAATTTATAGACCATTTCTTGAATCCTAGATTTTTTTTAAATAGTGGAAATTATTGTAATTAATACAATTAGTATGTAATTTCTCACAAATTTTGACCTACTGCTCCTGTGTTTTATACTGCATAGTATAGCAGGGTTGCATGATAGTTTTGTGTTTGTGGTCATGAACATATTCACAAACATTCAACCGTCTACACAGATATGCAGATCCTGCAGGCTGGAATTACTTTGCTCCTTTTAAAAATCTTCATCTAGATTTCTGGGGATGATAGATTTTTGTACTCTGGGGTCTCTAGAGTCCAAGAATGTCTCAGAACAAACTGGTGCTACTATGATATCAATAATATAAAGAAAAAATAATGCTCTGTAACTTTGTAAAAAGGGTTAACAAGCTTCAGACCTAAAGTTTGAGGAATCCAAATAAACACATAAGCAAAGCAGTCTATTAGGATCCATTACCAGCTGATAGGTATTTGTTTACCAAGCTGATAGAACATGTACCTGCTGACCTCTAAACACATCAGTTACATTCAAAATGGCAGTGGAAAAATTACAGAGTTAAGGAACAGTTGCTGTGCTGCTGAAAGGCTAATTTTTTAGGGTGTTTGTTAAATCAACTCCTTTTTGTCTTCATGCTTTTCTGCTGTTCCTACCTTCCGTCCTAGCTTCTTTATCTCCAAGTAACCTAAAGTTGAACTGCCTTCTGTTGGTAACTGGTGTGGAAACATAAGACTTATTTCCTCTTTTATTTGAGTGTGAACAGCATCTAATTGAAGACTGAAAGAGCTGCATTGCTAATTGTCTTATGGGCTCTTACTCTCTGCTTCTGTCTCTTTCACCTAATCAGATTAGTACAGTCACTTCAACCTGCACATTGGGTGCAGATCAGTGGGGAAGTTTCTCATCTGATGAGCTTTCACCTCTTTCAAAGTGTAAATAGCCAACTACATCTCCAATATGCAGCTTTGACTTGCATTGTAACATTTATTTTCAAGAATGCAACATTTTGTTTACTGTCATTTGTTTTTCAGTCTGAATAATATAAAGACTGGGAGTACCCAAATGTAAACAATGAATATAAACATAATGGTTGTTCCAAAGTAAGAAACTTTTAGGTCTTCAGGTAGAGAAGAAAGAGGAAGGAGGGAAATGAGTCAATGAAATTGCTGGTCCTTAGGAAGGAAGGAGGGAAGTTAGTCATGTTGTTAAACTATTTCCCTTACAGCAGTTCCATGGCCCTGCTCTCTTTGTACTATTGTGTTGATTTCTTTCACATAATTTTGGAATTTTTTGCTTCTGTAAAAAAAGTCTGGATATTTTGGAGGAAAAAATTGCTTTTGATTACTGCTGTCTCAGAGCGCATCTGAGCATCAGGACTAGTCAGTTAAAAATATGCTGATTGCTATGGTATTAGCATATTGTTAGGCTAATTTCTGACTAATTGTGTTCTTCAGCATATAGGATATGCATAGGGAGTGCAGTTACAAGATTATCCTCCCCTAAAGATCGTGCAAGTAGAGAACATACAGTAATTTACTTACAATTTAGACACTGTGCTCAGAGCTAGGTTGCCTCTGTACTAACTTTTCCGTA
Organism: Rhipidura dahli; assembly: GCA_013399225.1. Taxonomy (NCBI): domain Eukaryota; kingdom Metazoa; phylum Chordata; class Aves; order Passeriformes; family Rhipiduridae; genus Rhipidura; species Rhipidura dahli. Next base: position 499,521 of record VXAC01003560.1, on the reverse strand, counting down.
GGTTAAGGTTTTTTTGGTGAAACTTGAGACACTGAATTCTTTGAAGGCCCAAAACTGCAGGCAGAGGAATAGTTGTCTAATGCAGGTGCCTAACTTGATTATTGCAACTTTTTCTCCTTACATACTGCACAGGGAATTCGGGTCTTGCAGCTCTAGTTGGCAGGTGACCTGGATACAATCTTTTTGTCTTGCTTGCCTCCAGTTTTTAAACTGTCAAATGTCAGAAGTCTTTAGTAGCTTATGGGCAAGCTAAGAAGCTCTGCCCTTGCTCTGTTGGGTTACCATAAGTTGCCTGTAACCAGCATGTGCTATGACTGCTTCTCTGCAATCTAATATGCTGTTTTTCATGAGGCCTTTGTAGATGTTAATCAGGAAAGCCACATTAGTCGAGATAAAATGGCAATAACTTTTTTACTAACTCTTTTTAAGTTTGGGAAAGCTGAGATATTTTTTCTTATAGGTTATTTTTCTTGTTTATATCTGAGATTGCTTCCTAGTAGTAGGCACTAGTATAAAAGTTTTCAAACAGTAAATGTCTAAGAAACCTTCTGGACCTGAACTCTACTCAGCATCAGGTTTTAAGGCCTATTCAGTAAGCTTTTGTGGTAAGATAGTGCCTTTTTTTTGTTTGGTTTTTTTTTAATTTTCAGCCTAATCTCAAAAGGAAACTAGGCTTCTCAGATACCGTTTGTATCCCCTTCTCACTTTGCTGCCAAACACACATCAATAATAACCTTTTACCCTTTTGGCCAGCCACAATGGATCTCAGTTATCAATTTTCAAAGGTAATTAGGTTTCTGCTGGTTTAATCAAAATCAGTGGCTATGTGACAGAGAGGAACTGATTGAAATTGCAGGGGGAGAATTCAGCTGTTTTGCTTGGCAGCAGATGATGCCCACTAAAGGCATGAGTACTGGTTAATCCATTAGTATGTCTGTCACTCAGGATGAGCCAGAGATGTGGTGCTTCTGGCCCTGCTGAAGGACAGCTGAGGAGGCACAGAGAGAGCTGGCAACATTCAGTAAAAGGGCATCAGGGGTGGGTGCAGGGGGAAACCAGGAACACAGGGAAATGAAAAGGCAGGCAGAGATCTGTTATAGGTGGGCCTTTGAGATGGTGCTGGCAGGATGGAAAATAGTCAGATAACTGAAGGCACTAGGATACATAGGGAAGTGAATGTTGAAGATACTAATGAAGGTCTGATAATATTTGAGGTTTTTAAATGTACCTAGCACAGTTCAACTAGTATTTTTCCCTAAGAAAAAAAAAGGTTGTGAATCTTAAGTGAATTTCTGTTTCTGTTAAAATGCATCATGATCTTAAATATTTTTTGTTAACCAAGCAGTGTATTATCTGATTCTCTATATTCAGCATTAAGAGTCAGAATTCTTAAATTACTTGTATGGGTGAATTATATGAATGTGTGTATTTGTGTCAGATCTTCACAGTTTACAGAAAGCAAATTTTAAAAATACAGGCTAGTATTAATTACATTCTCCAATGATTGCATCATCTTGTTATGTCCATAATGAAAGCAATTCTTTAAACCATTAATGGTGTTTAGTATTAAATAATTGTCACATGGTTTTTTGTTTAAATCAACTTTAATGTCAGTGACTTCATTCTAACTTGAAACAATGTTCTGGAAATAAAAAGTAAAGATTAATTGAGCACTTGTCTGTCAAGCATAGTTATTATTATAATTGTTCATTGTAGAAGTACAGAATGATATGCTGTAACTTAATAGATAGTCACTAAAAGAAATCTGGGGGTCTGTTTCTTTACAGAAATTTCCATCTGAAGGACTCGCAAATGTTGTTCGAAACGTATTTGACTTTGACTCCTACAACAATGAAATGCGCGAAATTTTATACAAGACTTTGCACAAATATGGGATACCTATTGGAGCAAAACCGACCAATGTACAGCTGGCCAAGGAGTAAGAATAACATAAGATATATATTAAGAAGACCTGTTTTTCATGATCACTTTTTTTAGTGTGTTATCTTGCTGCTAATTGATCTAAAAACATCCTGGAATTCTTGGAAGTCAGTCCTCCACTGATTCAAATTTATAATCTTCCAAATAAGTTACAACAATATAAATTGCTTCACAATCAAGTACTTGCTTATTATTAATATTTATTCTTTAATGTCCATGTACATATTAATAGCTTGTAAGGTAAACAGGTATACCTTAATAAAGGGAAATACTTGTTTCTTCTCATGTGTTTTTAATTGAATTGCAATACACTTCTGTCCTGTTATTTATCACCTAGTCTGGTGGAAACAAAGTTGTCTTCAGTGGTAGTTGGATTTTGTCTTTGATGCTCACAGAGGGCTCTGCAAAAATATTTCTCCTGAGTGGGGCAATGAACATAAGCTCCAACAACCATTTTTGTATGTGTCTGTAAATCACTGTTATTTTTAAATTATATTACCAGGTGACATATTACACCTTATACTTCTTTTCCAGAGGTTAGAGTCAAAACAGCTACATTATGTAGTAATGCCCTCCCATCTTCAAGCCATGCCCCAGCCCCTGAAGGGGCCTTGTGAAAAAACTGGAGAGGGACTTTTTACAATAACCTTTAGTGACAGGACAGGGAGAAATGGCTTTAAACTGAAAGATGGTAGGTTTAGATCAGATATTAGGAAGAAATTGTTTACTGTGAGGGTAGTGAGACACTGGAACAGGTTGCTCTGAGAAGTTGTGGGTGCTCCCTCCCTGCAAGTGTTCAGGGCTACGTTGGACAGAGCTTTGAGCAATGTGGTCTAGTGGAAGGTGTCCCTGCCCATGACAGGGGGGTTGAAACCAGATGATTTTTAAGGTCCCTTACAACCCAAACTATTCTATGGTTCTGTGAAACAAATGTAATGCATTCTTCTAAAATTCACAGAATACAGGCTTAAGTAGATCATATTAAAAAGCAATTAGAAAACTTACTCTGTCTTGAGCTGTAATACGAAATTTATTTATGAAGAAACAAATATTTCCCTTTCATGGAGAAAGCTTTATGGATATATGGAAAATTGAGTTTGCCACATGACGTAAGTACTTTATATTTGCTAAGGAGGGACTTATTTTTATGGCTTGAAGAACTGATAGTGATTCTGGTGTGGGTGACTGAACACTGGGACAAATTGCCCAGAGGTTGTGGAGTGTCCTTCACTGGAGATACTCAAGAACCTTTGGATGCAACCTTGTGCAATGTGCTTTAGGATGACCCTGCTTGATCAGGGAGGTGGGAGCAAATGACCACTGTGGTCCCTTCCAGCTTTACCCATTCTGTGGTATTAAGTGTCCACGTGTAGCTTTCTCCTGCTGCAGCACCACTGTTATCATAACTAACATCCTACATATAATTATTTAAAAAGATTGGCAGTGTAGTGCCTGTGGTGTACCTTTTAATTTTGATGACAGGCCTATTACATGCCTGGGGAACCAATACTTGAGCAACTACAATATCTGTCAAATTGACAGAACACACTTGAAACTCTTGCTGTGGTTTCTTTGCTGAATGTCACTGGGTAATTTCTATTTTAAAGAATTACAATGTTTGTTATATTTTTTGAGAAATTTGCTCTTTGTATAATTTTAGAAGTATTAGATATGGGAGAGGACTCTTTAGTAATGAGACAATCAGAGGTTTAGGAAACATAGGAGAAATATTACTGTAACTGGGGACTGCTCAGTCTAGACATGAGAACATAGAAGAAAGATGTAATTATATTGAGTTAATCACCTGATCATTTTGAATTCATCACTGAGGTTTTATAGGACAGGTTACAACACGGATGACAGACTTACAAGATAGTCACAAGATGCTCATCAAAAACTTCACAGGCAGCTGCAAGCACATACTTTGTACACTGAAGGCCCAGGGGAGAAGAAACTACAGGAGCAGTTCACACACAGCTGATAAAAGCAACTATTTCTTACATCTCACCATGCTGGGCTGAGCACCTGCCTCTGTTGATCTAGCTGTCTGGGTCTCAATCCCTCACTCACATCCACTACAGCTGGCATTGCAGGTTCTTACTCCTCCATTGCGAGACTATCTTGGTTTTGGTCACGAGATTTAATCCTATGGAGCTTGTGAGCCACAGGTAGATCACCTTGAATGACAGACACTTCTTTCAGATTTAGGCACAGCTGATTCTGCCTTGAGGTTAAAGAACACTGAGATAATTTCTCCAAATCTGTTCCAGCCCACATTGCAAGCTTCCATGATGGATAGATGTATGAGGTAATTTGGTACATGGTGTTTGGACTACTGCAGAAAAGGTACTAGAGTACTGACCTCTCTATTTTTTTCCATGAATCTGAGAACAGGATAATGGTGTTCATCTAATCCAGCCCACTTCCTTCAGAAAAGATGCAGGTTATTCCAAAACCTTGTCTCATTTTTTTCCTGATTCATGCCTGAAAAGCTTCAGAGGTGGAGTTCTATAACCTCCCAGGGCAAGTCGGTCTTGTTTCTAAATAGCTTCAACACTAGAAAGTCACCTCTTAATCTTCCCTGTTTTTCAGGCCTCTGTTTGGATTTATTTTTCTTTTATGATCCTTGTCTTCAGTTGACTTGTGTCCATCACTAAGCATGGGTGTGAAACCGGTCAAGTTCATTTTTCCTGGAGCCAAGTAGAGTAGTAGTAGAGTACAGTTTAGAAATGTATTGACTTTTTAAAAGCCCAGTATGTTTACATTTTGTTCAATATTTAACTCATCTCTGGTTTTCTAAGCATGAATCTCCACATCCTTTTTGCAAAACCCTCCACAGCTCTTACCCCGTCTTTGCTTTTGCATGTGAGCAGCTTTCTTCATGCTTACATTTTTTTTATTGTGATGGATTTTTTCAGGTTGGTTTTATGACATGTCAAGATCACTTTCTGTTTTAAGCTTGTTTTCCTATATGCTTCTAGGCTCTCACAAGCTGGCAATCTGAAGGTGTGTTTTTTAGGTGTCATTTCTATGTTCTAGCAACAACAGCATATCCCCACAGATGACTTCTGTGCCCCAGTCTTTTTTTGGTAGACTGTAAAGACTTAGGAGCTATCATAATTAATTGCTCAGTGGTTCTATTAAGTAACATGAAAACTGAGATAATAGTCCTAACCAATTCTGCCTGAGGGTGTTAGTCATACCAACTGTAAAATCATTGTATAAGAATACAAATCCTGTACAGTTACATTTTACAATACAGAAGCATTTCCAGGAGATTCTAGGACAGGAAAATCATTATAGTGAAATGCTGACACCTTTATACAGATACTCTATGGCATGTCTTGGATCAAAAAATTTGTGAATTTTTATTTTAATAAGCTTTGGAAAAATCTCTCACCTATTACTTAATTGAGAAAAAACTTGTATAAATCAGAATAATTTAAAGTGCTGCCCCAACATAACTGCTGTAAGTGGAGGAAAAAACCCATGAGACACACAAGCAACATGTTACAATACAGGGTTTCAATAGAAGAAGTATTTAGGGATATATCCAGCTGAAATTGCTGAAATCCAGGGGAAATGGAACAGATTCTAGCAGTGACCCTTACAGGAATTTTAGATTAGACTCTGGAATTAAAATACCTAATCATGGAAGGGAAGATTAGATGGCGTGTAATGACCATTTACAAAACAATTCTTGCAGTAGTTTTTTCAAGAGAGAAATTAATTTGTTGATACTAATTTATTTATTAGCAAAATTAGCACTGCATATTAGACCTGTAAAGGAATGCTTTACTTGGTCTTTTTGCATTCTTCAGTAGTCATTTTTCCCAGGTAGGATTACCATTCTTCAAGGCACTGACATGTTCAGTATCGTCAGGTGTTAAAATACTGTCTGTCTCTCCTGGTATTTTTATTAGTATTCTATGTAAAGCAGATGTCTATGATGGTTTGCCAAGACATAGTAGGTAAAATGAATTATTCATGGTACTAACTTACGATCTTTCTTTATGTACAATTACATTTTGTTTTTCCTGTTGCAATCTGTTAAATTATACTTGTCTGAATTCATGTTAATCTGCCATTTTGGTGCACAGTTCAGACCATCTGCAATTTCTAGGTAAAACAGTATTTAATCCTGACTCTGGCATTTATCCTTGATGAAATTGCCATTTTTCCTCCTGTCACTATTCACTTCCAGGTGCTTGCTATAACTTCAATATTTGTTTTATGTGAACTGAGTTTTTTATATGTAATGTAAATATGTAAGTGTTAACAACTTTGTTTTTCTCTTGAGACTGTTCTTTTGTGTTGCTTCCCCCCACCCCCCCCACCCCAGGTAATCTGTAGTTTATTACTAGATATGGCTCATATCATACATGTCTCTTGTCATCCCGGTGTGTTGTGGGGCCAACTGAGGAAGGGGAATTGTCAGCGAACAGGAGTTTTCACATACAGCTCTTCTGAATGTCAACTGCTTATAATTCAAATAAAAATATGTTTGGATAAATTCTGGAGTATGGTTGGCAAGGAATTTTCCTGATTTCAAGCACTTAAGTCCAAGAAGGTTACGTGGGATGGGAGTCTTTTCAGCTAGATGGAGCACAGGCTGTTATTGGAGGCCTTGATTAATACATTCTGTGCCAGCACTGAGCTGGTTTACAAGATCATATATGAAGCAGCTTTGTTGTCTGTCATAGTTCATGTCCTCAGCTGTACTAATACAATGTCTGGCAGTGAAGAATTTGCTTTCTTGTAAAACTTCAGTTTTACAAGATTGATAGCCATCATTCAGTATGTTCTCTGAAAGCTAAATAAATAACTTTATAAAGCAGGTTCTGTTGACTTTTTGAACACAGGTATTTGGTGATTTAGGTTTTTGGTTGTTTGATCTTTTTTTTTTTTTAAAATACCCTAAAATGAATTTATTTTCTTAAATCAAAAATATAAAAATGGAAAGAAATTGTGTTCTATAGGTGTCACTTTGAAAAGTTTTCTAGCTGCACAAGAGAATTATCTTTTGACAGATCATTTCCCCTTCTATGGCTGTGCATGAAGAAATTCAGGGTAAATAGTAATTTTTTGCAGAATTGCCCCATCAACTGTGTATGTTGTGCAATCACTTTTCCAAACAAAATACAAAATGCTTACTTATACATTTCATGGACAGCAGTAATTTGGTAGAAAACTGGGATCTAAAATTAAGGGTTGAATAAACATAAAAACAATTTTGAATTTTCCTTAACCAAGAGGCTTTTACAGATCCGTAATCAAAGAACTGATCAGGAATAATTCCTTAGAACTTGCTCTTAAATCTTGGACTTTGTAATGATTAATGCAGTCTACCTGTAGTTTTTCTCTTCTAGAAACACTTTGCAGCTTTTGAGGTAGGCAAAAATCATGGATTGCTCTGTACACTCCAGCTGGAGAGACCAGTGGAGTTTTAGTACCATTCTGACCCAACCACTGCACTTTTTATACCTATCAGATCTTTTTGCCTTGCAGATTTTTGCCAGTGTTGACATTTCCATTGTATTTTATCTGTCTTTTATGTAAATGTTATTTGGTTAATTAATTTGAAATACAGCAGTGTGGCAGGAACATCCAGTGAAATTTTTACTAATTCTGTCAGTTCAAGTTATTTTTAATTTGCTTGTTGTAATTATAAGTCCTGGACAAAGAAGGTAATTTCCTTACTTTGATGTGTTTCATATACATTAACTAGAGGAAGGCTGTTAAGATGTATACACATTTTTAGTGTAGACATGTTCTTCCAGTCCTTCTGCACCCTCACTCCCTCCTGAAATTCATTCAGGAGGCTGACTGATGGTAAGATCTTAATGCCACCAGTTTCTTCAATACTAGTCTTTCTTAGACCGAATTTACATGAGAAAGCAGTGAGACAGAGAAAAAAAATTGTCAGACCCTGAAAGAATGAGATTCCTATAACTCTTGACAAAGAGTTTTGTAGTATGAACTCTGCTTTCTGTTTTATTTTGAAATTCTGATCTACATTTCCCTCCTCTTTGCTGTTTATGATGACTTGCTCTGCTGCCTGAGAGAAACTAAATAATTCAGAAACAGAGAAGAGAACAAACCTCAAAAATCTAGGAGAAAGGAGAAATCAGTTTTCCTGAGGGAAGAGAGGAACTATTAGCAAAGAAAATCTCCAGAAAGCTGAAACAGAGTGGAAATGTTTATTTGGGAATGCAATCTGTAGTTCTGTTGCTATAAAAAGCTGGATATTTGGTTAGAGCTCGTTATTAACATATGTTTTGGTTTAAATTTTAATAGCTATTCAGGATCATTAGTAAAGTTGTTGATTTCTAGGATGTTGTCCATGGGAGTAACGTGTAAGGAATTAAAACCAAAGTCCAAATCCTTATGAGAGCTGATGTTCCACTGAGCTAATGGGAAATAACTATTGCTGATTATAGACATATCAGAGATTGTGCTACTCAGAGTCATGGAGCAAAAAGAAGTCTCCAGGGTTTCTTTGCACACAAGACAGCTCGTGGCTCAAGACATAACCAACACTTTGCCAACAAATCATTTAGAAACCCAAATGGAAGCCTGAAGTAAAATTCTAGTTCACAGACATCTAAACTGACATTTAGTGTAGTGACTTGACTGTTTGCCAGTTTTCCTAGCCGTGTGAATAAATTTATCTAAGAATTTTGTATATGTTGAAATACTGCATCATGAATGTTTTTTCCTAATGGTGTTGAATGTTGTCATTTGCCACATATTGTATTTGGGGGTTTTTTGGCTGTTTTTTTTAATCTGGCCTAATTACTCTTCATGTGGGAAGAATTTTGGCTATACTAGCTAGGTGTAAAGCATTGAAAAATGCAAAATGAAGTGAGGAAAAATAAAAAATTAATCACTCTGCAAACATTGATATCTGTTGATATTTTTGTCAGGCAAAAAACAGGCAATGAAGACTCTAACGGTTCTTTGACTAAGAGAGGGAATTAATGAGATGCACTTTCCTCATTACAGGCCCCAATAGCACATTGCTGGCAGCTGGCAATTTATTTATTTGTGAGCACCAATGATCTATAGTGTTCAAACCATTTTCTGTTTGCAAAACAGTGTCTTGGGCTGTCTGACTGCCTTGGCAGATGGTCCAAACACAGAATGGTGATGGAGGCTGAGTGACTGCCTGCGATTTCTGGTCTCTTGTTGCTTGAGGTTTGGTGTCAATATACCATTCAGAAATGTTAACACATCTTTCCTGAATGAGTAGCAAAGATTAAGGGATATCTGTATTCATTCCCTACCTTTTCCTTTAAGTTCATAGGGGAAAAATAAAATAAAACTAAAATTCCCTAAGTTTTATATATAGTACAACTGATTTAAATTTTTTTTTGGGGATCCCTTCTTATTCTGAAAACAATATAGAGAAAAAATTAAGGAAACGTCTAATATCTAAAAGTGTCAGGTTGGTTGGTGAGGAGAGGAAAAATAATTGTAACAGTAGGAATGAGCATCATCAGATGGGACAGAAGAGACCAAGCAGATACTTTTAACAAACAGTCAAAGAGAACTTCCTTAAAATAGACTTTGAAGATATTTATAGAAACTGGGAGGAGGAATGTCTTCTGTTCTCTTGCCAAGTCCTGTAGCTGTACAGTAATGTGCAGCAGCATGTAACACAGAATGCTGTTTTGATAGGAGGCCTCTTTAGGAGCAACCGGTCCCAAATAAAAGAAGCCAGAAGTTATGAGTTCATGCCAATTAATGAAGTCAAACTGCTTGCAGTGGCTGTAAAGCACGTCAGAGGAAAGAAAGAAAAAATGCGCTCTCTCTATTTTGCTGTGATGCTACATTGTCACACATCAGCATTTTCTTTCCCCATAAAAATGAGCTCTGTTGTGGTCCACATATTTCTTCCTTAGATAAAAGGTACAGAAATGAGGAAATAAGACCAAGGCAAGCAAATGTGGCTTTTGAAGATGTCCCTGTCTGCTCTGTAGATTGAACTGGCCAGAAGGCAATGGGACACTCTCATGTCTGTATTCCTTTGCCTTTGTTCATGTGAGCAGTAGTAAAATAAACAGAAATAATTTGCAGAAATTTCATTGTGTGGTTAACGAGCCTCAGTGTTTACTGTGCTTATTCTGCTGGTCTTTTAGAAGAGTGAGCTACAGACAGGAGTTCCTTTAAGGGGTGCTCTCACACCCTGCCTGATCCTATTAAAGCAAAGTGAGAGATGGTTCGGATCTGTTTTGCTGCATGTCTCACATAATTCAGACTGGAAAGGTTTTCCTTTTAAGGCTGTATTATATGCATTGCTTCTTCTATGATACTGCTTAGGTTGTGTCTGTATTAGCAGGCCAGAAGACTGAATTTTTTGTGATTTAAAATGTAAAAAGGAATGAAATGTTTTAACAAGAAAACATTTTCTGCAATAGAATCTTCAGATATATTTAGTTGGAAAAGTGCAGTTGTCTAAATTATTTATTCCATATCACTTACTGGTTAATAAATGTAAAAATCATTTGTTCCTACGTTATTTGACAGACTGCCATTACCAGAACAAAAGTTTATGGGCTACTGGAAAGTTGATCAGCCAGGAAATGCACAACAGAAAATGCTGTGTCCATCAGAAACTCAAAAAATAGACGTAAAGGTTTGTCTTTTAAATTATTTTTTAATTCATATAATACTGGTTTTATGTATTGGGATGTGAAGAATCTAAAATGAGATTAATTTCTTCAGGAAAAAGAGCGTATACAAGGTGTGGTCCTTGTCACTTATTCTTGGGCTTTTTACACTGACTAGAAAAATTACCATTTTTGTATTCCTAGCCCTCACAACATAAGATGTACTTGAAAATCAGTAAGCTTGGACTGAAGTTCTTAAAAAAATACTGGAAATACCTTATCTGAAAGAACTTCGTAGCTGTTTTGGATGATTGGGGGTGGCCAGTTATAGGCCCCAGCTCTCAATTTTTGGCTAAGATCAGAGACTGAAAAGAAAGCTGTTTTCTGTTTCTGTCCTGCATGCAGCTGAATTCTTACAGGTTTTTGGCACTGCCAAATTTGAATCTGAACCTTTGGTACAATTTGATCTGCAGCCAAAGTTTCTTAAGTCCTTTTCAGCTCTGAGTTCTTGGCTTAACTTCAGTAATTATTACTCCAGCGAGTAAGGAAAAACCTCTACTTATGTGGTGTATGGGTGGGATTTAAACTTTATATGATAAGAAATTGCCATTTACTTTCTTTGAAACAGAAATATTCTGGTATTTTCCTTGTATGAACTGTGTTTTATCAGTACGTGATTTCTCCTTTGTGCTACTAGGTGATAATGGTTCCAAACCATTGAAAGACTAAGGAAGAGAGTCACGAGGTTTCTATACTGTAAAGGAAATGATTGTGTGGACATTCAGAGAATTCATAGAAAAGGCATTTCCTTTTCCCTTTTTTCTTTTTAAGTATTAAATTAAAAAATTATTTTGTAGTTTTTTGTTGTTAGTAGTATTACAGCATGAAGAAGACGTTTATGTTTCCATAAAGAATGGGGAGTGGAATATTTTAGGAACCCTTCATTGTTATTATTTGTTCTAGGGCCCTGTGTACTTAAATATTCAAGGATTTCCACTGGAACGACATGAAGCCAGGTCCGTCACTTTCACAGAGGAACTTGCTTATTGGACATTGCCTTTAGATGAAATTAACTTAGTTTGTGATGTCACAGTAACAAAAGGTACAGTAAGAAAAGCTACTGACTTCTGTAATGATCTGCAATGTTACAAATAGGTGAGATGTCCTGGAGATGAGGAAGGATTGGGCTGGTGATTTCATAAGTGCTTGCCAATATACTCTGCCAGTGGCAGAATATAAAAGGGCAATATGAGGAATTTCAAGTGTAGTAACAACACTTCAGTGCATTTATACTAGTGTGTATTTCTAGGTATGCTTGCAATACAGTATAGGAATAATATTAGGAATTGTAATATGGGAATTAAAAATATAGAGTATGGGACTGNTTTTTTTTTTTTTTTTGAATTGTAGGGGAAATACAAAAATAATCCACTGAAATCAGATCATAATTTCACTGAGTCATTGTGGTCATTGTAAGGATATGCATCTTTCTCAAACTAAGAGAAAGATGTATAATTAAAGTAGAACACAGCCACAAAATTGCAAGTTTGTTAAATGTGTATGTTCAACACCGCATTACTTGATAAAAGGGGTTCTTTGAGTTTTCCTCTCTCAGTTCAGTCTTAATACAAATCTTTTTACTTGGAAAGTGCTGTGCTTTTTCCTCTGTGCTCATACTGCTTCTTTGTTGCTGAACCAAACCTGCCTTAGTTCCCTCTACAGCTTATTTTCCAGAGTGAATTGCACCATTGGGTGTATTCATAAATGTTTTTAGGGTTCATCATTAGGCATGTCTAAACATTATTACGTATTATAAACAGATCATTAATGATCAAAACTGGAATGCTGCTTTTTCTACTTGCAGTTCAATTTATAAATACCTTAGCAGACTTTCATGGCAACAAAACAGAAATTAGGTAGCTTTGTACTAATTTCAGGAATTGTCTGAAATTATTCAGAAATTGGTTTATGTGAAAAGTTCTGTACACTGCTTGCATTCAACCCATATTTAATTAATAAATAAATGAATTTAAAGGGAGGATGGGTTAGAGAAAGAAGAACCAAGATTATGAAAAACAAAATCAGGTGAACATACTAGCAGCTGGCAGACACTGCAGTCATGCCTACACAAATATGTATTGAACTACTTGTTTAGAGTTAATAGTGTTGTGGTGAGATTCTGCCTGTTAACATTTAGTTACTATCAAGAGATTGTTTCTCTTTATCTCCCTTGTCAACAGTGGTAATTTTTCAGTACTTTTTGCTATATCATCTGCCAAGTTTATGACATATCTATTTCAGGAAGAGAAATGGGCAATGTCAGTAGCCTTTCACTATTTTGTTTTCTTATTTCAGAAGAGGAACACGAAAATGTTCTTTATGTTACTACATGTAATCCTGTTTCCTTGTACTTCATGAACATTTCTAGTAAGAGTGGATACTTTCTGGATCTTTATGACCTCTTCCCAAGAACAGTTGGAAGTGTCTGGCAACCTTTTGTGACTGCAGCACCACTGGGAAATCCACTTAAAGGTCAAGTTGTTCTACATGAAGAGGAGGTAAAAAAAATTAAATTCCAGTTAACTGTTTACTCATGAGCAATGTAGTATCATGAGGGTAGATCACTGGGGGCTCTACCTCTATAGACTGAAATAGTCTGGGCAAGGCTACCTCCTGCTGAATGTTCTCTCTTTTACTGTACATGTAGCTTGGGAGTTGCCTTCAGCATTAGTTTTTCTATGGAGATTTTCTTCTTGCACTCTTTAGCTGGACAATGTCCTCTTCCGTTCTTGAAGCTGAGTTCTACCTGCTTATCTTCTCTTACTGATAGAAAAAGATTGGCCTTTGTGGGAGAAAGGAGTAGGTAAAGTTCAGGAGTCTCAGTCAAGCAGCATATGTTTGTAGAGTGCAAAGTGTTTTATGGGAACTGATTTTGTCCGCCTTTTACTTTTCAAATAGTATATAAAAGAGATGTGTTCTGAGTCACAAAGTAAAATGTTGCTTGTGTTTGCTCCATGCCACTATTTGTGATTTGTTTCGGGAAACCTTATTTTTCTTGTTCTTTAACGTGAAGTGTCGAGACTAGAAGGAAGACTAGGTAAGCCTTGACATCAGCAATGCATATTGAGAACCACTGACATTTGCAGTGTTGGTTTGACTCAAATGCTTATTTTAAAGACAACTATTGCATACTTTGCACTTTCTCTTACTATCTGTGAACTGATTATAAAATTTCCAATTCAAAGCCTCTTTTCCCAGGAGTGGGAAGACACAACAGTGTATACTGGGCTGCTGCTGTTCATTATTTAACATTACCAAGTCACTATGGTTTGACATGGGCATGAAATCTGGTCATTATTGTTGCCTGGCTTTTCCTTTCTTTGAATTTCTTCTGTTGATTTTTCAGTAGGTGAGATACTTCAGTCTAGAAGAACCTTTCCTACATTGAGTCGAGGTGTTACTAGTTTTCAGTCATTTCTAGTATTTCTGCAATACTGTTGTTCCAGGAACACTTGTCAAGTGTTGAGGCCATTTTCTGGTGTCAAATGCTACAGTTAAGCTCAGTGCCTTATGAGAAACACAATTCTTCTGCCTTTCGTAGAACTGCCTAGGCAGGTGCAGCTGCCTATTGGATACTTTTCTAGGCAAACTGGAAAAAATATGATTCTGAGGTTACCTGCTCATTGAACAGGTGTAGAAATAGTATTTGGGCTATTTTGAGATGCACATAGCACGTTTGTTTGATTCTAAATAGTTCTTGGGTCTCTTTGATGCAGTTCATGCAGGAAACTAAAACAGATGGCAGTCTGTCTTGTATCTAAGAATGTTTAGAATGTCTCACACTATTTAATATAAAGCCAGCAATATTCTTTGCTTTCTAAGTCTCCAAAATTCCTACCATTTTGTTTTTAACCAAATCACAGTAGCATTTAGTGTCAAAAAAGAAAGTTCTTCTGTGAAGCTTTGGGTAGTTATCTCCGAGTCTGGTTTTGGCTGTCCTCATGGAATATATCTTTTAGTGGTAGTATGAGAGATATTTTTTAGACTCTGAAATGAAAATTTGTTCTGTGAAGAGACTGTGGTAGTTCATTTCCCTTTCCAGATGATTTCAGTCATGCTGTAACCTCATGTTTTTCTCTGACAAAGCTAAATATTGCCAGTTTCAGACTTGCCTTTCTTGGCAAGTGCTACAGGTGGATACATCCTGTCTGTAAATAAGCCTGTTTTAGACTGGAAAATAATACAAAATTAATATATTCAGAATTTTTTGCATTATCTAAGTACTTTTTACATATTTTTACTGTTAAGGCAGACCTTACTGTTTGTGAAAATACATTTCAGTTAAATTACAAACATGGTAGCAAAAAGTTCTATAGTTAGGACACCATTCAAAAATAATTTTAGACTTCTTGAGAACTTAAGTAAGCAACTTGGACAGAAAACAAGAAAAGAAGAAAAATTATTCTCTTGTATATTTTATACTGGTATCCATGGACTACATTGGTAATTTGTTGGGGATTGGTTTTTAAGTGAGGCACCAAAGCACAGGTTAGACAAGTGCTGCTGTTATAGTCTTCACAGCCACTGCTAACCTTCCTTATGTTGGGTTTCAAGTGTTAGGATCTCTGATTCCCACTGAATCACAAGAGGGATTCTCAAGGAGTGTAATTTTTTCACACAGAGCTTAGGTTTTTTTCCTAACTATTCCTGCAATGGAGCCATGGAAAAATCATGTGCTCCATGCACCTATGCAATGAGGTGAATGTTGCTGTGAAATTTAATCCATTATTACTGATGTTAGCAGGTGAGCATGGGGTCTAAGGTAATCATCCAAGTACCTTCTGTATTTGCTGGGAGGATAAGGGTGAGCTGAAGAGCGTTTCATCTCAGCTAAAGTAGAGCATGTTTAATTGACCTCTGGATGTGTCTCTCTCTTTCCACTGACTACAGAAGGATGCTTGACATAAAGTCAAGATGCCTACATTTGGGTGTACTAAGATCACTGGCAGGCATAAACTCAGAACTTGCACCATTCATATGTTAAGAAAAGTAGATTAGTGGCACATCTGCATTTTGGTCAAGGCTACAAGAGTCAGCTGGTTGTGTCAGAGGTGCATCAAACAAACAAGAAAAACAAGTAATATAAATAACGTATTTGATGCTTTAGAGATTTGTCTGTGTTTAGTTGTAAAAAAAACTAGGAAGTATTAACAATATTTGTAGAAATAAGAACTTGCATTTATTAAATAAAAGGGCCACTTGACAGCTGCTATTTCATAAATAATATAGTCCGTTAATTAGACAATAGCAAAAGCAGTTTTTTCCATTTTTTTTCTTTTAATAAAGGTCTTTGGAGATGAATGTTTCTGACTAAGTTATGAAAAAGAACAATTTAAAATGGATGATAACCTTATTGGAAAATATGAGATGGTGATGTTGTGGCTCTTCAAATAAGCTTGTGTGTCTTATCTTGTTCCCAGATGACATCCATCTAGATTCAGTAGAGCCTCCAGTGAAATAAAATGAAAAAATATCATCATTCCTTCCTGTCCTTTTAAATAAAATTTTACTGAAAGTAAACTCCTCAGAGCTTTATCTTAATGGCACAAGTGGGAGATTTATCTGATTTTAAGCCACATTTACATCTTCTTGGAAGAAAGGATAGATTATTTTATTCCTTATGGTGGCCATTGGTCTCAGTGACTCTAAGCTGTTTTGACTCTTTTTGTTCAGTCTAAACTCATAGACTTTGAAAGGACTCTTCGGAAATCTTAAGTAACTTCTTTGTAAGATAGGAATTTCATTCATCCTTTCAAAGCAGCAATGCCTCTGCCATCTGTCCTCCCCACAAGTACTTCAAGGCCTACTCTTATCTTCTGCTAAAGTTTGGTGCCCACCATATGCACTTTCCTTTTTTCTTTCTGCATCTATCACTTCTACTGCTCAGAAGGAAAGCAAGTACAGACCAAAAAGAATTTTGATAACTTTTATGCATGATTTTATGTGGGGTTGTAGGAGCAAACAGCATGTGGAGGATTGATTTTCCTATAAATTAACAGCACATTTCCAGGTTTTTTTACAAGCACTTCACTCTGTTAAAAGGCTACAACCAGACAAACAGATCAACCTATAGTCTACCTCAGGGAGCACAACAAGCTTTGTTCAGGCAGTGTCCTGCCAGCATCCTTTAACTCTGCTTTTATCTTTCTTGGTCAGGAAGTGGGGTGGGGAGGGAGGGAAATGCTTTTCCCTGTCCCACGTGCTCCTGCAGTTCTGTCAAAGCTCTCTGATAACAAGGGAGTGAGGGAGTCTGTGGCACAGAAACTGACACAGAGATCCACCTCACTCACCACATGTAGAAGCTGGCAACCATTCTTTAAAAGAAGACTTCTTTTAACAGTTTGTGTTCTGGCCTGAAGCACAAGTGAGGACCTGAATATGGAAGTACCAGTAACATAATAGTAGTAACTTCCGTAACTTCTAGTCCCCATAATATTCCAATGTTTGTCTTCAGAACAAAGTTTTTTCTTCAAAAACTCATTTTTTTCTATATTATGTAAGACTTTCCTTTTCTAAGAGTACACCTTATAGTAAAGTTCTGCATATATAGAAATGTATGCACCTTCTGTAGAATGGGAGAAGGCTCATTTTCCATAAGCACAAAGTTTATACCACCACTTGTTGTTCTCAGTTCTCTGAAGTCTCAAGTACAAGAAATTCTCCCAAGTCATCTGAAAGACACCATTTGCATTAATTAGAACACCAGTAATCTACTTGCATACATTTCCCTACCTCTGAAGATGTGAGTGTTTGAGCCCCAAACCATTGCTCAGACTTTTTCTAATTGAACCTGATGAACAGCGTGTTAATGTTTGTATCCGTGCCTAATATTTACAGTGTCAGGATTGTTATGTTTCTATAACTCAAGGGATCCTTGGGTGAGAAAAGGTAGGACAGCATGCAGGAGGATGTGTGATTACCGTGCCTAGCTAAGGATCAACCTCAGTCTGAAGCTGACAGCTAAGAAGAATCTGTGTTTGCAGCTTGCTTGCTCAGGACATAAGCATTGAGGGCAGAAGAGATCAAAACCAGCAGTGAATTTGGGGAGAAGAATACAAGAATGTTAAACTGAGTTTTTTGCACTGACCCATGCTGAAATTTCTGCAAGCTCTCCCCTCTGTCTGCAAAACCATAAGGAACAACTTCCCATACCAGCAAAATGAAGTCACAGCCCTGTTTGGTTTAAGAACTTTTTAGAGTAAAATGCCGGTTAAAATAAAATCAGCAGTAAGGAAAGGGAAACTTTGCAGTTACTAAAAATAAAGGCACACCACTTCACAAGATTGGTTATTGCATCTGTCCAGAGTTTGGAATTCCAGACATTGGGGTCGGGAGGTTGCCCAAAGGTCACTTTTCTCCCAGTCAAGAACAAACACAGTGGAATTGCACACCAGTGTCTTTTCCCAGCCCACTTGAAGAGTTGCCAGAGCTGCTCTTGGATGCGTTCACAAGTGACGCAAAAATCTATTCTTAAACACAGGCAGAATATACATCAGTCACTTAGCACAGAAGGAAACCATTAACATCAAAAGGGGTGGAGTAGAGTAGCTTTTTATACAACCAACAGCTCTCATAAATTTAACACTAAGTGGAAGAATGTAATTGATTTGTATATGTTCTTTATCTCATGTGGAAGGCTAATGCTATTTCAGAATTGTATAAATGAAATATGGCAGAAAACCAAAATCCAAAGCAAATGTCCTATTTTTTTTCCTGAACCACATTTCTATAATTTGGTTGGTAATACATAAGCAAGCTTCTTTTTTTAGAAATATTGAACTTGAACTGAAATTCCCAAATGCTTCAAATAACGTAATATTTTAAATACTTTACCATATTTAGCTTCAAATTACTGTCATTATTAAAGTTAACTCTCACAAGTATTTCTAGTGAAAGTATGAAGGGTACCCAAAAAGAACAAAACTGCTGTGACTCAGATTGTTTGTATTTGTTTTATTTAGGGGAATTCATGGGAATTTATGTTTTACGTCCTTAACGTCTACTGTGTGTTATTGCACATGTTGTACGTAGGCAGTTTACTTTTAGTACATCCTTGCAGAACCCAGTGTCCTTGCAGAACTGAACATTTCCTTGAATGGCAAACAAAAAATTGAACCCAAGGCTTAATTAACTTATTCCTTTGTACCTTTTAAATTTCATTTGATGCAGTTAAGGTTGGCCCTGAATGACAATTGTGCTGAATTCTTAGTTAAAAACATTAGAAGCAGCTGTAGTACTTTGCAAAAAGAAATGTTTAAAAAGCCCCCATCATTTGATAGCATGTGTTGACCCTAGGGCATTGAGGAACAAAGGAGAGGTCTGAAGAAGTTTAAAATTTAGCACACCATGTTTTCATGTGATACATGGAGATTTGTGTTCGCTTCTGGTCTCCATCCTCTTGAGTTGTCCTGCTGTCCTCCAACATCTGTCTTACCTCTGGCATTATAAAGTGTCAAGAGTGTGCAGGTCACAGAAGGATTGTCACACCCTGGAATATTTAATAGACTCCATAGTATCAGAAGTATGAACTTGGAGAGAAAGTACTGAGCCATTTCTTCTTTCACCAGTTTTTCCCCTTCAGTAGTACTTAAGCAATGGGTACAATAGAAAAATGGTAAGAAAACATAAAGACCGAAGTGAAATATTTTAGTGACTTGACAAAACTAATTGTTATCTCTTATCTGTAGCTGCATCTTAGACACATAAACAATACTAGTCCTGTTCCTAGAAGTTACACTGAAGTGAATGTGAGATGTATAGGTAAAATGCTATGAAAAAACTGTAATGTCATTCCAGCCCTTGCATGTACTTAACCTCT
Source organism: Rhipidura dahli (assembly GCA_013399225.1). NCBI lineage: Eukaryota > Metazoa > Chordata > Aves > Passeriformes > Rhipiduridae > Rhipidura > Rhipidura dahli. The sequence goes on along the minus strand of VXAC01003560.1, from coordinate 480,090 downwards.
TCAGTTCAATTTCTCTATTAACTTTGAAATGAACCAAGAAAATCCAGCTTACGTTTTGCAACGAAGTCTAGATGATCTTTTCCAAATGTCCTAAGTGGCTTGAGTTGTGAAAGTGCTTCAGGTAGTTTTGTTGTAGTCTCTTAAATGGGCTTGAGATGTACATGGATCTGCTTTTCATTTACAGAGCAATGTTGTGTTGTTGCTGGATACAAGCAATGGTGCTCTTCGCCGACTTTTGCTCTCACCAGACGCTCAAGACTCTCCTAAGAGAACATCTTGGTGGAGCAACAAAGAAGAGATGGTGAGAAATAGCACCTGCCCCTATTATGCTAAATTTTTTTAAAAGCAAATGTCAGTATTAGAAAAACTGTCCCAGGATCATTAAGTCTTTCCTGGTTTTACATCTCAAGCATTTAATTGTTTACTCTTATGTATGTTTAAACATCTTACACATAAAATAGCATTGTTATGGAATAATGATAGAAAAAATATAAGTACATTTTCTGAAGATACATATCTTAAGATATCCCTTTTTAGGGTTAGAACTGAAAATAATGGAACATTTTGTTAAAATGAATCATGTCCAAAATAATGAACTCAGTTATGATACAATTTATGACTAGGAACAAGGCAAGCTAGATAGCATTTTGAGAGGTAATTAAAGTTGTGGATTCTTCTAAATAAAGGAAAAAAGTAGTACACTTTCAGAGGAGTCAGGGAAACTCACTGGGACAAATCTAACAAACACTAATTGCCCTATGATATATTTTTATACAGAGCAACTACAAAATGTGCCGAGAGTTTTCACACAAAAACTGGCTGGTGTTCTACAAAGAAACAGGGTGAGAGTAAATTATATCCTTGTATTAAATTGATTTGTATCGGATCTCCTTGTGTATATTCCTATCTGATTATTCTTTTCTTGCCTTCCAATTTTATAGAAACCACCTTATTGTGCTGGATGTATTGGAGGGTCAAACTCATACCATTTCACTTCCGATCAGTCTGAAATCTGTTTTCCTGGTGGCCGAAGACCGGTGGCTCCTGGTGGAAAATGAAACAAATAAGTTAGTTCAGCCTAGTTTTCTTGACAGCATTATTTCTTGTTTGTGTCTCATTTGTGTTCAGGAGTTTCACTCCTGGTCTCAAACTTGGTTCTTTCTGTTTGTGAGACTGGCTGGACCTAAAAAGGGTGTGTTTAAGATGCAAATTTGCTGTGGTGAATTTGCAGATAGGCTTTTAGAGTAGGAAATGAAGAGGATATGCCAGCCTCTGAAAGTCTGGACTAGCTTTGGTTGCATGCGTTTTAATATTAATTTTACTGAGGTGGTGTTGAACTTTAGAAATGAGAATGTTGGTGGACCTATCTCTGGAAATACAGACACATTATCCAGAGTTAGAGCCTGCTTACTTTACTTTCACGGTCACATGAAAGAAAGGTTTTTCTGCTGTCTCATTTTCATGAATGCACAGCAAATGAAAGTGTGTAAATAGTTACCAGAAGACAAATCTGCCACTTGCTGGCCTATCCTTTCCTATGCCACAGATGTTTGGGAAATTATATTTAGTTTTAGCAAAAGGTGTTGATAACCTTGTTTATATAAGTGTATATAAATGTTTTCACTGTTTCAGAAGATACAAGTCCTTGTTTAGAGTTACAAGTTTAATCAGGAATTATTATAAATGTGTATCCTTTACAGGAAATTTCTTTTAACCAAGCGTGCCCATATGGAAGCTCAAGACAGTGAGGTTTGCCAACTGCATGCATTGAGTGAAGAGCCAGCTGACATGGGATTTGGCTTAACAACAGGTATTGAATGCAAGCTTGGCTAATTCCTTTTTTCTTTTTGTCATTTCTGTTTGCAGCTGCACAAACAAGGTTCTTTAGAGCTCGGTAACCATCTCTCCGATTCTGTTTTTGCCCCCCTTATCACATTTGGTTAATAATAACAGCTTTTCTCAAGGCATGGCACATTCCATGATCAGACTTCAAGTTGTTTGAATAAAGCATTTTTGTTTCATTGTAGCATTCAAGACCCTCAGTCATGGACTTTCAGCGAACAGACAAGCATGTAGAATGGAAAAGGAAGAAAGATGACTAGGCAGGAATTAGAACAGGAATAGAAGGGAACAAATGTATTAATGAGTTCTGCTACTAACACTCAGATGAGCTAGAAAACATTTACCAACCCTTGGAAAAATACAAACCACTACTGGCAAAACAGAACAGAAGTCACAGTTTCTGTAGTTCTGCTGATAGTGTGCAGGAGGCCATTGAGGCCATCACACCTGTGTTAAAAGAAAAGGGGGAATTTGATCGGTAAAATCCCCAGATGGTGCTAGGCATTGAGGCATGTCTTTGTAGAGTAAGGCAGAAGTCTCCAATGGCTGCAATTCTGCCTGGTATGATCTATCTTCAAATCTGATAGCATTTTCAACCCAGAGCATTTGATCATGGTGCACAAAATCTTTAGTTTACTTGGTTTAATAAGACTGGAAGTACATGTGCATCCCACCTAACAGTTCATAGGTTTTGGCCATTATGTATGAGAGACAGTGGAAACAGAGAAACCACTTTAATATCTCTTAAAGGAGGAACAAGTTTTGTTCTGGTTTGTGTGGCTAGCATAAATAAGAAAAAACACAGTGTAAACATGGTACAAACAAACATTATTGACAAATAATAGGGCTTATTTTACATAAACAGTAACCAGGTGGATACCAAAAACTAACTATAGCCTAAATATCTAGAATCCTTTTTAACTCTTGTACAGTTTACTCTACCGACTTATCAAGCGCTATCAGAGCACAATAGTTTCCTTCCTCTTACTACCTTGTTTAGAAACCATTCTGGAGTATCATTCCTCAGATGGATAGAAATGTTACTATAATTTCCACTCTCAAAGTATTTGTGGACAGTTTATTGCTGCATGCTTTCTGTGCTATTTTTCTCCTTTGTTACCTCATTTCTTCTCTTTCAGTCTAAAATGTTATCATATCCCCTGTCCATCTTTTTCCAAATCATTCAGCAAACCCCAGCTGTAATATCTTCAGCTTATTCTTGTTCTTTGAGGCAGAAGCTGTGGCAGGAGAACTATAAGAAAGGTAGAGTAGTGTGGCTTTACTGTTGCCCCAGACCATTTATTTTTTGAGGGAGAAAACATTTTCTCCCACTGACATGTAAACAAGATAGTCTGCTCACTGAAGTGGAAACAGTGCAGAACTAAAGATAGCGGGTTCTGACTGTGTTGGTAATTTGAGGCAAGGTAAAGGGCTCTTACAGATGCACAGAATAAAATTCAGTTTTCCTTAGCTTAAAGACAAAGAAAATGAGAGCAGCATTTATAACAGAAATGCAATTACAAACAACATTATTTAAATTGAAAAGACAGCAAGAGAGTCACTGAGAAATGTCACATTGACACTTACCTGTGCAAACCTGTGTTTTGCCTTTTGGTGCATTTGCATTATAACAATTTTCTATTCCATAGGCTTCCTGCCTCATTTGTACAGTAGAGGGTAAAATTAAGTGGCATAAGCAACTATAAAACTAGTATTTCCTGATTTTAAGTACTTAACTTTACAAAAATAGGATTAATTCCTTCTCTGTTATAGTATACTATAATCAGATCTTCTGCTTTTCAGTAATTTTATGCTTAAAGTAATAGCAGTGTTCAGTGCTCTTTCAGTTAATATCGTTTCCTATTGCACATCTGGATTTAATGACTTTAATTTTGTTTAATTTCCCTGTTTAGTGTCAGAACTGTGTGTGCCTCATGCAGTTTCAACTGACCAGCTATCTTCAGAAAACCTCAGTGCAGCTGTGGGACAAAAGATCAGCTCCCCCAACAGGATCTTCTCAGATGAACATAATTATGCTACTATTGTTATTGGTTTCCCAGACCTCTTGGTAAATACTCAGCATTATTATACAGTAAAATAATTATAGTCTCATTTATTCTGTAACCTGTTAAGTACCTGTTTACCAAATGCTTTGGAAAAAGAAGAGAATGACAGTAAGGGACAAATTAATGTAGTGTACACCATTTGTGAGGATAGTCTAATCTAGAGGGGTGTTGTGGTTTTTAAAGTAATAATAAATGGCACAACACAATGTCTAGCACAGACAAAATCCATTTTTGGTAAGCTGTGAACAGTGCTGGCTAGAGTAATATTTTCTAAACCATGTGTTTTTACCATTTTTTAATTAAGCATAACCACTGACAAAAAGGATATCAATATAATTTTACACTGTTCAGTGTGAACTTTTTGCCCAGTGTGCAGCAGGTAGCAAGACTAGATTTAGGAAAAAGAAAAAAAAAGATACAGAAAACGATAGCAAAACTATAAAGCCCTGTCACTACTGAAGAATGTAGCTAAGTGTAAATACTGCATGTAAGTGTGTTTACTGCTGTGACACAGTTAGAAAAGGACCAGAAAAGAAAGTGAAACTTAGCAGTGTAATGACTAGGGGCTGTTGCAAGGAGTGAAGGCAAACACAGGGAAAATACAAGCAGAATGTTTAATTCTTTGGACTTTTTTTATATTTGCCCCCTAATGGGACATAAAAAGAGTAGTGATTATGGAATAAATAATTGCATGTCATGTTTGTTGAATAAATTGGGGAAAATTAGAAAATGTAAGTGTTAACAGACATGAATTTTGGGAAAGTCAAATGACAGAAGAAAATTCTTTGAAATCCAAAATGATTCAAAAATATGTTTTTTTCAGTAAGACAGTCTTTTCAATTAGCTTTTGAGTTTTCCTTGATTTGGTTTTATATTACCACATTGTTTATTCTAGCTTTTCATATTACTTACAATAGATGTGAATTTATTGCTGGAAAAGAGAGGTGGTCTAGAGGAGGAGTAGTGAAGATGCTGCACACTTCAATACTAACACACCTATGTGGGTGATGAAGCATTTTTGGCTCTGCCTGATTTAGACTGAGTCACCATCTTTCCCCTTACATAGTTTCAGAAGCCCGTGTGAATTTCAAAGAAGGAGTGCTAAGGCTGAATGTAAGAGTGATGGGGCAAAAGGTCAGATTCAATGTTTAGTGCTGGTGGTGTAGGTGTTTAGAACAAGGTATCTGAGCTCTTATTTGTAATAGCAGTGCTCAGTTTACCAAGCACTGAGACCTTCAAGATGATTTTTCCTCCAGGCTCTTTTGACCATACTAGGAGGTGGAGCTACTGGCTTTCATGTGGAGACCTACACTTAAATCTCTGAACTTGGAGCTAAGTCCCAGCCTTACTGCTTAGCTTTGAATTTACTACTGGAATATCTGTTTGCATTTATCTATATTAGTGGAAACCTAACATTTTTTTACATAGTTTGATTCCAAATTAGGTTGTTTCAATGCTTTCTGTTCCCGGTTCAATTTAAAAAAAAGTCCATTCAACTTCAGATTTTCCGAGCATCTTGATGCCTAAAACTCATGTAGATCTTTTGTTGGCTTTTACCCCTGTAGGAGTTTTTGATGGTGAAATAATCCAGGTCATTCCTTGTCATGTGGTAGCATAAGAAGTAACCATAATAGCCACATTTGATCTGAAATTAAATAAGAAGTGGAACTTATCAAGAAATGTTTGGTTTTGGACTTAACAATAGTAATGCTTTCTTCAGTTGACACCCTCTCTTTTGCAGTCTCCCAGTGAAGTGTATAGCTGGAAAAGAAACTCCTCTCTGAGTCACAAACGTGCTTCTCCTTCTGATCCATTTCATTATGGAGCCCAGAGGAAAACAGGAGCTGCAAAACAAACCAATTGTGTAACTTTATTGGCTTCTAATCAAATAGTCAGAATTTTAGCACCTGGAGATGTACCCTTGAAAGACATCTACCCAAAAGGTAAGAGGTTCGTATACATGTGCTGCAACAGACTTGGTTTTTGTTTTGTAATCTGTTATCACTCATTTATTTTTCCAGAAGGTTCTTAAATAGTCACAGAGCAAGTATTTGAGAAGGAATGAGTGTAGCTGCACTTAGTTTTAAAATTAATTTGGATCTTATTAGCATGCTGAATTATACTTCTAAGACATTATTAACAGGGTATCTACACTGTGAATATCTCAGTCAATGGGATTTCTCTCTGTCTGCACAGGAAACCCACTAAGGAATATTCCAGTTCAGCAATTGGCCTTCACCAGTGTTTCCAGCTTCTGCTCAGAGTCACACAGAGATGCAGTGATAAACCTGCTGTCTGACAAACTCAGAATTCTATCCCCAGCAGGGGCAATAGGAGAGGTTATTTTGGGAATGCATGTGACCCTTTCCACTTCTTTGTTTTTTTCTTCATACTGTCTCAATATTTGCACTTGTTTTGCTGGGGATATTGCAGAGGACATCCCTACCTCAGGCTATAAATCTCCTTTTATGGACTTGTTGCCACAAGTTTATCTGGTTCCTCTTTGAACCTGTGTGTTTCCACAGCAAACTCAAAAGTTCATGATTTTTTTGTGATCAACTAATCTCTTACCAGGTTTATCAGGTGCCCCTTATTCTGGCATTGCAGGCTTAGATGAGTAACAGTTCTGCATTCACCTTAACCATCCCTCACTTTGCCCCACTCACATCCCCCACTTTGCTTTCGTGACTTGGCAAACTTCAGTCACTCCTGCCTTCTCTCCACACTGAAGAGACCCAGACTTTTTAGTTCTTCTCCTGTCCAAGACAATGTTGCATGAACAACATTCACGTGCAGCAAAACCATCATCTGTTCTGACACTAATAAAGCAGGTGTAGGCTACAGATCTTCAGACATTTTTGTGCTGCCATGCCAAGCTTTCTGTTATCATTATAACTTTAGCCTCTTCAGCCAATAACTAAAAAAATACCAATTAGTGCTAAATAACAGCATTTGTGAGTTTTGCATTATTTACCTCTAAGAATTTCCAATGTTTACTATCAAAAGAAAAAATGCCCACACTATTTGTACATGGTAGAATGGCATGATTTCATCAGCACAAGAAGCTATTCCTGATTTAGTCTGTGTGTGAACTGTCTGTCCCAGAATAAACATTTTATTCCAAATTAACTCAAACAGAATGAATTATCTAATCTGCCTGTTCTTGTTTAACACAGATCAACTTCCCTGTGTAGAGAAACCCTTTTATTTATTACCAAGAGAATAAAACATTTACTTGACTAAGGAAGCCAAGTCAAGGATATCAACAAGGTAGAAAATTTCAGTTACCTCCTTTTGTAACTGAAGGAAAGATTACCTCTTTAAAAGATTAAGCTTAATAAAATTAGTTGGAATTAGAATCTTGGAACTAATTATACAACTTCAGGCTGTAATCTTCTCTTACTTTATAAATTACTGAAGGGTCAGACTGTGTCACTTTTTTCAGGCCTTCACAGAAAAAAAAAAAGGATCTGAACCTGAAGTAGATGTTTTAGAAGGTAAATCATCTGAGCTTTTATTAAAACCAGTTTACCAATTTGGGAGTGAGGGAGGTATCTTCCCTCAGTGCTTCCAAATGATACCTAAATTGAGATCTTAACTGCTATTTCTAAAAGCCTTTTAAGGTGCTGTGGTATGTCACACCTTGTATTGCTAGGTTACTATAATTAAAACCCAGGGGACATTCTTCTTATATCCAGGATACCAGTAATCTGAGCATATTAACAGAATTGGCTTCAATCTGACCAAGCAGTTTAATTTTTTATCTCAGCTATGGTGAAATATATTCATGAATAGGGATTGATACCTTTAAATGTATAGAAAATTGTATGATGGTTTTTACAGTGCTTTATGGCCACTTAAGTTGAAAGATTTCATGCCTCAAAGATCAATATCATTGATTTTTATTTTCTAAATGATGTTTTAATTTATGAATGACAAAGTCTGATTTTAACTGAATCATGTTTAATATAACCTTACTGATTCAATTAAATGAGACCTAAGCAAGACTCTAGGTTTTCTGTTCTATATCTTATTCAGGACTTTTTCAAGACATTTCAATTTATCAGTGAATGGCTGGATTTCCTACTGGAGGGGGAGCTATGAGGGAAATCCTACCTGTGCTACTCAGCATGCCATGAAAAAAATTGGAAAATTAATTAACACTGAGGTATCACTGCTGATGATAGTGGTTATTGTTAATGGTAAGAAGGATTTACCATGAAGGATTATGAGAAGGACTACAATTCTGAATGCAATGGAAATAAGAGGTGAAATTCAGTATAGATAAATATGTGGAGGAAGACAAAATCTTAATTCTTCATCAAAAAAGATGAGGATGACGAGAACACTAACAAGCATTGTTTTGCTGTCACAATAGATGATTTCATTAAGATAGCAGTTCAAAGCTCAGTAGCAGTTGAAAAAAGCAAATCAAATGTTAAGAACTACTAGGGAAGAAACAGAAGAAAGAAGAGAACATCTTTGTGCTGTTGTGCAAATACATTAGTCCTTAACATTGCACAGTTTTGGTCCTCCATCTCAAGATGAGAGAAGGCTGAACTGGGATAAGTTCATAAAAAGACAACAGTGATGAGCAAGATTGCATTGGCCAACCCTCCAACATGTGAAGACAAGATTGGGAAAGGGACATATGGTAAAGTTCTACAAAACCGTGTATGGCATGGAGATATGGAAAAAGCCAACAATTTTGCACTCAGTACCAGAGTTAGGGAGCAGCTAATGAAGCAGTTAGGAACTTCATCAAAACAAGCAAGACATAGTTCTTCATAGAATACTAACCTGTGAAACTGCTTCCCAAAGGAAGCTGTGAATGCCGAAACGTGGATCCAAAAGAAAACTGGACAAACTCCTGGAAAATTAACTAAATACCTAGATATAAAATCATAGGCTCCATGTTCAGTTTAAGAAGCCCCTAGATTGGAACTGGTTGGTGACTTGAGGAAAATACTATGTGCACTTGTCTGTTCTTACACCTTTCAAGCATCTAACTACTCTTGGAGACAGGATACTAGATTAGAGGGATCTGGTATTGCCATTGTTATGGCACAAATCAAAAATATTTCCAAATGAAAAAGGGAAGACAGAAAAAGGGAAGCATGTGTCTTTGTGCTCACTTGGAAGATGAGATAATGAGGTAGTAGACCTTATGATGCCCATTTGAGATTCTGTTCTTGTAACTTTCTCTGCTGGGCTATTTTTTATTCTGGAGTTTGCCTGTTGGTCTCGCTAATTGACAGAATATTTAATTGAATACACATTTAACTGCTACCAGTTGCTGCTTAACAGTTTTGGTCTCTTGAAATTCAGTATTGCTTATTCCTAACTGTGTTTTGTTGTTTCGGCACTGGAGACCTGTAGTTACTTACCTATGAAAGTTGTATCCTTCCCCTGAGAAATGGTAAAGTGAAGCAAAGGCATCCTGCTACATGAAATTAACTATGTGTCAGTGCCTTGAAGTTCTTGAACTATTGTCTTCTGTTGCCTTTGAGAAGTTGTTTTATATTTTTGATTTTATTTCCATATCTATCAGACATTCTTTCTCGTCTTCTTGGACAACTGGTCAGTTCTGGCATACAGCCTCCCGTTTCTATAAATAATTCAAAGTACTCAGCCAAACTCTAGCATACTCCAATATGCATTACTGAAGCTGTTCCAGGAACAATAAGCAAAGAAATAATTGCCTATATGTTTTATTGGAACTGTAAACCAAATTCTAGTTATATTTTAAAAGAGAATATAACAAGTAATAATTTCCCCAAAGACTGCCAAATAGATGTATGACAAAACATGAACTCAGACAAGAGATCGTGGCAAAATCCAGCAAAAAAGAATTAATGTTTATTCTAAAAACAAGACTATAGAGACAAGGGGCTACTTGAGAGCAAATATTTACTTGGATTCTCAGCACTTTCTGTAGATGAACATAAAATAACAGCCTATTACTGAGTGTGTATCTCTGTGAGTAGGACAGTAACTGGAACATGTAGTGTAACACACAGAGTTACCAGAACAGCCTTGACACATTATCTGGTCCACCTGTTTATATAGGGACAGGATGACACATGTAGTCTCTTCTTAACTGATGTTTGTCAGACAATTGGCCTATTGCATCACTTCACTCTCCTTATATAAGAAAAACTTTTCATTGTATCCATCTTTTCTTTCTCTAAACAAAACTGAATACTTCATCTCACCTTCAGTCACTCAGGATTATATTGCTCTCTTTAGAAGGATCTTCTCAATAGGACTGGATGTGATTTTTTTAAAAAAAAAATCTGTTTAGATTAAAGAAAATCCTTGCCTTTGTCTTTATAACCCATCTGTTCTGACCTCTTTGTCCTCCTCAGGACTATTTCATGTCATAGAATCACAGATTGGGTAAGGCTGGAAGGGGCCACTTGAGGTCATCTGATCCAATCTCCCTGCTCAGCAGGGTCCTCTAGAGTATGTTACTCAGGATTGTGTTCAAACAGTTCTCCTCCCGGGAAGGAAGCTCCCCAACATCTCTGGGCATACACTTCCAGTGCTCAGTCACCATAACAGTGAAGAAGTTTTTTCTCATGTTCAGGTGGAACATCAGTTTCTGTCTATTGCCTCTTGTCCTACTGCTGGGCACCACAGAGCAGAGCCTGGTCCATCCTCTAACACCCTCTCTTTAGATACTGATAGACACTGATGAGGTCCCCTCTCAGCTGTCTTTACTTGAGGCTGAGCAGGCCATGGTCCCTCAGCCTTTCCTCATAAAGCAGTTGTTCCAATCTCGTCATTGTCTTCATAGCCCTCCACTGGAGCCGTTCCAGGAGCTCCATGTCTCCCTTGCACTGAGGAGCCCAGAACTGAACACTGTGTCTGTTTTCCTTCAAGTTTGATATCTAGAGCTACACACAGCTGTTCTTCTCCATCAGGCTTTGGCAAAATAAGAACAAACTGCACATATCTGATATTCACGTTTCATTTTCAAGATTCTGATTGCAGTTCTGGGGCCTAGCCAGCTGTTCTTGTGAAACATTTAAACATTTGATTGTCTTTTCATCCACTCCCTACTCTGCAGTCCTTTGTCTTTTTATTGTCTTTAATTTGTTTGATTTGTGTTCTTTCTCTGTTATTTAATCTTTAATTCTTATCCCACAGTTCTACCCTTTCTAGCTCAGTGTCTGCTCATGTTCTAGATCTTCATCAGAATTTTTAAAGTGTATCTTATTTTCATTACTAACAAAAGAGAGCACATTTCAAAACAAACAAAACCTAGGGAAAATGAAAAGTGGTCTTTGGCCCAAGAACCTCCATTTTTCCAGACGTTTTTTTCCCTGTTTCTGATGTGTTTAATATTCCTATTTTTCTGAAGATGGGTAAAGTCCATAGATATGCTACTGTAGGCATGAATACTATAGATATTTAGATACATTAGGTGTGCATAAAGTGCTGCTGTGGGTTATTCTGTGTGCTCATTTGAATATTAGATCTCCTTATGATGATGATCTTCCTGATGTTTTTTTGTGTGTGCTCTATGCAAGCATCAACACTTCTGCAGGTAAGGTCAGACTCCTGCATTTCAAGGAGGTGAAAGATGCGTTGTTTCAGAAGAAAATCCAGACTTGCTTTCATCTTGAGCCAGTGACATTTTGTACCCATACTGGGCAGTGGAGAAGTGGAGTGGCAGAAGATTCACTCTTCTGGTTTCTTTTCTGAAAAACTGCCTCAATTTGGTCCAGGCAGATGAAAGGCAGCTCCTAACTGGAAACCACTTCTGAGCCCAGGCACAGTGTACTCACAAGCTGGCAAAAGCCGGTGTAGGTACACAGACACAAATTTATTTCTTTATATTAGCTGTATTCATTAAGCTATCCATAAACAGAATATTTAATGCTTGATAGTCTAGGGCAGTGTAATATAGAGTTGTAAAATCTTTGCATACTGAGAATTTACCTCCAAAAAGAAAGGTTCAATTCAAGGGAACAGTGTTCAGGTTAGTATTATTGAGAAGTTTTCAAGTGGAAGTCATAAACACAGTGTTTTGAAATGTTCCTCGATATGCTTTTAAAGTCAGATATACAACTGACATTATCTTCAGTGACAGATAAAAGCAGCGAGTTAGGGATTGCAGTAATGCTTGAATAGTGATTTTGTGAGCAGAGCTGTATTTGTGTGTAATTTTGACATTTGCCATACAAATACATTGTTCTTTTGTAACTGTGACTGTCTGATTACTCACTATCATAATAATGAAACAATTCCTTATTTGCAAGTTATATTCCTGTATTGCATTTGAAAGCTTATCATTTTCTGACAGGTGCTGTATAATAAAATGTTTAAATTTAATCTGCTAAATGCAAATGCAATAACCAGTTAATCATGCAGCAGGAAAATGACATGTTTGTTTATTTTCAGATGTCACTCCTCCACCAGCTGCCGGATACTTGGAAGTAACAGATCTTAATTCAAAGAAAATCAAATACATTGCAATTCCTAGGTAACTGACTTTATTGATTAGAGCACTGTCATCTTAGAGGAAGAGCAAAGAGAATTTAGTGTCTATTATTACTTCAGGATAAGCAAATATTTCTTTTGATGTGGGAAGTAAGACTAATTCATACCTAGTGTAAAATTCTACAAACATTACAGTATATTTTTGTCAGCATTATTTATCTGTTTCTACTAGGCAGGGCAAATGAAAATGTAGAAATTAATTAGTAAATATGAAAGGTAGCTTTATCTTCTGATTTTCATTCCCTTTGTTCCTTCCCCCTCTTCCATCCGCTTTATTCTCCAGCTGTTTCATTATGGTTTGCTGTCTTTATTTTCTTTTCCTTTTTCACTGTCTTTAGAATTTGAGAAAGACAGCCAAAATGATCCAGTGCTGGGTGTTAGGAAATGGAGAATTGAATTCTGGTCCAATACAAAGTTCACTTTGAAAATAGCTTGAGCTTCTCTGTGTTTCTCCCTTTGGAAAGTGTACATTCCCAAGTATCTTGCACAATACACCAGTATCTTGTATGGTAAATTAAAATAGCCAGATTCTATGGCTTCTGGTTGGTTTTAACATCTGTCTGTCACAACTGTAGAGAGTACTTGCAAATGTTTTATTGTATAAAGATATATTTTGGTCCCAAATTTTCATTTTCTACTGCAATAATAGTAAACATTTCTGTTTTAAATCTCAGTGTCTCAACTTTGCATATTTAAACAGCACATGTATGAAACTCACACGTGAATTTTTTTTTTAAATTCTGTCCATTTGATGCTGATTTTGACAGTATTTGTTCTCATTTAAATTCATTCTGGTTCATTAATAATCTGGGGAACATTTTAATTAGTAGAGAATTGTTTTTGCACTGTTCACCATTTTATAACTGGTCCATTGGCTTACATCTTACACAGTCATTCAAAAATGAAAGACATTCCTGTAAAAATAGTGAGGAATCACTTTATTTTTCCCTAGCATTTTATAGGAAATAACAGAAATTACAAAGCCATATTTTAACATTATGATCCTTAAACTAGCATTAGGATTTAAGCTGTGAATGACAGATCTGAGCAGAAGTCCAGATTTAAAACTGCACTTCAGTAAGAACTGATGCGTAAAGTGAGTTTTCATCATATATATATGAATAGTTCTCTGTTAAAATCTAATAATCGTTCTTCCTTCTGTCAAAGTTAGCCTGGTCAAATGCTAAGATAACTCTTTTTCAGTTGAGTTAGTACATGGTGGTTTCAGTCATAGGTAGAAGCACATGTGTTGCCTCTTATTACATTTTTGAAAAGTATTAATTTTGCCATTAGTTCAGGTTGCCAAGTCATTTATGCATATAATTAACAGTACTGAAAAATGCATAGATTTGTCCCTGCATTATCTAAATTTCCCTTCATATTATATACCTTTAAGGCCCTCTCTTTCAGCAGTAAATATTTGTCAGCAAGTTTTCTGTTTAAAAAAGTGCTATGATTTTCTGTACATAAAGATGTGCCATTGTTAAACGAGTATTCAAATCTTAATATTTTATTAAAGCACTAGAGAAAGGTGTTACTCTAATTTGATGGAAATATTTTTTTCCTCAGTGCTCAGATCATGTTCTCTCTATTTCTTTTTTAGGTTTATTTTTTTCTGTAGCATCTTTTTACGTTTTTGATATTCTTAATAGGTTTTTTTCCTAAAGATGGACTATTTTTAGTTAGATTAGATACAGCAGTCTATTTAAACTACAGCAATGGTTTTGGCAACATATTGTCTTTCAGCCTGGCCTTTTATACCTCTTCTTACACAGTCAGGCATCTTTTGGTAATGTCCAGTTTCAGTAGCTGGAAAGTTTCTGATAAAATAGTGGGTCTGCAGGGCTTAGTTATAGTTTGTCATGAAATGAGTATGTAATTTCATTTAATTGTCACCTTAACTGCAGAAATAATCATCCCACTTTTAATTGCAGCTGCAAGAAAATTCGCATTAATTCTTGTTTTTTAGTTCACAGTCTCTCTCTCCATATACATCTTGGCTCTCTAAGATCTCAGATGCTGATGCCCTGCTGGCACCACTGGGCAAAGTAGGTTTGGTTACTGTGGACATGGGAGGAGGTGTGAGGCTCTGGGAGACTGGGCTGGAGAGCCTCCAGCAGTCCCTGCAGGATTGGAGGAATATGATTGGCCAAGAAGATGGTCGTCCTGTGCAGGTAGGAATTCATAAAGCTGAACTGAAAAATATGTAACAATTTTCAGCTGGGAAAGGAGTTGAGGGGGAGAGCTGTGAAGTAGAAGTGCACCGGTGACAAAAATTTAATAGACTTCTTCCCTGAAGAAAAGAGGCACAGTAGCTTAATTTAAAAACATTTTGTAACCCCTGTAATTATGGTTACTGACAGACTCTTTGTCTTACACTGTTTGTATTTTTGCCAAATTCCAGTGCAATTAAATGCAAATAAATTCTTTATCTCCTGCTGATTTTTAACTGTAACTTTCAGAATGTAGAATAATGAAATTAATTTTTAAGAAAAGGATATACTTTTCCAGAGTTCAAATTCTTGGGGAAAATAAAAAATTGGGGTTTTACTTTGAAAGAGGAACTTGAAACCTAGCTGAAAGATGCCTTGAGTTCACAGTAGAGCCTTTGCTAATCTTGATAATTTCCCCAGCTGAGCAGAGTTGCAAGGGTCTCCATGGAGCCATGTTCTCATGTGGAATGTTTAGGTAGATGCAGAAAATACAGAGCATTTACATGTATGTGTACACCAGTGTAGTGTACTGGTTAATATGTGTGATCACCATTGCAACCCAGAGGGAACATTCAGGACTGGTCAGTTGCATCTTTAGTTAGAATGGGAAAACAGAATGAGATCTCTCTCTGGTTTTGCTTGGGTTTTTTTTCTGAATGAGATGTATTAGGCCAAAACACCTTTTGCTTTCTTTCCCCACTCTTAGCACCCTTTCCACAAGATGTTCTGCAGTTACAGAGACTTGGGCCAGAACTGACATGCTCTTGTTACTGGACCTCAGCAAATGCCATTCATAAAAGTCATGAGAAAAGGAAACTCTTACCCAGTAGCACCTTTTTACTTGACACTTGTGGCTTTGCCAGTGCCATGTTCATTGCCAGTGCAGGAGCACTAGCACCATCTTATGGTCAGATACAGTTGTTTTACACCAGCCCAGAGAGGTTGAGTACTTTAAATTGTTGGGGGTTTTTTCTTTTTCCCTTTTTTTAAAATAACTTGTAGTTTTATTCAACAATATTACTGTATTTTCAGTAACAGAGGGTGAATTATTAGACAATACTGCCTTGGAAAGTACATGGCATAAGAAAATTTAAGTCATTTACCTAGTAATCTCAAGTAGCCATTTTAAAGAAGGCTAAGAATTTTTCCCACAGTCACAAAGCAGTTTCCAAGATCTGCTGTAGAATTTCTCTCCACTGACAGCCTGCCTTACTACTAGGCACATTCCAAGATAAAATCTCCTTAGAATAGCTTTCTTTTTTCCTGTGTCAAACCAGTGGTTTGTCAGAACTGAAATAACATGCTGTTTGATTTGTGCTAAAGGGCTGGAACAAAGCCTCCTGTGTGATCTTCTGACTTGCATGATTATCACTAACTTCTGTTTCCCTACTTTAGTTTTTTGGTCTTTAAATAGAAAGATGAGACCTAAGAAGCCAATGCCTTGTTTACAAAAGAGTTGCAGAGGAAGAAGAAATAAATTAGGTCTTTTTTAAAATGTAATCTCCAATAAGGTAATAGATACGTAGTTGCTGTGTAAACTCTGTACTTTGCTAATTGGATTTGAAGGTCTTCACCTTTCCTACTTAATTTTTCAATTGGTCTAGAGATAAAAATAGTACTTTATTAAGGCATTCATTTAAAACATATCCATGTAGCTTCCTTGTGTAATTGAGCCTATCAAGAATTTACCTCTTTACCTAGGGACAATTACTTTGCTAAGAATGCTGCAGCTAAGTATTTCCTGATACCTGTTTTTGCAAAACTGGACATATTTTGCACCCATGTATTGGTCTGTTCATTGAAGTGTATGAAAATCATCTCCTAAATTTCTCTAATTCTTTGACTTAACCCATCATTCCCAATCATCTTGTAGCAGAAACTCACTTTAGGAGAATTGTCAGTGTTCTACATATCACCCACCCACCTCCAATTTCCCCTTCCCTAAAAACTGCCACTGTTGCATCCCACAAAGCTGCCACAGGCTTAGCAAAGCTTGTTATCCTTTCGTGGTGATGTTCTTAGACCAATCCAGACCTGTCCAGGTGGTTGGGAACCACTGATCTGCAGAAACACACGCACACTCTTTGAATCTTCCTGACCTTTTAGAGAAAAGAGAATTAGGGGGCTTTCAATATAAATACACTTTCAAAGAATTGGAATCAAATCTTCTAACCAGGCTTCAGTTGTAACTATTGGTACAATCTTCTAGGGCTGCATTTTTGCTTTCACAAACACGTTAGCTCAGAAAAGGAGGCTGGATATACATAAGCAATGAAACAGAGGAAAACAAACAGCTGTTCCACTTACAATCAGTAATTAGGTTCCCTTGATATAATTTGTGGCAATCTTCAAAATAGTCAACATTTGTTTTGTATTGTTGACATACTCAGCAGAGTGCAAACTGATGAAGTCTTGAGGCTATCAAATTAGTCTCTCAAAATACGGTATGTGTTTACATAAGCCTGCATTTATACAGGCAGGTCAGAGTTTTTCATCATTTACTGAAGTTTTAAATGCAAAATAACACTACAGTATTCTGAAATTATTAAATTGAATTACAAAATCTAAACAAAATATTGTATTTTAAAAAGCTGTTAACTCTACTCCAAAAAGTGTTGAGCTTTTTCACTGTTTTTCCTTGTCTCTGACAAGGTCACTTCATTATCAAACACCCAAAGAGAATTTGAAAGACAATTAATTTTTAAAATCCTGCTCTAAAAGTTTCATGGCAATAGGCAGACATTGATAAGCTTGTGTTACTTTTTTTTACATCAAAGGGTTATTGATGGAAATTAAATAGAACAGCACTGATTGCATTCTGATATAGTTCAGATATTCTCTTTCAGTAAGCATTATTTAGTGGTATGTCTCATTTAGATAAAGTACAATGCTTAGATAAAAATAATTAAAAGGTGCATCGTTTAGAGGTATTTCAAAAGATGTTAAGGCATTTATCTGTGACTGTTAGCAAAACCATGTAGTTCTGTATTCATTCCACTTAATGTTCCACTGTTGTACATTGGATGTTTATCTAAAGAGTAATTGATTCAGGAGTTTCAGTGATTCCAGCTTGATTATACTTACTGCTCAGAATCTACTGGAATCTATACTCATAGTTTGGGGGTTTTCTCCCTTTTTAAAAAGTGATATTGTACTTTATAACATAACGAAAATCCAGCCTTTTCCTGATGTTAAGACTGATCTGGGCAAAGCTGCAGTTCCTGAACTGAGATCAAAGTATGACCTTTAGCAAGAGTGGCCAGTCCTTCTTCCCACCACCCTCCATTCTGTATTTTTCACTTAGCACCAAGGCAGTCTTTCTGACCACATGAGGGCATCGGTAGGCTAATAACAGTGATTTCCCTCATCTTTTGAATACTGTCGGTGGAAATCCCATAAATTGTGAGAAGTTATTGCAGTGGAGAGTTTCTGTAAGTTTGGAATAATCATAAAATGGCATTCTGCAGACCCACACGGGATCTTGAAAATCTTGAAATACTGCAGACTGCAGGGTTATCTGGTCAATAGGTGGATTGAAAGGTACGGTTTGATATCATTTCCAATTCTGACACTCATGAGCCCCAAATCCACAGTTTAGGTCTGTGATCTCTTCCCTGACCATATAATTCATTCAGCTGAGGACTAGCAGCTGTGTACCAGCCCTTGAATGAAGGCATCTGAGTATGAGGAAGCATGAGACTGGAAAGCCACGAACTCACAGAGCTAAATGAATTCATATCTCTAAAAGTATTTATGGGATAAGGCAGCTCAGATAAAGATCATTGGTTCTCTGTCAGATACCTTTTCTAATATAAATTTCCTCAGCTTTAGCGAGGTCCTTGTTGGAAGCTCTGTTCTGTCCTGAAATGCATTTTCTTTCCTGAAGAGATCTTCCAGTGTAAATAGAGCAAAGAGACAAAGAGCAGGAGGGAAATAACCTTAACTTTCTATTAGAGCAGACTGATCCAGCACAAAGTTACCTTTTCTTCCTCTGACCTTCCTGTGGAAACCCAAAATTCTTGTGGGAGAAAATATTGTTACTTCAACACACCATCTTGAAGATCTCAAAAAGTCTTCAGCAGTGCACATTGCTGACATAAAGGTCAGAGCTCCTAACACCAGTGAAATCCTGCTCTCCCAGCAAGACAAATGCATGCTTATAGTTCTACCTTTATGGAAGTGGTTCCCTGATTAGTGAAGGGACAAACATAGGGAAAATTTAAATAATTTGATATATTTCAATAATGCCAAATATGAGAGGGCTTCCTTTAGAAAAGAAATGTAGTAGATATTAAATAACGTCTGCCTCTACTTCTTAAGGACAGAGTTGACAATATCCCAGGTATACAGAAAATCAGGCTTTTCTCCTGCCACATGTAATTTTTTTCAGTTTTCTTTTTACCCTGTGGTCTTCAGTCTGGACCGTTCCAAACTTGCATAATGTGTTCTCTTATCCCATATATATAGCTGTTGATTATTCACAGTACTCCAGAAGAAACCAAATACAGTGTTTTCTGAGTTCATTGATGTTAGGAGGTGTGTAATAGTCATGATAAATAACAAAGCTAGACATTATCTGTCTGCTCTGATAATATTTAATAGTGGATTAGAATACTAAAAAGATGATGACCTCACATCTTATAGTTTAATAGAATTGACTCGGGAATTTTAAATAATGAATGAGGAAAATGGACTTTACACAGGTGTTTACATAGCAGATGATCCACTACATGAAATAAATGTATTATATTCTCTCGTTACTTTATTTAGTTTTCCAGCTTTTAAGCCACACAGTGTGTATTTGTAGGCAAAATATTCTAATGCATCTACTGTGTAGAGTTTATGAGTTGGTTCTTACAGTGAAAGCGTTTAGTTCAGAAAAGAGCCCACAGCAGCATTTTGTAGAGTGGTTTGGTTTTTTTAGCTGGTGTATATAAACTTCATTTGCAAGCCAGATACCTTTTTATAAGTTTCACTCCAAATCTCTGCCTCTTCCCCATCCAGATTCACTTTTCTAAAGTGATATCAAGGTTATGATGCTTTCAACAATTTTTGTACTCAAGACAGAAGCTTAATGACTGCATGAATTTTAAATGCTACTTTTAGAATTAAATGTTCACAGGAGTCAGATGATGTATGAAGCTTCATTAGTTCATTTTGAACTCTTGCAAAGTTTTACAGACAAGATAGAAAATCAAAATTAAGTCAAAAGAACAAAGAAAACATATTAAAAGCTTTATACTGCAGTGTGATAATTTTTTTTTTTTCATTTTGGGATACAATTGAAAAAATAGAATGCATTTCACACATTTGTATTGTCTTGTGTAAGACTAAATATCTTTTCTGTGGAAAAATTACTTGTGGACTCAATTTTGTGCTGTTTTGTGAACAGTAATTATGCTGTTAATTTTTAGTACATGGAAAAAAGCTGCACATGGTACAGTACAAGTGAACATAATAGAAGCCATTAGAGAGGTTTTTGTGTGTTTATGCCTCTCTCTTACTAGGTTGTATAAGTCGATAATAAAAAGTTTTCTTTCTCTCTTTAGTAGAATCAGTTTATGGTAGAGTGTAGAGCCACTGTGGAACACGCAGGTTAGCCTTCAATCTGCCTGATGTGGAACTTCTGTATGCTCTTTGAGAATGTAATGCTTATATTTATGCTGCTATTGTAAATAATGCATATATTTATTGCAGGAAAGTATGTCTTGTGACGTGTTAAATGCAGCCTAGGATAATACTAAGAAGTTTAAGGTTGGAGAAGCTCAGGAATAAAAGAAAACTTTTATTTTGTTTCAAGGAAAAATCGGTCTTTTGCACATCTGCAGAAATCCATTCTGCATTCTGTGGAATACATTTCCCAATTTTTTGTGCCATTGTGGGATGGATTACTTAATGCATTTTTCACATGGAGTACAGTTGTGTTTTGTTACAGTCAAAGTCAATCTTTTTTCACAGTAATGTGTGAGAGTGAAAGCAGGTTTTGCACTGATTTTGATGAAGAAATTACGATCTCCCAAATCACCCATAAGACAAAAATCTACAAGGTTTTCCCTTCTTGTCCTGCAATATTCTTCTGACACATGCTCAGTCTTTATCTATGGCATTAAAGAAGAAAGCGAGTCAAGGTATTTCAACTTCAAAATGTTTATAGTGGGTTTATATTCATATAACTAATGTTTTTCAGCAGTAATTTAGTGCCTGCTATGTAAAGTAACCCATATTCTTCACTGACTATAAACAGCCCTGTTTAATATGTTTTATATTAATGAAAAGGCAAAATATCAGATTAACTCATTCCTTACGCATCTCAGAAATGTTATAGTAAGAGTAGATATCTTCTAATTTGGACCTTGGAAAAGTTCTTTGCTTTATGATAAAAAGAGTAAATGAAGAATGGGATCTTGCCACCCTACATCTGCCTACTTTCCCAGACTGTCTAGTCATGCAACTAATTAAGCTAATGCACACCTTCTTAATTTACATTGAACCAAGCACCTGAATTGTACAAATTGTATTCTGTCTCAAATCTTAGTGCACACATTCTTTTCCCTATTTTCTTCTGATCAACAGTAAGAACCAGTAATGCAGTATTATTACTAACAGTAGAATAAGTACTTGTGAAAACAGTATTTGAGCACCTTAAAATTTTCTTTTTAAAGATTTTCCTACATAAATATTCTTTACAGCTGTGTCCCTGTTTGCTTGTATAATTTGTATGCATTTATCAAGTTGTGACACATGAAATCATGCTGGTTGCAGCTTTAGTAAATGAGTTCTATGTGGAATCATCCACTGAATGCTTAAAAGGGCTTAGTAGAGAGGTTGGTTCCTTGTCACCACATACAACAAGGAGGAATTCCACTTATTTCTATTATGAAGATGTAAAAGCTTGTAAGGAATGCCCCGCTATGCTTAAACATTCCCAAAAGGATAAGAATTATTGATTTGGAGAGGTTAGAAGAATGGAAATATAGACTATTTTTAAAGTAAAAATTTCACCCTTTTACACCTGCAGGGTGTAAGCCTGGAATTAGAGTGGGGGTTTTCCCTGTTTTTGTACCTGGAGTATTAAAATAAGCATTGTGTTTTATGTGAAAGGATTAGATATGGGTTTGTCCTGTCAGGGCCAAAGATAATTAAAACTAAGAGGTGAAAGGTCTGTTCCCCTGTACATGAGGCAACTCGCCCCCATTGGAAACCAGAGTTTCTTTGCCAGTCCTGAGGCAGAAACTTGCTTTTGTTGCTGTGAGTCCCACAAAGGAGCTTTTCTGACAAGCAGTCCTGAATGGGAGGCACTGACACCTCCTGCGCCCTTCAGGAATTTTAATGAAGTTAACCCTGCCGGGATACAAAAGTAAGCTGCTGTATTAAAAGACCATCCACTCTGTAGCCAATTTGCAGTGTTCCAGTGTCAGTTACAGGGCAGGATGGCAGGAATATCTAAAACCAAAAAAATTATCTACATGCCAGTTGCATCCCAGTCAGCACTAAGGAAAAAGTCCTTTGCGTTTTACTGGAAACTGTCACTCATTGATTACATTTGTACTTAAAGCCAGAAATCTTTTCAAACTTGTCTGACTTCTGCTTACCAATTCGAAAAGGTATTTCCTAACCTGTAAGCATGAGCTCTCTTTCTGCCAGCAGTTAAGTCTGAGTGCATGTTCTGCCTCTTGTTTTAGAGTCAGCTTTTGACACAACTGTAATGGAGGCTTGAACAGTGAGAGCTGTTGGCTCAATCTCTTGCATGAACCTCCCAGGAACAAATAAAATTTCAAGTGGGACAAGACAGAAGGAGGTGAAATTCCCTCTCTTTCCCTGTCTCCACAATAAAGACAATTTCAGGAATTTTAGTCTTTAGTTAGTTGTAATGGACTTGAAGAACGAGGGGCTGATGTATGGCTCAAAATGCTTGGGGAAATGTCAGTACTCTGAAACATGAATGACTGAATAGTAGATCTACTGAAATGTTCATTTCCATTGACTTTACTAAGTGTCTTTTACTCATTACATTGGATACTATTATAAATATGTTACTAATAGAGCTAATAATATATATTCAATGCAGATGTACTTTGAATAGTACTTGCTAAGATACAGATCTGCACAGTTGTACTGCTTAGGTGTGCCTTTGAGTGGTGAATCTTCTTTTTAAAGATATTTTTTTTCTTCTCAGTTTTGCTGCAATGCAGGATTAAGATTACTGGATACTAAGATATCGTTAAGGTCACTTGTACAAAATCAGTTGAAGCTAAATTTAATAATGCTTTTAATCAGTTTTATTCAAAGAGATTTTTTTGCAATACTTTAGAAGAAAATTAATTCTGAACGCAAAAGGGAAGTACTGTATTGTGAAAATAACTCATATGTTAGAATGAAATATGGATGTGTGGGACATAAATAATTTTGCTAATAGAGTACAACATCTGTCTCCATAGTTCCCATGCTTTTTTGTGGGGCATTTTCTAATGGGAAGCTCTTAGCTTCCCGTATCTGTGACAGTGGGGCAATGCACGGTGTATCTAGGTCAGCTGTGTGAGCCTCAACAAATACAGCTTCTCTCTCTTACTGAGGGATTCTAAAAGTGTCAAAAGTATGCCCATGCTTCCTTACTCTCCAGTGGTTGATGTTATTAAATTAGATGATTTCATATCAGAATTCAATTGAATTCAATGCCACATTCACTTAACTGGCATGAATGTGGTTCTAGATCCACTTCCAAACTAGTTAAGCTTTGTTTAGTACACAATATACCATAGTTTGTCTGACCAGCTGAAGTCTAGACAAAACTACCAGCTTCTGACTCATCTTCACAATGGCCTCTATTACAGATTGGTATGTGTTTAATGGCTGTTTGGCATGAATATGGCACAGATGTGGAACACCTGGTTTCACTGTATTGTTGGGCGCAGTAAATCATGTAACTGACTTTTTTGAGCCTCTTTATCTTCTTCATGAACATGATAAGATCACTTTGTTTCCAAACTAGATGTGTTTGTATCAGTTTTCCCTATGCAGTTTGCTCTTAGAATCCCAGTTTTGTCAGAAAAAAAAAAAAAGGAAAGAAATAAAGTGTAGCCAGGTAAAATCATTTTGGCATACATTCATGATTTCAGAAGGAACTGATCTAGAGTAAGTTGTTCAGATACCACATATCTCTCACTGAATGTAAAATGCATGTTTAGTTCTATTCCTGCCTGGCTACCCTCACTGTCAGGAGATAATGGATGTGTAAGAGGCAGGACCAAGAAATTAAGTCAAAGCATTAACAAGTTGAGGTATTTGGTATTGTTTATTAATTTCCCTTTTTCTTAAGCACTCCTTTCATGCCATTGCCCCTTAAGAAAAGCACATTCCTTTGTTGTCTTTCTGACCTGAAGTATTCATATTCTTCTCACAAAAAATTTTTGTTTTCTTCATTGACTTTGGAAGACCTACAGAGCCTTCACCACAAAGTCTTTCTGAATGTACCCATTACCTATTGCTATAAGTGCCTGAGAATATAGTATAGTCAAAGAAAATTAGAGAACAAAAATATTTGAAGCCAGAGACTAAGATCATTGATGATTACTTGTCAGTAATGTTTGAACTCTACAGAGAATACAAGAAGAGTCGTGTGTTCCAGGAGAGGATGACAATTGTGCTTCTTGTGTGATGAAGAAAAACCTGCCCAAACAGGAAGTGGAGAAGTGCTTTCACTCTCTGATTGTGAATCACCAATATGTATAAACAAGTTTAGATAATATACAATTGAAACATGTGTGCCCTGAATGTTTTGGACACAGTGGTTATTTTGGAAATGAAAAGGAACTTTCAGAAGGAAAAACTCAGTTTTTCCAGCTATTCTGCTCTGACCCATGCCTCATAGCTGGAGCTCAAGGCTGCTGGACTGACTTTGTGTGTTGTTCCACAAAGCCATAATATGCACACCAGGCAGTATGGAATCTGCACAATGAATGAATAGCGCCTTTCAGTGCATGTATAGCTAGGAAGAGCACAGATTTCTCTCAAGAAAGGGTGATTAGTCAAAACTCTTGTTGAAAGAAACTAAGTTCATAGAAGTCTCACAATTAGATTCAAACGGAAAATATTCAGGACGGGACAGGTCAGCTTTTGAGCAAGGAAATTATTCATATATTTGAAAAATACACATCATAACAGTAATAGAAAACTTATTTTAGAAATTACAATCAGACAAGCTTGGCAAAGATACTGTGGATTTTAGGGGTTCTTGAGTCCTTTCTCCACTTTTAGCGCTTGTTTTTCTTGTCTTCCTTCTCACTCCAGACAAACTAGGTATTTCCTGCTGAGTGTTCTTCAGTTTCTCAGGTTCCTAATCCATCCAATTTTGGATCCTGTCCCTTAAATCTACCTTTCCAGTAGTTTCTAATGTCAAGAATTCCTCCAGTCCTCAGAGGGGTGACTTACCTATGGCTCTTCCATCTCTTTATATTTGTCACACTGAAGAATGTATCACTGTCCAGAAGTTTTTCTCTTCAGTTTTTTCCTCATCCTCCCTCTGATTTCATGTAAAGGCTCATTGATTTACTGTTTATTTATTTATATAATATATCTTCAATTCTAATAGAGATCCTTGATAGTCTAACCTCTAGTTTATGGAAGTGTTTCAGAGTAGAGACAAGTTGTTGGTTGTAAAATTACCTTGAAACCTGTAAAATTACCTTCCATAGATATGGGAATGGGAAGGAGAAAAACCTGACAAGTCAGTAAGGGAATTATCTAAGAGCTCAAAGAAAAACCAGGAAAGTACATCCAGAAGATTTTCTTTACAAGATTCTACAGTGTGCTAATATAATGCAGTTTCTACATATATCATGAATTTGAAAAATAGTTACTCCAGCAAACCAGTGGTAATAAAAATTGGTTGTTAAAGTATTGAGAGTTAGCAAAATTCTACTACCTTTTGTCTGGATAGATGGTATTTAAAAGAAAAGGAAATTAAACTGCTGTGATTCACTGGCATCACATTTACACATGTGCTGGTGGTGTTCCATTCTAGTATCATTGAATTTTCAATTATTTTATCCATTCAGCTATTAGCTGTACATAAAATGAAAAGTAGTGAATTCTTAAGCGATGATAGATTGTACTCCTTGTTTCTTTTCTTTTTTTCTCAATTTTTTTCAGAGTTTTAGCAGAAACTAAATGTTGGATGTTTCTTTTAAGAGAAAGCAAAAAAATCATTATAAGAGAGAAGATTTTCTATTAACCACATGCCATTTCAAAGTTACAAATACCTACTTTAATCAGATAATACTATTGTAAAATAAATTTATATTAGAAACTTGTCTAGTGCATATGTACTTGAAACACTAATTATGAGCAACTTATACTTGAGAAAGATATATGAGCAACAAAGCTCCTTTGTCTACAGACCTTTTCACTTAAGATTTAAACAATGCTTGTATTTCAAAATGTTTCGTGGAATTTTTCAATGGAAAACGTGACAAAAATAGAATATGACATTTGCATCCCTGGTTGTAGTTATGTTTGTTTCATAGAGCTTCCTTTTGCAGAACAATGTTTTTCTCCAAAGAATACAGAAGCATGAATATGTAACATTTTTGCATAATTTCATGTTTCTCATTACAGAATAATATTTTCTTTTGATTCATGAGGCTGACACTATCATTTTGGGTTTATAATTTTGTTTTAAATTAAATTTAGGAATTTTTGTTATCCAACGTTTCTGATAGTTTTTAAATCTACCCCTTTTGCAAAAAAGAATGGTTTATTTTGGAGAAAATCTCTTAAACCAGAAAAGTATATAACCCCAAGGGTAACATGCTGTTGTGGTTACATGTTTCTCCCTATACAAATGTTAAATGAATGTAATTTAACAGATTAGATCTTGATTTTACACTAATGACATGGTTCACAGAGGATGTATTGTACCTCTTTGAATTGATATAAATTCTATAAAGGAGGAGAAAATGATGTTTTGAATAGCTGCCAGAACAGTGTTGTTAGAGCACATGTTTTCAGTTCAAAAACATGTGTGGAATTCATGTCAGCATGAAGTTGAGTCTGCAAGACAGTGACTTCAAGGATTAAGCTGCTCTACAGTGAAAACCCTTATAATGCCAGTGAACTTCTGAGAAGGCAATAAATCAAAGTTACTGGGACACATGAATTCATTGGAGAATTAAATGTATTATGGTAGATAAGAAGAAAGTTAATTTAAAGTGGTTAGAGACATTAATTTTCCATCTCAGCCATTGGATTTCATTTAAAAAAAAATTAAGTGACACTAAATTATAGAAGATTAATAAGGGTCAGTTTACACATCATGTAATGATGAATCATTTATTTACTGCCTGATTCAGAGTTCATAACAGGAAGGAGTATTTTTGCCTTCAGTCACCCACTTAAACCCAGCCCCAGCCTAAAGTGGGTCAGCCCTGACCATCTGGCAGCTGTTGGGTGTTCAGCTGTGCAGTGAATCAGGGGGAAGTGCCATTCAGGAAACAGGTCTAGAAAACCCAGCATGGTAGAACTTCTGTGGTCAAGGCAGGGACGATTAGGATTGTGTGAGCCTGTCGTTTGAAGTGGCCATTTGCTGAGGAGTCTCATCTCTTTAGTCCCTGTTCACCAAAGGAACATCAATCTACCCATCTCTAAGGAATGGGGGACTGCAGCTGGGTGCACATGGAATGTGCAAATGGATGTGCAGTGCTGTGGATATGCAATATTCTGAGAAGTGTTTGAACTGCAGGTGACTCTCTACAGGAGGATTTTGAATTATGCTGGGTAGTTATCAGGCAGCAAATTTTGGCGTGGGTATGAAGAGAATGCAGAGTGGTTGGGATGTGGCAGTAGTCTTAGCTCGAGTGTGGGTCTAATGTGCAGCTCAGGAGCCCTGTTTTACTCTGCTCTGTTCTGAGGGGGAGTGTTGCATTTATTGAACTGATGCTGGTCCTACAGCTACTCAGCACACCTGCAATGTTATTAATAGGTTGTAAGAGTGTTTTCTTTATTATAAGAGAGACTTACATATCTCTTTCTCTCTTTTACAGATAACCATTGAGAGGGAGAGTGGTTTGGATGTCAGTTCCCCCAAACATGGAAAAGTGGATCCAGACAACATGCCACATGTTGGTGGAAATATGTGGGCTGGTGGAACAGGTTTTTCCTAGTTTTATTTTTTCTCATTCATCATTCACAGGTATCCAAGGGAGATGCTGTACCACTCAAAAATGGTTTTATACAAAGCTATCCTCTTTCCTAGAGCTATTTTACCCAATACAGGGTTGCTTTCTTGCCAGTAAAAGAAGAGAAAAGAAGTATTTGCAGTGTCAAACTGTATGTAGCAGATCTCTTCTTCAGTTACATTTCGTTGTTTCATTTTACTGGCCATACAGAGAACAAGAAGCTTGCAGTCACGGAAACTAGGCTGACTCATTTGCCACTCTCTTAGGTGTCCCTGTAGCTGCAGAAATTTAGTGTAGTGTAGGCAAGAGGTACACAGAACAGGCAAAGTGCCTCCTAATTCTAGTAGGTTGTGATAGTGATCACTAGCTAAAGTGATTTGGAAGCAATGTAAACTAACAACAAGTTCTAGGGAGAAGACAGAGTCTGGGACCAGGAGCTTTCAGGAGATACACAAAATTTAAATATTCTATGGTCCCCATTGTACAGGGCAAAAACCATTATGAATCTGGTCTCAAGGAACTATAAACATAAGTATTCCATGGGAGTTCTTCTTTACCATGATAGCTGTTTATTTTTGGAATCCTTTGTCAAAAAATATTTCAAATGGGGATTGCTAGCAACATTTTTGGCATATCTTTAGATAAGAATGGAAGCTTTAAAGAAAATGTGCTCTTATTTTTTATCAAATGTATATTTTTAATTGTCTTTATCTTAACCATGTTAGGTGGGAGAGACACAGCTGGGTTGGGTGGCAAAGGTGGGCCATATCGACTGGACGCTGGCCACAGGGTGTACCAAGTATCTCAGGCTGAAAAGGATGCTGTTCCTGAGGAAGTTAAGAGAGCTGCTCGAGAGATGGGTGAAAAGGCCTTTAAACGGAGGTAATGGGAAAGTCTTTCTTTTCTTTTCCATTTCCCAGAAGAATTTGTAAAAGATGACTAAGAAGAATTTTCTTTCTTAGCTGCATTTATCAGCTACATTACCCTACCCTGTTCGTTATCACTTTACAGAGATTGCCAGCACATGTTTAGCTGTTCTGGACAAGATGTATAGAATGTTTTATTGAATTAAGCCTCAATGTTAAAATGACTGTGTGATTTGGTAGAGTAAAGCATACCTAGATGAAGAAGGAGATTGGTGTGAATATTTCTCTTTTTAAAAAGGAATCAATTATATTAAAATGTCTTTGAATTATGATGAATCCAGATTGTATGTTGTTAGGAATTCATCACTTAACAAGTGTCTTTCAAAATGGACCACTGCAAGCAAATTGCTTCTGTTTGAAAGATCTGTAGCCAGCTGGTTAGGGCATGGTGCTAATACTGCCAGGGTTGTGTGTTTGATCCCTGTATGGGCCATTCACCTAAGAGTTCGACTTGATGATCCTTGTGGGTCCCTTCCACCTCCAAATAGCCTGTGATTCTGTAATTTGAACTATTAAGCCTCAGCTGGTAATTAACATGAACAACAGGTCTTCCCAGCATGAGTGTAATGTGTGATTACCGATCAACTCTTCCCCAGGATGTGCACAGAGATTCAGATTTCTTCCACCAGCTAAACTCTCAAGTCAACCTCTGTATTTTGTGTGAAAATAAGCATCCCCCCTCTTCAAAATTGTTTCTGAGCTGCTTCATAATGGAAACAATTGCTATATGTTGTCTTGGATACATCTCTCTGTGCATATGTCTATAGACACACCTGGCATGCTTTGATGAATTTTTAATGCCTGTGTGGTGATTTACTAAATTAGTGCTAGAGGAAATTCCTGGCTACTGCTACATGATGTGAGAACAGTGCAGCTATGCCCTGTAAAATCTGGGTATCTGTACATGAGGTAACAATTCCTGTGCTGCAAAATCCAAGTGGGCTGGCATGTACCAGCTGCAAATGTAGCCTATTATGAAACCACGTTTGACTTGGATCATTATTCTGTACCACTTGGATAGTTGTGGGAACTAACAGATAAGAATAGGGAGGCTGAAGTTCTCAGGCTGACCAAAAAAAAAAAAAAAAAAAAAAAAAGAAACTGCAGATTTCACTGCTTTGTTTATACAGGATTATATGGAAGGGAGAAATTTCATATAACATTTATTGGTGCTTTCCTGGCTAGATAGTATTTCTAGTGGTAAGCATTTTAAATTGCCCTATTTCACTACTCTGGAATAGATGCAGTATTTTTCATGGTATTTTTCTGAACTATCTTTCAATGTGGATTGATGTAGACTGCAACAAAGTAAAACAGCACGTGAGGGGTTTTTTGTTTGAAACAAAATGTTTCTTTTATAGATCTGAAGATACTGACCTCTGTTGGCAGGATTCATGAGATTAAATGTGCAGAACTGAAAGTTAGTTTTTCCTACCTCTAATGAATAATGGTTGGCAAAATTTTAAATTGAAAAAGACATAATCATAATAGAGACAACAAAGATTTAGTGTTTGATTTTAATATTATCCTGAAAGGGCTAGTCTAAAGAGCAGTTCTCAGGTATACTTTATGATCCAGGCAATTAACTTGTGTTATAAAAATTTGCCATTAGGAATAAAATTAGCCTACACATACTTTATTATCCATTTATGGTTCAGTTAAAAACTCAGTATTTTTGAAACACTGAGTGAGATTATGCTGTTGTGAAGTGCCTGTTTGAAATGGGCTGGGCACAGATAGGCCAATATGTTTTAGCTCAGGAGTGAACCCAGCCACGTGCTGGCTGGTGGGGTGGGCAGGTACACAGCTGCTGCCTCTCTGCATGATGTTGGGTCATGGAAAATACTGAACGGTGAACACTCCTGGCATATCTGCCCATCCCTTAGCTCGTTCTTCACTGTTGGACCTCTGTAATTTCATTCCAGTGGTGAATTTCACCTGTTCTGCTAAGCTGTGTTGTTTAAAAGAATGCTACAGAACTTGAAATGGACACATCTTTGCTTATAAAGCAAGCATGTATCTGTTTTCATGGTGCAGGTGTGCTCTCTGTTGGAGACCTCTGGACAGGATAGTTTTCACTGACATGACTCATTTTCTGTGGGGGGAGCATACTTTTGTTAATGTTCCTTTAAAACTTCTTTGTTTCAAGGTTTCTTCATTTAATGAAGCACAAAGATAAGTATTTGAGACAGTTAGTATTTTTAGGTCTTCAAGGACAGATTTTATAGTGTGCCTTTATTTAACCTTTGTGTTAAAGCATGAATCAGAATATGTTTAAAATACTCCAACAATGAAGTAATGAATATACACTCATGATCCTTTTATGTACAGATAGCAACACCTGAGCCAACAAAACCTTTCAAATTTGATCACATTTTTCAGAGCCTCTGATTTACTAAACTTAAAAGCAGATTATGAGAGTCTAGGATTAGTAAATTGAATAAGTTTTAATGTGATGCAGTCCCTGTAGACAATGGTGAACATCTGCCTTGTCAAAAATTCACAAGAGCAGCTGCCACTTCTCTGATTTGTTTCTTCTGCATGCTTGTTGCAGTCTGAATTTCCCTGCCATCAAGTAAATAAACTTTTTGTTTACATAAGTATATGGAAGATATGCTTGTTTCCTCAATTGTTCTTAGCTCCCTGTCCTTTGCTTTAGATTGAAGGAGATTCAGATGAGTGAATATGATGCATCCATTTACGAAAGGTTCTCTGGAGCAGTCCGACGTCAAGTTCAGTCACTGCGCATCATCTTGGACAATCTGCAGGTAATCTTAGATTCTCTGATAAAGGAACACGGGGAGGTCATTACATTAGGCCCCAAGTACTATCCTGCTAATATCCTGTTAACATCTGGTGGTCATACCTTTGAAGGCTAAAAGCAGGTTCAGTGTTTAAATCAGTTAGGAAAAACAGTTTCATGTTACTATTTTAAGAGGCAGCCTATAAGTGGATCCCAGTGCTCATCTCTACAAGTTACAGTATTCCCATTCCACACCTTACAGATTACTTATTCAGGAGCACAGTTTTGTGACAGAAAATACTACTACACATTATTAGAAGATTTTGTGAAGGTCTGTAGAACCCAGTCTTTTTCTTTACCTCCAGTCGAAAAGAGTATTTTTCAGCTGAGAAGTGCAAATGCTATAGATGTTAAAAGAGGCACCCACTCCAGGTAGGAGCCTCACTGCATATGCAGCTGAAAACATGTATTTTTCTAAGGTTTGTTTTTAACTCTTGCTAATAGAAATAGTTATAGCCCAAATCTCCTAAAAGAAGACTCACTGAAACCACCAGTTGGCCTTTATTCTTGTAACTGGCATGGTGGTTGTTCTGGGGTTTTTTTTAGTACTAGTGTTCATATACAGGGTAAGTGAAACTGTAAGTTCATTGTTTCTAGGAGGCATCTGCTAATCTTCAATGAACATTAAAGAAAAAGTGATTTGCTCCTTATAAGACATATTTGATAATAAATATTTCTGTTGAGGGCTACTAACCACTGCTATGTATACCTTAGTTTGTTAGTCACTGTGCTTTGTCTTAAGCAATAAAACTGAAATACAGTAAGAAATCACTTTGTGTGATAAACAGCCTCCTCCTGGACAAAGACATCCAGTCCCCTGGTATTGCAAATAAGAAGGGTAATATTTCTTTGCCTTATTTATACCTTTAAGCCTTTGTAGCTGCAGCCACATTACTATAATCACATACACACACAGAGAACCATTAGCCAGTTTTATTATGAATATACCAATTCAGAGAACTCCTCGTGTAATGAACAGTTAAGATGGACATGGTTAGGTGATTGATGTACTTAATATTGTCTCAGTTCAGGACACAGGCTTTTGGCTTGTAAAGATGGGTTTCTGATGAAAAAAATTTGAATGTCAATCTCAGTTTTTTCTACATTATTTGTATCTGGGTGGGTTTTTTGCCATGCTTCTAGCACATAAGCTATTGGAAGCACACTCTGGCTATGAAATCAATAAATGAATCTTCAGTTTGAAGTGTTTTTTGTGAGTCTGCCTTATCTGTCCCTTGGAACCAAAATTCTTATGTTCAGGGATGGTGTTAATAATCAAAATATAACATATTTTAATATAAGGAGTTACTTTGTTAAAAAAGGTCATTTTAATATCAAGGCAAAATCTTCTAAGCCTCAGTATTTTATGAGACTTTGCTAACTTCCTGCCAAAACCAGTAACAGCTAGCCACAGAGTTAGGAAATGTAATTTTTTGATGGAAAAACCAAATTACTGAATTTGGAAAAGCTAAATCACAGAACAAGAGCAATGGTGAAAGGAAATTTTTAACATTATGAATTTTTATACAGATCTTCATAGGGATTTTATTAGAAGATTGACTATGAAAATGAGGATAAATGATAGCGGGAGTTACTTAGTTTCAAAATGCCTTTTGTTTAATAGGGAAGCTGAGTCTAAGCACATTTTATGTGATATTTTTGAGAGGGGAAAAAATTATTTGAATTCTTCAGCATGGCAATTCATCCAGCCCTCATGAAGAACTGTGCATCTGTCTCCCATTATTTTCTGTATAGTCCTGTATACACCATGAGTTCTCAACTAGAATTGTTTTCTTTCTGCTATCAGTCATTCCTCATATCTCAAATAAGAAACCAATGGCAAAGTTCATTGCAGTAAAATTTGCAGCTCAGATGTCTATGTGTTTTTAACTTTATGGAAATCCCAAATTACCTTATCAGTACAGAACGTGTTTGGCTTTTAAAAAATGCTTGAGTTTGCTTTGTTTCAAACTCACTGTGTTCACATAATCAAAATATGTTGTCCATGTTTATTTAACCTGGATTTTCTTTTCAATGTATGCCTTTTTATTGTTAGTTTTGTAGTTTTGTTTAAAATATGTTCCTTTGATTAAATTTTACCTCTCTAGAATCAAGAGGCTGGGATTCAAGTCCAGTTGTCTCTGGCTTGCCAAAAGTTAGTGGCAGCAGAAAGAGATTTTTGGAATAGGCAGATCCCTGAAAATGATACATAAACACAGTCTGAGAATGTAATTTCATTGTTCATTTTGCTTATTATAACTCACTGATCTCTATCAGCTCTTTGAACAACATTATCAAAACATTATGAGTTTTTGTTTATCTTCTGTGGAAGAAGCAAAGCCAGAAATCCAGGAAATCCTGTCACTGATGGGCTTTCTTCTCTCCCCTAAAGCTTGTCTGTCTGAACTCCAAATTCAAAAGGTTATAGTCAGTCAGTCATTCAGAAAGACTTTCTTCAATGTTAGGTGACTTGCTTTCCAGAAAGTACTTCTCTCTTGATTATTGCAGAGAGAATCAGGGACAATTGTCCCTGTAGCTCCTGAGCGTCATTTAGACCCCTGCATTTAAACTGGGCAAGCCTGAGCCTGAGTTACTGAGCCTGCTGGGCTCTGTCTGATTCAGACCTTGTGGGAACAGTCTGATCATAGCAGCACGAATAAAATAGTAGCAGTCCTATAGTAAGCACGACTCAGAGAGCTGGAAATATGAAAAACCCTGTGCCCTGTCAGTAGTAGTTTTGTGATTTTAGCAGCTAAGGGAACATTTGTGTCATGTTTTCCCAGAAACAAATGCAGACCACAACTGGCAGTGTTTCATACATCCTATACTATTATGAGTTACATATTTAGATGTGACCACTTCACATACCCAACTTTTTCTCTGACATTTACAAGCATAACAGCTCTGTTTTTTTGCAAATATACCTGTGACATCTTCCAGTAAAAAGAATTACTGTATTGGTGCACTGTGATCAGCCACTGCCATACTGATAAGATATAGTATCTTGCACATTTTTCTAGTTTCAAAAGCAGCACAATGAATATATTTTTTCATCAGTATGGTTGAAGTATATTGAAACAGTAATATGTTGTATGTCCTTTCTAGTCAAATATCAATGCAATATATATATATATATTGGTTCTGGTTTTCTCTTAAAATTGCAGATGCTTTTAAACTTAAGTTGATTTTAAACATATGAAAATCGCATATTAAAAAGGATTTGAAGTTTCTCTGTAATACATAAAATATGTTTATTATGTAACACCCATGCTTAAGGGGATTAATGTTTTCAGTTTTTATAAAAGGAAATAAATTCTTAGTAATTCTGCATGGAAGAGTCAGATGCTAAGTAGCCTGAGTAATTTTAACATTATTTTGGAAAGAGGTGAGATCAGATTTTGTCAGCATTCTTTCCTATTTTAGGAGAGGATGTCAACTCCATGTTCTTCAAATAAAATTTCAGCTCAAGTACTGGTTTTCTTTGAATAAACTTCCGAAGTTATTTAACTGTTTTTGGCTACATGCATAATTAAAAGCCATTTTCTTCTCACATTGCTGTTCCTTGAACATTGAATAGCTGCAAAGCTCAAGCATTGTAAATGAACAGAACAGTGAAACTACTTGAGAATTTGCTCAGTGAAGCTGAAACTTTGCAGTCTTCTGTTGTTTGTCCCTCCTGCCTAGTGAAAGAAAGCAAATGAGGAAAATTGGACAAAACACCAGTGCTAAGGAAGTGGTAAGGATCTGCCTCTGTTCCCCTGCTTAGGGTGGCTGAGTAGGAACAAAGCCAGCTCACCTGCATCACCCTGGAAGGTGCATGATTGATTTCAATCAGGCTTTGCTTACTCAGTAACATGTTTTCTCCAGGAAAATGGTTAATTGGAGTGTTGAAATTTGCCTCTGGGCTTTTCACAGCAGAAAAACTCCTATGGTGTGACATTTTGGTGGGACGTATAGAGGTCACTGGGAATTTGCTGGTGTCTCTTTGTAATATTACACAACTCTAAAGGCAACAAATGAATGACTGACCCTGTGGAAGAAGGGATTTAACTTTCATCCCAGGCATATTTGATGATAGTGGAAACTCCTGGTTGGTGGTACAACTTAACTCTTGGGTGCCCCACTGCCAAAGTGGCTTAAAGCTGGGTTGACTGTAGCACCATGGAAGTGTATCAGAGAACACAATTGGCTGAATTCACAACCTCTGAAATCTTTCCACCGTTTTCCTTCTGTGATTTACTAAAAGGCTGAGGTTTCCATGGATTGGCATTGTTTTTGCCTCCCATCAGGAAGCAACTGTAAAGCTTTTGATTTTGTTAATCAAAACATTTTTCTATGGCTTTGTAGTCTTTCTGCCTACTTATTTTCCTGGGCAAGTACTCCATTAATCTTGAGTAATTATAGGCAATAGTCTCTAGTCCAGAACTCCTTCTCTACACACCAAAACAAAAATCTCATGCATTTTGTCCAAAGCAAAATCAAAGATCCTCTGAACCTGAAGGAGTCATTATCTGCCTGCTCAGACTATACAGAGCTATAAAGATTCAAATCCCAGGCCTGCAGTTAACTGGGGATTTGTAATGTAAGACTTCCTGCTCATCAAAGTGGAATTGATTTTCATTACTGAAAATCAGTGTTTAAGGCAGTTTATGTCCTGCTGGATATTTGATTTTCCTTCAACTGCTGACCAAAAATTTGCTGAGAGGGCATAAGCATTACATGTATATCAATTCAAAATGGTCTTTCCTTGCTGGGCTTGCTACCAGGATAAGCAATTTTAACATGAGGAGTTAAACAGAAATTAAATAAACCATAAACCCTGTGTATGCAGACTTCACTGTCTTTAGAGAGATCTTATGTGTTATGAACCATGATGAATCTATCCTTTGAAAACATGCTTTAATATATTGCTTATAATATTATAACAGTTGAGTCTTCAATCTTAACAGCATGCTCTCTGTACAGGACTTTCATTAATATTTGAGTACATGGATTGTAATGTATTTTCATTAAGTCAGGTTGTAGATAACCAATGTCCTTTTAACTAAAATAAATAAGTGTTTATTGGACTGTCTCTTGAGTATCATGATTTTAAAAGTAGGTTTCTAAAATATGTGATTAGTTTATACTGTTAATACTGTTTGAAAAGCAATAATTTATCATTGCCTGAAGTGAATACTGTTTAGTTTTACCTTTATGTCACCCAATGACTTTTTCTTATTCTGTGTGTATTGAAAACACCTAACAAATGGTCGGTTTTGTGTGTCCCTTCAGTTGTATGTATTTCTGAACAGGCTTGCCACATGCATTTTCAGCATATTTGCAAGAAGAAAGGTTAACATTTCTGCAGTTCACAGTTAAACTCCCATATACGAAACTACTCAAAAAAGACCAAGTTACAGAGGGAACATGTTCTTTGTCAGTGTGGATTTTTCTTTCAGAGAAGAAGACCAGGACAGCTGTGAACATGTGTTTGGATTTGACTTATGCCAAAACTGTCACATCATTACAGAGAAATTAATGTGTATGTCATGTGCAGTAGATCTTAAACTGTCTAACACGCACTTCCATCACCGAGTAAGATTTCTTTTCTGTTGTAGGCCAAGGGTAAAGAAAGGCAATGGCTGAGACACCAAGCTGTTGGAGAGCTAGATGATGCCAAAATCATTGATGGGTTGACAGGAGAAAAAGCCATATATAAACGACGGGGAGAACTTGAGCCACAAGTAAGTATCCATCAAGAAACAGGGAAAGGTGGAGAAGAGCTAATCCGGTTTGCTGATTTCATAGTGGCTGTACAGTATCTGTGTTGGGAGTTTGAGTAAGTTATGTGGCTGAGAAACTCAGAAAAATATCTCTGGCTTGGGATGTCCCTGACGCAGAGGCAACCACAGAATGGAAAATTTGCTGTACCTCTTCAAATAGCCTTACATAAGCATTTTCTGTTGGCCACCCTCAGAGAGGACACTGATCTAGACAGTGCTAAGTTTTGATCCAATGAAACAGTCTTTTATGGTTTTATTTTGTATTTTAATGACCAGATGGCAATTAGCAGAAAACTTTTTTTTTTTGCTTTTATAGAAAAAAGGAAAATATTTTCTCAGTAATTTAATTTTTATTAATAACTGTGCTGATCCCCTAGGAAGTTAAAAAGAAAGGGGTTTACAAATGCATTTTCCTTATTGCATGGTATGCAAAGAATTTCAACTTCCACATATACTTGGATTTACAAGAATAAAAATTATGGTGGAATAAATAAGTGTAAGGAAAAGCCATTAAGATATGATAAAGTTGGCTGTCCTATGGCCCAATTCAGCCTTTCCTTGGAAGGCATTGCAGTTAGATCTACGTGAGTCAGCAACAGAGAAACCACTTGAATCAGACCCACTAAACCTGGCCAAAACTAGTGGGGCTAGTCCATAATACTTAACAGTAATACTTAATGACAGAGTACAGTTTTTAAGTACACTAAGTTGTTTGGGTTTTTTTAAATAGCTGAGTACAGCATCTTTTTGCATGTCAGCTACCCACATGTGATAAATGCCTGGTCTTATTTTTTATGCTATTTGGTCCTTACGTTGCTTTGAATGATTTATGAAATTTGGCACTGCCTGTGTGAAAAATCAGCAAGGGAAAAATTCTCATTTGTTTCAAAATGTGTTTACTCAGTGTATCAGTTTTAAGGCTTTGTAAAAATAATTCAGTTAGGGAAAAAAAGGACACCTTTAAGTGTGTGCATAAAAACCAAAATAAGTGTAGGATTTAATGGGCCTTCTCTTCTTTTGTTTCTGAGAGGGCAGGGGTGCCACAGTCTATTAAAAGAATAAAAGAGTAAAGTACACAGATCCTTTACAGGTAAAAGGAACATTTTAGCTATTTGTTTATATTGTGACTGGGTTTTTGTCAGATCATCTTTAATAGCCTCATACTTTAATCCAGACACATCTCATTGCATGCTAAATAAAACACCTCCCTTGAATGTACTGTGCCAAAAATTGTTAGAACAGATGGGTTTTGTTTTCAGGAAAGAAAATAATGGTTTCAGCATTAGAATGAAGATGGAACTAGTACTTAATCAAAACAAGATTTCAAACATTTTTGGAATGTTACTAACCTCAGCAGACAAGTTTTTACAGTCATATACAGTCCCTGTTAGCACTGCATGCCAAGGAAAAGCATTTCCATTATGAACCTTGGCAGAAAGAGCAAACTTCAGCGTTTCTTTACTGAAATAAAACGTTAAGAATCAAAACTGAAACAGAAAAATTATTTTCCT
The DNA here is from genome assembly GCA_013399225.1 of Rhipidura dahli. NCBI lineage: Eukaryota > Metazoa > Chordata > Aves > Passeriformes > Rhipiduridae > Rhipidura > Rhipidura dahli. Next base: position 441,284 of record VXAC01003560.1, on the reverse strand, counting down.
GACAATAATGTGTGGAATTTTTTGAGGCATTTTGTTCCCAGTCACTGAAGGTGAGGGGAAAGAATGAGCTGAGTTATCTGTCAAAGAACTGGTTTGAAACAGAAAAATGGTTGGGGTTTTTTTCTTGAAAAAAAAAAACCACTTCCTGGATAAAATTTTCTAGATTTGCAAAGTGCATTGGGTTCTCTTTCTGAAATGGTTTGTCTTTACTGATGTTCAGCTTTCCCATTGCCACTGGGTTGTGTTATGTTGTGTTTCCCTGCCAGCCGGGCAGCCCGCAGCAGAAGCCCAAGCGCCTGCGCCTGGTGGTGGACGTGTCCGGCAGCATGTACCGCTTCAACGGGGTGGATGGGCGGCTGGAGCGCTCCATGGAGGCCGTCTGCATGGTCATGGAGGCCTTCGAGAACTATGAGCACAAGTTCAAGGTAACTGCAGCTGGCCTAGGAGCTCTGTGCTTGTTGCACAGGCTGTGTGGAGCAGTGGAAAAAGTGCTTCGGCAGTCAGCCTAGCCAAAGAATATTATTCATTCCCACAAGGAAATAAAGGTATTAATCTATTTCTAGCAACCTGAAAAATAATACTAGTGAAAGGATAAGAAGCATTACACATTTCAGCAGGGAAATATTCAATCTAAAACTTTGATTTAGTGAGATTTGCTGAGTTTTTTTCAGGCTTTATCTGTTTCTTTGAGCAGAAACACTTAAGCCTACAGAACACAAGTAAATATGAGCTTCAGGACATGCGGAGATACCACATCTTTCCATCTGCCCAGAGTGCAAACAGCAGTACTTAGTCATGGGAAGAGACAAGACTTCTTTGTCCCTTCTCTCTTCTAGTTGACTGAAAGCAAGAAAATAATTTCTTGTACTGAAACATACTAGGTTCCAAATGTTATGTAATGGTAGCCTGCAAATGAAATGTAAATAAATGTAACACTCTTTTTGTCTCAGTAAGCCTAAATAAGGTCTAAGCTGTGTTTCTTTAGCCATAAAGAAGATAGGAATGGCAGTCTCCAGTTAATTCTGGACATACCCTGTGTTTAGTGGAAGAATAGAAATGTCTGCTACCTTTGCTGAAGAGAGTATCAAAGATAAGAATTAAATTATATCTGAATAAAATGAAAAATCTCCTAAACAAAGCTAATAGAAACTTAGTGTAGATCAATTCAGTCAGGTCTGCTTCACCTTGTTCCTCCAACAACATAATTCTACAGGTTTCTGTTCTTCCATAGAATCTCATGTACAAAACCAGGCATTTGCTTTTAAAATGTCTTCTAAAGTAGAATCATTAACACTTCTATTTTTCAAGAGAAAAGTCTATAAAAGGAGGCAGGCATTATGTTTTTAGGCTATTTTCCTAAGAAAACAAGTCATGTGCTACCATCTTCTTTGTCAGTAATGCCTTCTTGCCCTTAAACTTTCTTAAACAGAGCATGTTGCAAAATTTCAAACAGATTTGAAACTATGGTTTTGTTCCCAAAGTCACTACATTCCTTAAAACACAATGAAAATAAACTGGATAGAGACTGATGCTGTGTAATCCTGTTGGAGGAAAATGCTGCAACCATAAACTTATACCTTAGCCAAGAGAAGCCATGTGGGAACTCAAATGTAATTTAAAACATAATCAGAAATCGGGGCTTTATTGGTTCAGCTGTTCAAGTATCTCCTGCTCACTGATAATAGAAAAGTTAAGGACAAAGATTTACAGTGACAGTGTAATTATGCAGCACAATTTGTGTAGCTTGGTAAATCAGGCATATCTGAGCAACACAGATATTAATATGGCAATATGCAGGTTCATCCACAGAGAAGAGCAGTGGGCACAAGGATAAATATCATATACTGTGGTGTAGTCAACATGGTTTTGTAAAGGGAAGTAAGGTCTCTATGTTGTGACAAGCAAGGTTGCTTGGTAGAGTCTCCTTTGCCAAAGGCAATTGACAAAGTCACTCTCCAGAAGCTTGTGAAGAAATGGTAGAATTTTGGGGGTAAAATGGAAATCCTTTAGATTACCAAAATACTGCTAAAAATATGGGAAACTGACTAAGTGGTCATTTTTTAGAGGGTCAGTGGTGGAGCTGTGGTGGGATCTGTGGCAGAGTCCATGCTGTTATGTTGTTCTGCATATTCATAACTGATCAGTTAAAGGGGATGAATAGTGAAGTGAGTAAAGTTGCTAATTATATGAGGTTATTTGGGAAAACAAAAAGGGAAATCCAGCTGCAAGAAGTTGAAGAAGGACTTGGCCATAAATGGTGACTGGGAAATAAAATGGTAAGTGGTGTTTAGTGCTTTTAGATGTAAAGTGCTGCATGTGGAAGAAAAGAATTTTGAGTTTCAATACACAGTGAGAAAGTCTCAGCTTTCTATTAGCCCTCACTCCCAGCTGTAGACTGGTGCCCAACAAAGATGTCTTGTAATTATATTGTGTGGTTCTTTGAACAGTCAGTTCTCACCAGCTGTCAAAAAAGCTAATTGGATGTTCTAAACTATTAGTAAAAGAAGAGAGAAGAAAGGAGAATGCATAAGAATGTTGCTGTAAACATCCATAGTGCATTCACAGTAGGAGTAATGTGTGCAATTTTGCTTCCCCATCTTACTAAAGCTCTTGTAGAGCTGAAAAAGAATAGAGGGTGACAGAGATTGCAAAGGGTATGGAGGTGTCCCCATGCAAGAAATGGCTGAGTAACTGAGCAAGAGCTGCTCTGTTTGGAGGAGATAAAAATCAAGGAGCTATAAAATCTTGACTAACACGGAAAGGGTGAGAAGGGGACAGTTGTTAATTCTGTTCTACTACAGCCATTCTGCTCTTGTTTTGAACAATAAATTCTGTTACATTCACACAGCAGAGGACAGTGGCTTAGAAAGCGATAACACTGGAGAAAGATGTAACACAGGGGCAGATAACCACCTGTCCTTACTCCTGGTGCAGCTCTGAAGCTGAGAACCCAGAACCCTCAAGTGCATGGTAAAGGAATGACGTGTAGAACTAGACATGCAGCCAGCACACTGAGGAGAATTAGTTAAGATAATTACAAGCTCTCTTCAGTTCTGTGATTTTAAAATCTATGGGTCAGGCTTCAGAGAGTAGGAGACACAGTGATTTTTTTTAAATATCACTGACTCCATTCTGTACAACTCTTGACATTTTGCAAGAAGCTGCTGATTTTTCTCAGGACAAAGCTAAAGGTTTGGTATGTCTAGCATACCATCCATTTCTCATATCTAAGAGAGGAACCATTTGAAAAAGAGTTGCACAACTGTGTAGTGTAATGAAAAATCTGCAGTTTATCACTTTTTTCTTTCTTTCTTTTCCTTATCCTCTTCTTGCCTGGTTTTATAAAAATAGACTTTTTTGGCCATTAGATATGCCTGCTTTTATCTGTTTGTGTTGTAGCTCCATCTGCACAGCTCACAACAACATATGCTGCAGATTTGAGAGGTATCTTGTACAACATGTGTTGAACCAAGGGGATCATCTCGCTTGTTGAGCAAAGGGCATTTACACAGTAAAGTTCCCCTCAGCTATCTAATTGCAGTGCAGACTCTGGAAAGCAATTCCTGACTTTTGCTCAGGATGACTTTTCTGTTGGTGCTTCTCTGCTAAATACAGTTGTGAATTCATCAGATGGGCATTTTCTTGGCTGTTTTACCCTACCCAGCTGAGCTTTCCCCATGAGTGGTATCCCTTGGTATCAGGGATGATGTTGATTGTCTGATGATCTTAACAGCACTGAGTGAAGGTAGAAAATGCTTTCTTCTTGCCTTCTTGTACAGAAGAGCTAAGTATTGGGTATCTGACTGCACCAAGCAGGTAATTACTTCTTATAAAGTCAGACATGTGCAGCAGGTATTTTTTCAGCTTTTTATGCTCATGTGGGACGTCTTCCCTACTTCCATTTCCCCTAAGTGAAGGTAGTGCATCATTCCTTGTCAAGGGAAAAACAGGAGGCCCATCTTCTGAACATCCCATTTTAGGTGCCAATTGTTTGAAAATGCACAGAAGGGCAGTTTGTTCTCTTTTTTATCTGAGGTAGTACTATGTCTGTCACAAACTGTGTGGTTTTATATCATCCCTGATTACTGTGGTTTGCACACATGATGGCAGATTGAGGAAGTATGTCCAGTAAATTATCCAAAAGCAACTTTATGAAGCCGTAAAAGTATTGTGACTCAATAAATAGCATATTATGTAACTGGTAGGAAAAGCCTGAATTGTTATTTATAGCTATAGTAAAGGGATAGTGCAGATTTTATATACCTCTTTTGGCATTTTGTGTTTGTAAAATTTACTGTGGAGGCAGCACTGCTAATTCAGGAAAAGAAAAAATGGTCCACAGGTTTGGCAGAATTGTTTCTTTTAAATAATAAACAAAAGGTTTGAAATAAATTCAGAAAAATAGAATGTTCAGTGTTGTCCAAAGAAGAGATGAATTCATAAAGATCTAGCCCTCCAGCAGAGTCTAATTCACACTGCCTTTTACATTCAGTACACATCTTCTTTCAGCTTTTTAAATGCCTTCAGAAATCAAACCTTTTGGCATGGCAGCTGCAGAAGACAAAGTCTTCCATTTTACCCCTTTTAGGCAGCAGCAACCATCCATCCAGTGCAAAATGTGACAGTGGGACAGAGATTGTTTTAAGCTTTCCCTATGAAAAGAAACCAGCAGAATGATGCTATTTTGGGATACATGTTTACATGTTGTGTACCCTGAATAGAGCAGTCCTTGTCTCACTGTACCTGAGGCTACTGGAAAACAAGCTCCTGTGTACCACAATAATATATTATTTCAATTAAGCTGCACTAGGACAAATGTATTTTGCTGCTGGATTTGTCCTGAGAGCCTTTGCTTGCTATATTGTAAAACAAAACCAAGTAAGATTGTATCACAGCTTTTCTCTCACTTGTAACTCCATCCACAGAAATCCTCCTTAGGGGATTTATTGGAAAAAAGAATCAGACTAGATCCTTGCCTTTCAAAGGCCTTTCTTCTGTGCTTGTCTTTAGCTACTGCAAAGGAAGGAAGCTGGTTCTGACAAAGTCTGCATGTGCCTGCACGTTTTAGGCTTCCCAGTTGACCAGGACTATGGAGCTGCCTGCACCTTTTCCTTACAATAAGTGCACCAAGATAATATGAAGGGTGGGGTTCATTTACTGGAACACAAATTAGGAGGAGATATTATTTTACTGCAAGATGGAGAGATTTTAATTCTTTGCCATTTCAGAGTGAGCTTCTTGGCTCCAGTTTTGCTCCTCTCCCAGACTGTTTTTCTAAATTGTGACAGATTCCATATATCCCCCTGGGCAAACATCTCCCTTCTGTCACCTCTTGCTGTGAATCTTCTCCCACCCCCCCCCCCCCCCCCACCAGGGAGGGTCTCCCAGCCTGCAGTCTTAGGTTGACTTAATCCAAGTCAGTGCAGCTACATTCCCTGAATGCTGTGAACTCATCCAGCCTCACAGCTTGGGGAGCTGAGCTTCCCAAAAGCAAGCGCAGGCTTATTACATTTTGGCTATTCCTGGTCCTTGACTTGACTTCCAGAGGGATCAGAGGACCGTGAGGACCAGCACACAAGGGCTGTTGACCACAGCTCTTCTCTTGCCCAGCACAGCAGGATCTCACTGTTTGCAGGAGGCCCTACTGGACCCAGAATGCAGCAGTCAGGAATCGAGCAGCCACTTCTTCCCTGCTGCCTCACCAAAGGTTTTTAAATCACGAAAGCATAGCAAGCTGTCAGCAAAGAAACAAGGAAACTGATAACATCTGTTAAAGATAAGCACACGTATCGGGTGCATGCATGGGCACACACAAAGAATAATAAGTAGCTCTCTGAGCAGGGAGCAGACAGGACATGATGTTCCCAGGTGGATGCCTTTCCATCCCTGCAATAGTTTGCTCAGATCATTTGAGCCTCGCCTTGCCTGTACCCAGGTTGTCTGTTCCTGCCTTGTGCAAGAATGTGGAGGGGGCCCTACTGTAGGGTCAACATGTAGTGTTTGATCCAGGAGATGCAGCAGTTCCCCTTACACAGGCTGTCACACTGAGTTTAAGCTCAGACTGTGTGAGATGAAAGCTTGGTCTGTTACTGGTGTATGTCAAGAACCACAATGATATTCCCAAACTGCAAAGTTTGGCCTGTTCCCATGAACTCAGTATGGCAGAGCTGACACAAGGGCACCCAGTGTGAGACATACAGGAAGCCAGGAAGGAGCCTTCCATGAAGGTGTCAGCCTTTTTCCACAGGAGAATGGCAGCATTTTGCTTTACACAGTTAAGTTGTTGATTTAAAAGTGATACCAAATACAAAACTGCTCAGCAGAGGATGTGCAAAGTTTCATAATTAAGAGCCTGCCCTGAAGATGTGTGGGCATTTCTGACATTGCATAAGAACCACGAGTACAGTATATTTTCTGCTCCATTAAACCTCTGCTTTATTTAGTTCCTCTGATTTGAATAGTCTCTAATTTTTAAAACAATACTCATGGACACATTCCCTGAGTGTGGTTCAGGTTTTATTAAACAGGATTTATTTCTATTTTATTTAGGAAGTATGCTGAATGTATGCTCGGCATTATTCTCAAAATTTTTATATTTTCATTTGCCATGTCTTCATATCTGTCAAGAAAGAGAGAGTCTGAAGCATTATTGGTGATAAGAAATAGGTTTTGAAGAGAAAGCATGTGGCAGACTGAAAGCTTTACATGAGGCTGGGTAGCAAATACTAGGCATGTAAGTTCTGAGGAGAGCAGAAATGGGAAAAGCCAATGGAGCAGAAAGAAATGGGTTTGTGTGGGGACTAGATTATGTAAAGATTTCATAGGGGAAGGAAGTCTGGTTTACGTGGGGCTGTCATAAAATGATCTAACCTTGGGTGAAATAATCTACAGTATGTGGCACGTTTGCTCTTTTGCAGAGGGAGTTGTCACCTTTAAAAGTGTTGTTCCAGCTGCTCTAGCTTTCTTTTGATATATTTTTAAGCAAATTAGTGATGTGGAAATAAAAAGAGCTTTGTGTGTAAAGAATGCCATTTCTTCACTCTCTAGGACCTGACTTATACCAAATAAAGTGTCTTTCAATAGGAAAGAAAAGACAGAAAAGCTTTGATGAATAGACATGCCTTTTACCAAATGATTATGTGGGAATTAGAGATGGGGAACCCAGCAGGAACCTGTAACAGTACTTGGAAAAAAGAAAACAGAAAGGTAAAATACTGCATCAGGGCTCCCTGTCAACTAAAGGCAGGTCTGTGCCAGCTGTGCTGGGGGAAATGCAGGCCTGTTCAGGCTGAGGAATTGCCAGCTCAGGTCTCTCTGGGCTCAGATTCTGTACACTGTGCTCTCTTGCTTGGTGTAGACAGCTCTTAAATCCATTTTTGTCCTGCTCATGAGTTCTCCCTGGGGTGACTACCACATCCACAACACAAAGGGCAGGTCAGGACCTTGCCATAACTCAGCTTGTCTTGGTTTTCATGTTACAACAATGAAGCTCTCACATAAAGTAGAGGCCTTCGCGATATTGCGTTATTAGTTCAACAGGATATTTGAACTGTTGCGGTTCTACATGTCAGTTTTGCAGCATCTTTCACAGGAGAATGATGTGCACACCATCTCCTTTGAAAACATACAGAGGCTCTTGGAATTTGCTTCTGCACATACTTTCAGCAATGGCTTTGATCTGTTATGTGCAAAAATAGGGAGTGTTGATTTTCCAAAAAGGGGACTTGTAAAACTTTTTTTTTTTCAGAGCAGAATGAGGTCACGAAAAAGATTCATCAAACATAGGACCTACTCTCAAACAATGTGTTTCTTGTTTGTCAGACTCAAGAGGATGAAAATTGCTGCTTTAAAAAGAAATACGTGGACAATGTGAGAGGGCAAGGTCTTGATCTTACACATCACTGCTCTGCAGTTGGTGGGATGATGTGAAAAACAGACCATGGAAATAAGGAGCTGTTCCTCAATTTGGTTATTTAGCAATTCTTTCCTATGTTTTCATGTCCATAAGAAATTGCAAGTAGTTCCCTTAAGCATCTCAGAAACAGAAACAGGGAACAGTACTTGGGGCTTTTTTGTTGAAAATTGCAAATTGCCTTTGATCAGTTCTATGTCATTGTGAGCCAAGGGTCGTTCGTGACTAACAGGTGACTGATGATGTTTCTTTCTTGTAGTACGACATTGTTGGACATTCAGGGGATGGCTTCAACATCACCTTGGTTGGGAGTGACAAAGTTCCCAAGAATAATAAGCAGAGATTAGAGATTCTTCAGGTAAGCCCTACTAAAAAGTGATGCTGGGTAATTAAGGACATTCTGACTGCAAAGATAAAATTGTAGGTGGGTCACAAAATGCAAAACATTAGGATAGTAAAATAAAAAAGAAAGACAAGAAAGCAAAATCTCTGTGTTTGCATAAAATTGAAACAGGACATTTCAGAGACATGGCAGAAAACAAATTTTGCCAAAATAGTAGAAGATGGCTGTGCCTTATTCTGGACTGCTGTGCCATAAATGTGTAATTTTAGCTACCTGTCAAAAGATAGGGGAAGTTTCAAAGATTATACAGTGATATAGATAGCTCTGCCCAAATCATGTGAAATTATTAGTGCATAAGGGACTAATTCAAAACTGTAGAGGGATCCCATGTCAGTGATTTAGCCTGGTACCTTCAAGAAGTAATGCATTGGGAAAATGTAGCATTGGGAAAATGTGTCAGTGCTAAATGAGAAATGTGTTAAATCACAATGGCTAAGTGAGTGTATTCACCAAAATTTTTCTGTAGTAGGATAAAGAAAAATTTGGTATATTGTAGGATTTACCTGGTTGTCAGCTTGATGGGCTAGAAGCATCTATTTGAGCTTCCTTCAAAACCTGTTTTTAAAAGGTGGGAAGCTACATCGATTAGAACAACTTGATTTAGTAACATCTAAAATTCCTTGCCTTCTACATTGATAACAGCTTACCAGTGAATATCGTGTATTTATTTTGTAACAGCTCAAACAAAATGCTTCATCATTTTTAAATGTGACTGCCACTGTCAAGAATTAGATATTTTAATAACTACTAGGATTTGGAAGTCCAGTAGAAATTATGAACAGGCAAGAGCTGTTTGTAGCATTAGGAAACTAAGCCCTGTTTTATTCCTTAAATACATAGGAATGTAGCTACTCAAACTGCAGCTGACCAAAGTATTTCACCTTCTCTAAGGCCCAGTCTAATTAAGTCCCTGTGTGGCTTTTGTTTGACCAACTGTGTTTTTAACGAGTGCTGCCTGTCTTAAAATATGACATATTATGTACAAAAAGATGCACCTTCTGTTGTATCTGGAGCACTGTCTGCATTTCTGATGCATCCCCTCATACAGCAGTGCTGAATATTTACTCCCTCCTGTGCTAGCTAGCTGAAATGAATGCTTGTTCCTAAAGTCACCTTACGTGTTTCCACGTGGTTATGCTGTGCACACAGACCATGCATGCCCACGCTCAGTTCTGCATGAGTGGAGACCACACCTTGGAAGGGACGGAACATGCCATTCGGGAAATCGCCAAGGAGGAGGCTGATGAGTACTTTGTTATCGTCCTGAGCGACGCGAACCTCGAGCGATACGGCATTCAGCCTTCGAGGCTTGCACAGGTCTTGACCACCAATGCTCAAGTCAATGCTTTTGCCATATTTATAGGATCCTTGGGAGACCAGGCAGATAGGTAAGTGGGTTTGGTTTATGCCTAGTACTATTTGCTTTCATTCAGCGTAAATCTAAACTGTGCTTTTATTGCCGTGGGTTGCCAATGCTGTTGTTCTGCACTGAGGTTTTGGTCACAGGATCATAAGATCGTGGAATGGTTTGAATTGGAAGGGACCTTTAAATATCATCTATTCCAACTCTCCTGCCATAGGCAGGGATGTCTTTCACTGGATCACACTGTTCAAAGCCCCATCCAACTCAGCTTTGAACACTGCCAGAGATACAGCATCCACAACTTCTCTGGATGACCTGTGCCAGTGCATCATAACTCTCATTATAAAAATTTCTTCCGTATCTCCAGTCTAAGTCTACCCTCTTCCAGGTTAAAACTGCTACACCTTATCCTATCATTACAGGCCTGGTAAAAACTCTCACTGTGTCCTTATAAGCTCCCTGTATTTATTGAAAGGCCTCAATAAGGTCTCCCTGGATTTTTGTCTCCAAGCTGAACAACCCCAACTCTCTCAGCCTGTCTTTATAGCAGAGGTGCTCCATCCTGCTGACCATTTTTGTGTCCCTCCTCTGGACCCACTCCAACAGGTCCATGTCATTCCTGTGCTGAGGACCCCAGAGCTGAACTCAGTGCTCCAGGTGGGGTCTCACCAGAGTGGAGTAGAGGGGCAGAACCACCTGGCTCACCCTGCTGGCTGCGCTGCTTTTGATGAAAGAAAGCCAAAGTACAATTGACTGTCTGGGCTGCAAGTGCACATTGACAGGTCATGTCCAAGTTTTCACCCATCTTTTTTTGCTGTGATTATTAGTAATGTACTGGTGAGAAGCTGTAGTTCCTGAGTTGTGTCAGGGAGGAGGCTGGCTTGTGGCTCCTGCAGACATCCCTTATAGGCAGCAAGTTCAGAGCATCCTGTGCATCCAAAGGGAGCAGCTGAAGCCATCCTCCTGCTGCAGGATGTGCACTAAATCCTTATGTAGTGTCACCATGCGATCTCAACAGAGATGTGGTGCCTTTGTTATTGCCCAGTATATGGTTCCTGTGTGTCTAGGCCTAAGAAAAGAGATTGAAACAAAAGATGCTGGAGTTTAATGGTCTTCAAAACAGCCAAAAATTTGACTCAGATACTCCCCTTGTGTTAAAGACATAAATTCTTTGGAGTGCCTGAGACAATATGACTGGGTTTAGTTCTGCTACATAATTTCACTTTAAAATGTTTGGGCACAAGGGGAAAAAAAGAAAGTCTGTCACAGGTGTTCTTCCAGGTCCCACAACCACTGAGGACCAGTACCTGCAGCAAAAAGCTGGTATAGCCACAAATATCAACAGTGTCTTTTCTGTTTCTGTTTGAGTCTTCAACTAGAGGAGAATGAGAGAAATCAGTAAGGGAGTTGCCCCTCAGTAGATAATTCTAAGCTGTAAAGGGTTGAAAGATACAGCTGCACAGCCCCCGTGAGTTGTGGCTGCAGGTCTGTACATCAGAGTTGTGTTATTCATGAAAAGATAATCCATTCTGAAAGATTATAGTTACAGAAAGTCCCTTTACTTTTGCTAGGAATTAAAAAAAAAAGAAGGAAAAAATCTTTGACCAAAGGATTTTGAAAAAATCTTTCCTGCTGTGTAAGAGGAGATCTTATAATGGCCTAGTTCACTGGCTATGGAAAATGCACACAATGCTGTCACTGAAATGCATTTCTATGTATGTGGAAGTGCAGATTTAGACAAAGCCTTCCGGTAACTGCCGTGGGGGAAGAAGAAGGGAATTCTCTGTTGCAGCTTTTTTTAAAACTAATTTTAAGAGTGAGGGTTTACTTAACACTGGAGGAATAGTATAGAGCATAATCTCATTTGAAAAGCAGAGAAAAAAAAATCCCCAGCCTGCTAATTGGACATGAGGGAGATGGGGTTTGTAACGTGTCTAATTTAACTTCTAAGGGTGGGTTAAGCTGTGAATAAAAATGTGTCAGGTTAATACAAGCAGAAAAATATGTTTCCATGTAATCTGCAGCAATGTCAAAGAAGAAATACAAAGAGCACAGTTAAAAGCAGTGGACTTGTTGAACTGAAAGAGCTGTGGGTTTATGGTAGTCAATTTAGAATAAGTATCTTCATTTCCAGTGTAAATCTGTAGCTGCCCTCAGTAAACCAGTTGTGGTGACACCTCATGGGGTCACTGGTACCTTGATCAAAATGGAGTGCTGGCATATCAGAAAGAGGACATGGATCGAAATCTCTGGAAACCCTCTTGTTTGTGTTGCTGAAAGGAACTCTCTGCCCTAGCTGCTCTCAGTGTTTTCTCCTCCTGTTGCTTTCCCAAACCTTTAATTGCATGGTGACACCAATGTGAGCAGCATGGATTTGGAAGATATTCAAGAAGAATCCTGTCTTAGGGAAGATAATTTGAGATGGTAATTGTGTCTTGTCCCTCATTCTGCTCCTTAGGCTGCAGAGGACGCTGCCAGCAGGTCGGTCTTTTATTGCCATGGATACCAAAGAGATCCCTCAGATTTTGCAGCAGATCTTCACATCTACCATGTTGTCAAGTGCCTAAGCATCACTGATGTCATAGGGTGTGAACTCAAAGAGGAAACCCACTCCTGCTGGAGGTACAAACCCTAAAACTGAGGATAAACACAATTATTAATAAAATGCATACTCACCTCTAATCAGCCAAGCAACCATAATCTACAAGATGGCCAGGCTGTAAATTTTCCCCCAGAATCTCTCAAGCAACTTAGCACATTCAAAGAACTGCATCAGGGCAGAGGATGGCGACAGAATGAATGTTTTACTGGAGGAACAAACAAACAAAGGACAGTTTGTGATCATTCCTCTGCCTGCTGTGTTGCCAGCACTACCGAATCATCTCACCCTGTTTCATTAAACATGGTAATCTGGGATTTGGTAATTCTGTGCAAGACAATCTGTGTCAGTGTTTGTGTGCATGTGTTTGAATGGGTGGTTAACTCCATCTCTGATTTAAACAGGTCTGCTCTTGCCAGGCAGGAAATGTTTCCTTCCTCTTCTGTTGCTTTCTTGTCTTGACGGGCATCGGGGCTTTACCCCGAGCTGGGAACAATGGAACAGTTTGGAAATGCTGACCATCCCATGTAAACATTCATTATCTGATCAGGCACGGTGCTCCGAGATGTCAGATCTAGAGAAGGTGGCTGTTAAGAAGTAAAACAACACAAAAATAGGTTGGTTCAGTTCTGCTTATGAAAAGTAAGGGGATAGGGTCAAAATGCTCTCAAGAACCCAAGAGGCAGCGTTTCCAAGGAGGGAATTCCTGCCATGTCTCCGTTGCATGGCCAATGATGCTGCATCCACTGCACCGTTACACGGAATCCCTGAGATGGCCTCAGCACATGGGGGTGACTCTTCAGTCAGGAGACAAAAAGGTTCCTAGTGCTTTGCTAGAGCTCATTCATAGTCTGTTTTTCTTGGGTCGTTTGAAGGTGAAACTGGAGGAGAGATTTAGGCATGAAAAAATAAGTTATTTTTTATAAAGGAAGAGGAAAAAGTATTTCAGTAAGATATCTGTTAGAGTATATTTAATATCCAAGTTAGTTATAAAGACTTATTTTATGATTCAATCAGTTGGTGTTTAGCTTGTCCCGTGAGGCAATAATTCCTCTTTATCTACTGAAGAAGAGATATTTTGTTGTTCTTTGGGAACAGTGGAATACTCAATAAATTGAATGTGTGATTAAATTAAGCTGGTGAGGGGGATGTGCATCATCACTGATACTCTGACGTTAATTAGAAAGTAACTAAATAGAAGAACATTCAGAAAGAGTGCTTACAAAAATCTGAAGGAGGACTTGGAATTCTTTTAATATTTCTCTTAGTCCTGCAGTTGATCAAGCTGCACCTTGAGCAGTATCTTTGGAAGGGAGGAGGCAGATTAATTTGGTCTCATTAAATACAACCTTTGTTGTTTTAAAGGGTCAAACTTATGGTGGTCATTCTTTACTTCATCAGTCCTGCAGCAAAAATCTTTACCAGACCATCAAAAATGTCTCATTTAGGATGAGTTTCAAAGTCTGGTCAGCTTCCAAACTCTTTATGACAAGAGGGGGAAGAAGACATTTCTCAAAGTCTTGTTAGCATTGTCATGATAACTATAAATGTGAAAACAAAGAGTCTGAAGATGCAGCTCTGTTTGGAGAGAAGGGAATTGGAAGGAGAAGGTTGAGAAGGTTATCCCTGGTCGGGACAAGTGCATGTGTATGCACATCCACACAGAGATGCTGCTGCTAAGGGGAAGTGCACTTCAAAATAAAAATATCTTGGTCCTGTAAACATAGGATGAGATACTAAATGCAATAAAGAATTGATATATTAACAAGGCTCTTACTAAATGTGTGTTTACCTGGAAATTCCTTCAGCACATATGCCTTTATTGCCAGCAGTCCTGAAAAAAATAAGCTTTTTCTTGCTGTTAATTAGCAAATGCACTGTACACTTACTACATGACTTGAGTAGATAAACTTTCTCACCTCAGATTTACATGCAGTAAAATACTGTTATCTTTATCATAAAAAATTAGTGGTATTTAAGTGAAAAACTATGATAAATCCAGTTTTTAATCTTTTGTTTGATTATGCCTCTAAACTATACTTCATGTATAAGTATCATTTACAGTTACCTTTCATTACAGTTACGTCATTTAGAGTTACCTTGCTGTAGTGTTTGGTTTTATTCTTTGTTTCAGGAGATATCAGTTGTGTTTCAGTTCATGTTCCTTGGGCCCATAGGATACAGCCATGTCCAGGGCCAGGCTTGGCCAGGAGGGTGGGTGGGAGTGGGTGGAAATTATAAACCTGCCCTCTTTCAGTTTGAGGCCATTCCCCCTTCTCCTATTGCCTTGTAAAAAGTCCCTGTCCCGCTCTCCTGAGCCCCCTTTAGGTACTGGAAGGTGCTGTAGGGTCTCCCCGGAGCCTTCTCCTCTGCAGGCTGAACAAGCCCAGCTCTCTCAGCCTGTATTCAGAGGAGAGGTGTTCCAGCCCTCTGATCACCTTTGTGTCCCTCCCCTTACTGTGCTGGGGCCCAGAGCTGCAGCACTGCAGGTGGGCTCTGTCAAGAGTGGAGGGGAAGAGGAGCTTCAGTAGATTTTGAGAGAAAGGAAGAAGGAATGAGTGAACATTTTTTAAATTTTCAGTTCAGAAGGAAAGGGTTTGGGTTTTGGTTTTAATAACATTTCGTTGCAGAGCATATTTGACCTGACAGCATCTCTCTAAATTATAAAAATTCAGGGCAAAATTTTCCCCAGGCCATACATCTCTCACCTTCTTTAATGCCCATTTCTACTCCAGGGAAATCAAAGCAGCAACTGTGCTTTTCCCAGTCTCACCAGGACTTGCAGTGTTATTTCACTGCTCAAAAATTCAGCAAACACTCCTCTTTCATGTTCCTGGGACTTGCAGAACTTCCTAATATGCATTTCTTTTTAATTATTGGAATGCTTAAGACTAACATGGCTTTGTCTGGCTCACAGCAGCACCAGTGGCTGCTCTCATTGCAATGCAGGCACCAGCTCTGTGTGTCACTCATCCCCTCTGAAAGTGTGTTAAGCTATTTTTCATCTCTTCTCACAGTTTAATAAGGCACTTCTGTACTCATCGGTTTTTATGGAAAGACCTTGTTTGGGGAATGAATAGAGCTGCCAGTTGGAGCAGGGCCTGACCTATCACTAATGCTTTAATAGCATTAGTCACATCAGCAGTAGTGATTTTAATTACCTCTTGTAATGCAGATTTTGGTCTAATTCTGTTTCTATATGTAATGTGTTCATGCCCATTAGGCAGTTAGTAACACTACACAGTCATTTAGGATTATCATTTAACTTTGGTGCAAAAGTAAGAAAAAAATCCCAAAAGAAACCAGGAAGTCCAGACAGATGAGATTTCAATCAGAGCAAATGCAGGTGATCTCTCACTCAGGAATGTGAGATTGTTTACAACAATTTGTAGCAAACAAATTCCCCTACAAAAAATAGCTTTCAAAACAAACTGTTCAGCTGAAGGATTTCATCTTCTAGGAGGCAGGCTTTACATCACCAAAATGAACAGGTAACAAATTGCCTAATTCAGAAGTGGTTTTGGTTTTGAGATTGCTGTGTCAATGTGAACAGCATTGTCACTGAATAAAATGTTTTAAAGTCAACTACTTTTTCTGGGAAATAAGTGTGTGTGGGAAGATTGCAGAAGAGATTCAACATTCTTCAGGATGAAGGTGATAGTGGTTTTTTTCCAAAGACAAGGACATAATTATAAAATTTGAACAACCTCATGTTCACGACCATCTGTTCTCCACCTTTTGACAGGACAGTTAAGCATATGAGAATCTTTTTTAAAAAATCAGATACCTTTAACATTACTCACAACATCCTTAGTCTGAACATCTGGTGTGACTGCATGCAGAAAAATTCTGTGTATCAGAACACAGATCTACTATTACACTTGTAGTGTGACCATAGTCAAGAAAAATCTCATTGCAGTAAATACACTGAGAGTTGGAAGTGTAAAAAAAAAACCTAAAAACCTCAGATATTGACCCTGGTTTTTTCCAGCCATCACATACAGTTTTTCTTTGGACAGGCTGAGCTGTGCCAGTCCAGGTAGGGCTGGAAACTAGACCCAGACCCTGGTTGCCTGAGGCTGTGGATCCCTACCAGCTGGGTGTAATCTGGCACCAGAGTTCCCTCAGTTCCAAAAGAAACATAAGGAAAAAGAGCAAGCAGGGGAAAAAAGGATAAATTCCTCATTTTCAACCTGCTCAGCTTTCTGAACTGACTTGACTTGAGCATCAAAGCAGACACCATCAGGCTGGAGGTGAGAAAAGCAGATGCAGTAGCCAGAAAGATCTACCAGGCACAGCCACAGCAGTAAAATCACCCCCAGAGAGAAGCCCAAGGTGAGGCCAGGAGAGGGTGCTCAGGGGAGGCACATTGGGCTCATGGAGCAGCATTGAGGAGCTGCCATGGCTGGGCCAGGCCCCGCTGAGGGCACCAAGCAGCACAAACCCACCCTGGCTCAGAGATGGAGCTCAGCTGCCAAGGTGGGCACCACATCAGAGCCATGAGGGCTGAGCCTCCCACTTCAGCCCTTCAGCTCTTGTGCTTGAGCCTCCTCATCAGCAGCAGGCATCAAATAAACTTCCCAGGCACGTGCTCAGAATGAATTGAAGCTTGTTAACCTCGTGGAACAGTGGCATGGGGACTGGAATACAACATCTCTGTTCCCTGCATACAAATTGCATGAGCTTTCTTTCTTTTTAAATAGCATACAAGTTAATTCTAGCACAAGCCAAAGTTTACTAGTCCCTGGAACCTCTTACTGAGGGTGGAAATATTCACTGAGCACCTATAAACTATATGCATCTCATAAATATGAAGAAAAAAGTTCTTTTTCTTTGATACAAAGCCCATTCTTAGCAACAGCCTTTTCAGTTCAAATCATTAAATGAATATTTTATATGAACTTCTCTGGCCAGGCTGAGCAACATAACAATATTATATGCAGACTGTGGTCTGGAAGAAGTCCACAAATAACATTCATGGTTAGGAAAATGTGTTATATTGAAGGGTGATATGAAGAACGGTGTCCCACATATTTTTGCTGTCAGCATGACTAAATCATTCTCCATGCCATCTGCACCAACATCTGCATTTCAGCTTGGAATGGTTCAACATCTGCAAGGTCACCTACTTCGGTTTCCAAATCGATAATTTTAAATAAGTTTGAGGTTTTTAAAGAAGTGCATTTCGTTAGAAGCAAGGATGCTCCCCTGAGGGTTGCATTCAGCAGCAGAAAGTGCAGCAGAATTTTGATGCACCAAAATAACCATACATTTTTTTCCATCAGAATTATCTGAAATTGCTCTGCAGGTTTCCCCCACTCCCTGCTGTCCCCAGCCCCTTTGGCATTCCTCAGGTGGGTGAACAGGGAACTCTGAAACTCTGTCCTCCTTCTCTGCTGTACTGAGGACTGAATACCTCACTGCATCCCTTTAGAAAGAAGTCATAAAATGTGCCCAAAACAGCAAAATCAGAATAGTGATACAGCTGCTATAGTCCACCTCACTCTCTCATTTTTGTGATGTGGCCCACTTTCAGTGTGGCACAGCTCCCAGAGAGCAAGCCAGATGCAAGAGGAAGAGGGACCTCACATTGACCAACACATTTGCTATCAAGACCCTGGAGAAGGACCATATTTCTGTTTAAGCACAGATTTCATGGGACAAGGGCTGAGCAGACAGGCACAGACTGGCAAGCAAGCCCCTAGTGAGGAGATGCTCTAAACTGGCTGCCAGCTTGGTGTCTGAGGGCAGCAATCGTGTTAGGAAGAGCAAACAGCGGAGCTCATGCTCGCCCAGGGCCACGCTGACCTGGTACACACGGGTCTGCCACGCTGCAGCTGCTCCCCCTGTCCTCACTGACTTATCCTCTGCTGTTATCTTCTCCTTTGAAGAGGACAGAGAGTGTTTCCTGCTCCTGCTGTGATTCCAAAAATTTGCTGCAAAGGTTGCAGCTGAGCACTGAACAGGCATGGACTGATGGAGCAGTGAAGTGGGGCAGTCACTAAAAGTGCCGCTGAAAAAATTTAAGAAGTCACCTTATTCTCCCTCACTCTTACATTTTTTAAGTCCCCTCAATCACCATTGCACTCAAAGTCTCCATGCCCACAAAACAGCAGGTTTCCCTTTGTGTTACAGTGTTTAAGAACTCAAAGCTCTCCTCTCCTTTAGTGCCAGCTGAGGAAAAAAAATCTCATCATCCCCTCAAACCACCCCTCTCTCTGCTGCCAGTAATACTATCAGATCAAGGAGCCTATGTAGGGTCTGGTCTTTTGCAGGCAGGACAGCTTGGAAGCAGAAGGTCTTAAAATACCCAACATCTGGATTAACACAGCAGAAGTCCCACAGCCCAACACTCAGGAGCCAAGCCCTGAACTGCAGCACCCACACCAAAACGTGGGCCAGTGTTAATGCTGCTTGTGCACTGGGTGCAGAGAAGTGTGGATTCTTTTATTAAAGCTTTAATCATGTAGTATTAAAGCTCTGAAGTCTTTAAGAAGTTTATAATGCAATGAAAATATAGAGCGTCCTTTCTCCTCTGCTTTTTAATTCATCAACTGTGAGTTTTTATCCACATGCATATCACAGATAAATCATTCTGTTAGAACTAGACTGTGACAAAGGCCAAAATATAATTTAAAGGTAGCATCTTAGAGCATTAATCCGATACTTGGAATCAAAAAAATATAAGCAAAACATTTCCATAAATGCATCTGATTTACAAAGCAGCTGAAAGCTCCTGGTGCTTGGTCAAAAGCAGCTCACAAAAGGCTGTGTATCACAGCCTTTATCTTTTTATAATCGTCCTTCCTCTCTGGTGCAGCTCCTAAGGGGTGTCTCAGCATTGCCAGGCAGATGCATGGTCACTTAACACAAGTTCAGTCCCCCCCACTGGCACGTGCAGGTCCCCTTCTCTCCCAGCCTCACCCGAATGGTTTGGCTAAAAGATTTCACAAGTGATTTGCTAAAGCAAGAGACTATAATGTACACCAAGCATCTGCAGCAAGTCACTGCACTGACACCTCAGCACGACCCTTGCAGAGAGCTGCCACAGGAGCCTTTGGAGGTGTTGTTTGCACCCTGCACAGGGCACACCTGCCGCCAGAGCCGTTGCACAAATCGGAGCCAGAGCGTGGGTTTTAAAAGCTTCCTACTTCTCAAATGCTCATCAGTGTGCCTCGTTTGCAGGGTGAATAAACAAAAAAAAAAGGAACCAGCAATGATTCGCTGTAAAAACAAAAAGTGAAAAGATCCATCCTTTCACCACTACCACCACTAAAAATGAAGAGGGAAACCAGGAGAGAAGTTGTTTTTCTAAAATAAATGAGAGCAGAAATAGATGCGAGGGGGCTGGCTGGAAAGAGGCAGGAAACAAGTCAAAGCCAAGCTGAGACGAACAAAAGCAAATGGCCAAGAATAAGTGTGCCCAGGCACAGACTGAGACAGAAGAGACCCTAAAAAGAGCTCTTTTCTATCTCTGTTCCTCTTGAGTGCCATGGAAAGTGGCTCTGAGTAGGTGTCAGACTCCAGACTTGGCGTCTCCTCATCCCACCCAGCACATCTTCCCCAGCCACCCTTTGGAGACCCAGGCTTTGCAGGGCAGTGTCTCCCTGGGCTTTCAGCTGAGACCTGCTCAGTGCACACTTCAGAAAGCAAACACACCTCTTCAGAGGGCTTGAAGCCTCCTGTCTGTCAGCTCACAGCCTGCAAAGCCCAGCCTAGCTTGAGATAATGGCAGACAACAAACCAAAAGGGCACCGAGCTCTTTCCGTGCCATAGAGGGGATCTGAAAGCAGCATTATTTAACTCAGCTGGCTGTTCCTAACAAAAGGCTTGTTGTTCCTCTGGATGACTTCTTCTAGGAAAAGCATGTGTGTGAAATGTGGGAAACTCGGACTGGCAAGGCAGTGAAGGTCAAAGTCATTTTTCCTCAAAACAGGAATTCATGGCTTTAAAAAAGCCCCTAACCAATCCCCTTTGAATTGCTCAAGTTTCACACTCTGGCCAAAACTAGGTAAGCATCATTTGTTCCATCCTTAAATTTTTTTAATCTGCAGAGT
The DNA here is from genome assembly GCA_013399225.1 of Rhipidura dahli. Taxonomy (NCBI): domain Eukaryota; kingdom Metazoa; phylum Chordata; class Aves; order Passeriformes; family Rhipiduridae; genus Rhipidura; species Rhipidura dahli. The sequence goes on along the minus strand of VXAC01003560.1, from coordinate 420,950 downwards.
TTTGGGTGGATCTGGACCCAAACCATAAGGGACCAGTCTCCAGCCCTGAATCTCCAGTTCCATCCAGGCTGCAGTACTCACGGCTGCTGGCTTTCCAACATGTACCCAGCAAGTGATGTAGCCACTGACATTGTCCTCCACTGCCTTGGGGTAACAGCTCCCATCATACACCATTCATTCCCATTTCTCATCTCCTGCTTCAGCAGGACCACTGCACCTGGGAAGAACTTGGCTGGTTTTAACCTTTTCATTTGGGGTATTTTCACGTGGCTGCAAATCAGCCAGCCTTGTCCACACCAAGGAGGATATGCCAGTGTGCCCCCAAGCCCCTGCAAGGCAGGCATGCCTCCTACAGGAAAGGGTGGGGGCAAATGGAACAGGCAGAGGCTTTCTCAGCATTAAAGTACTATGGCTCAGGATTACATTAGGTCAAGACAGGAATTAAGATTCGTGCAACAAACCCATGATTAAAACAGTTTTAATTTAACAAGGGCTAATGCATACAAATATTTCAGTGTCTGAGTATCCCTTTCTAGTAACTGAAACTCCCAAGTATCCATCAGCCATGGAGCCTTGGTTAACACTGGAAAATGCCAAGATGAAGCAAACTCCTCAGGGAGGCGAAGATAGAGAAATAGGCATAAAAGTAACTTGTTCCATTACACACAGTTGGGGTTAGAACATGACTTTTGCTGTTCAGATGCTGTGGTGTTTGTGAAGACACAGCTGGTAGTGTGGTTTAACCCTTTTCTGAAAAGCTCATTGTTTTTTTTATTTGATCTGTTGGTGATTACTGTAAAGCATGCCAAGAGATTTGCAATGATCATTTGCTTATGGAAAAAACTTAATACCATGAGACATCCTACAAATCACATTAACCCTTGCACAGCCAGAGGCAATGGTACACATTTTTGCCAGGTTTGAAACAATCTAATTGCAATGAAGTGCTTTAGGAAAAGTCCAGCTCCATCTTGCAGGCCCACCTGAAGATAACTCTCTTCATTTAGGCTGATGGGCTTTGTTAATTCATGCTATTTGTATCTCATTCATACTAAAAAAAAAAAAAAAAAAAAAAAAGAGAGAGAAGAAGAAGAGAGCAATCAGAGGATTTTGGGGCTCTTTTCTCTCTCCTAGTGGCCATGGCGAACATGTTGGCTCCCAGACTCAGGGGCCACCAGGCTCCAAGGGACAGCAGGATGGCACACCTCTGGGTAGGATCTGAGAGGGCCAGCTCCAGCCCCCAGCATGCACACAGGAGGAACTTAAGGGCACAGACAAGTAAGAAGCTCAATAAAATGGCTAATCCATCATCACCCAAGCTCCTGCTGGCTGTTCAGCAGGGTGCCAGCACACACTGACCATTCTGCTTGGACTTAGAACCCACAGTCAGTGGTCAATTCATTTTTATGCAATCCTCCTTCTTTTTACCACAACACTGTCAGAAAACCCTTACAGTAAAAAAAATTCTCTACAGCTTCTCCAAATGCAAGGACAGAGTTTGGCATTAAACCCCCAGAACATTCAGTCTGTAAGCAGACACACCATTGTGCTCCTGTGGTTATTGTCTGGGTTTGTGAGTTTGGTCCCTGGAAAGTACAAGCTCCTTTGTCCAACTGGAAGAAGAAGGAATATAATAAAAATAGCTAAAAGACCCTCTGCCTTGGAGGTAACTCCATCCCCCTCTGGGGGCAGACCACCAGCTACTGCCCTGTGGCCATCAAGTGCCAGGCCAAATGGGACAGGTCACCTTTCCTTGGCTTTGGGAGCACCAACGCAACACGGATCCTGCCAGGCACCCCCTTCTGCAGGGCACTGGGCCAGGGCAGGCTGGTTGTTGGCACAGAGCTGCCCCTGAGCCCACTTGCCCAAGGCCAGCCTTCCACAGACGTGTTTCTAGTATTTCCTAAGCCTCGGGAGTCCAGGAAATCCCAATCACTAACCAATCTCTCATTATCTTTAAAACCAAAAATCCCGTTAATGCCTTTACCTCATACTCTGCAGCTCTGGAAACCTGCCCAGCTCCTTCTTGAGTTACTTACTTCAGCTGATGATCTTGGCAGGTTTTTTCCCCAGACCTTGGCTACTGTTCCTTGGTGGAACTGTGCCTAACCCTCTTGCTTGGTGGTTGTCTGTCCTCAGGCTTGACTCCACAGGACATTCATTCCTGCCCCCATTCAAAGACTAAAAGCTGAGCAGGCAATTAATCAGTGCAATGCAGGGAGGCTCCCAGGCACCTACAATCAATTAACGACTTCACCATGTGCTCATTAGTCAAGAAAATGTTTCCATGCATACACATGTGATAAAATCACAGAGAGTGTTTAAACCTGCTTTCCATAGCTTAATTTAAAAACTAAGCTTTATTGCAGTGGTCCTCCCATGGCAAGGCTGAAAGGTGCAGCCCTCACTCCTGTGCCTCCTTTAATAAAGTTTAATAAAGTTCCCATTTACAAGCATCTCTTGTGCCATTATCTGGCATGAGGTACATGAGACAAAACCCTTCAGAGCCAGCACCTTTATTAAAAACATTGTTAGGGTTTCATCTGGGACTCTTTTGAAGGTCAGTGGGATTTAATGACCATCCTTGCTTTCAACACCGAAAGCTGAGCAGGGGCTGGATAAAGCTGAGGCACAGCCACAGACAGCTGGTAGAAGAAAACAGCTCCAAGTTTCAAGCTGAGACGCCATCCATCCGGAAATCAGACAGGGATGTAGGATGGGGTCTAAATTCCCCCAAGACATGCATTTGCACCAGACAAAACATAATGGGCTTCTACAGCTGTCTGGTGTGTTTGGGCTCAGTTCAACCATCTCTTATTAGGTGACACTTTTGGGGAGTTGCATCCAGCCAAAGTACCCCATGATTTGCCCCTGGGGTATACCCATGGAGAGGTTTCAGCCAGGTTCAGGAGCAACCCCATCAGTGCCTGTTGCTTTCTCAGCTGCATTTTAAGCCAAAGAGCTCAAACAGGGCACTGGAATGCTGTTCAGGAGTCATGGACAACCTTCATGACAGCTGCCACCCTCCCCAGTGCAAAACCCACTGGCACTGGTGATGGACACTGGAGCCTAAGCTGTATCTCCTAAAAGAAAGAACTGGCATTTCTTTGCCCCTCCTAAGAGAAAAGAGAAACAATTATCTCAGATAAATTGAGCAGATTTTACTTTCAGACCAGTTCTTTACCCTACCACGTGTATCCATAAAAGACCATTGCCCCATTGAGCCAGGCAGGTTGAAGGGTTTAGAACTCCCTTGGCCACCCCTCCCAGGCAGCCACTGTCTGTTCTTTGTCCTGAGTTAGCAGCACAAGCAAATCTGGGAGTCGTGCTCAGCGCACGCCAGCTGCTGCATAATGACACACAGACAAAGGAAACCCGTGTTCCCAGGCCTGGCATCTCCCAGCAGAACAGTCTCCTCTTTGTGGCTTCAAAGAGCCCAGCACTATTTACAGCACTTCAGTTTCTGTTCTTCAGCAGTTTCATATTCATTGAAAACCAACTTTCTAATTTTGTAATGCCACACAAAAAGCACAGACGAGATGGATTTGTCAGCTGCTCCTGCCTGTAAATAAATAATAATTTTACCACCAAGTCTTCCTTCACCAGACTCTTTCCCCCACTTCCCCAGAACTCTCTCCCACCAAGAGTTTTTTTCAGCTTCTGCCTTTGCAGGTGGACAAGCACTCTGCCTGTGGCAAAGCACTTCATTGAGGAAATGGTACCACTGCAAAGGAATGCACAGAGCAGGACTCACAGGAGGTCATTTTACACTTCCAGGCTTGGGAAAAGCCATGAAGCCTACTTAACAGATTGATAGATCTGGGGGCTCATGTGAGATGACAGTGAAGCTCCTGACCTTCTGGGAAGCTTGTGAGAGGCCTTGGTTTGTATTTATGGTGAATACAAGAAGGGGCTGCATGTGAACCACAGAAGCATAGAACCACAGAAGATTTGGAGTTGGAAGAGACCAATCCCTTGCCGTGGGCAGGGACACCTGCCAGTAGGCCAAGTAGCTCAAAGCCCCATCCAACCTGGCCTTGAACACTGCCAGGAATGGGGCATCCACAGCTTCTCTGGGCAACCTGTCCCACTGCCTCACCACTCTCACAGTGAATAATTTTTCCTGTTATCTGATCTAAATCATAAATCCAAAATTAGTGTCTCATCACTGGGGAATACTTGAGGGGAAGGTGAGAATTAGCTCATAATCTACAAGGGGGCTACAAAAATAGCTGGAAATATCTGTATGACTCTCATTGCTTACCGCGGACCTACACACCTGTTGCAACACCTGCTTCCATGGAATCAAAGGCTTATTTGAAGTCCAGAATGAACTACTCTCCAGTTCCTTAAATATCAGGCTGAAAGAGGGCAAACTGATAATTTCCTACAGCATTTCAGAATGAAACCTGTCTAGATAGTGAACACTGACAAAGGCAGAACCCAGAACACCTGGCAAAGTCAGAGCCAACATGCTTAACTTGGTTACAACTGAAGAAACTCTTTTTTTTCCATTTCTGAGCTCAAACTTACTGATTTTGGAGCCCTCACTTTTTATTCTGAGGTCTGCTTTGAGATCATACTAGGTGAAATTTCGTCCTTTTTAAGTGAAGCTTCCAGCACTTCTGGTTTCAGGGAACGTTTTAAAAACATGACACAAATCAAGCAAAGGATTAAAATGCCATAATAATTTCTGTTGTCTGCCCTGAAATCAGGTTTGAGACAGTTTGGAGTCTCCTTGATGTGTTTTGAATACTTGTCATAGCTTTAGCTTCCTGAAATGTTCATGTCTAAGCAAGGCAGACAAAAACATGGATGTCTGTTTGACCTGAGCAGATCTGATACACGGTCCATAAAGAGAACATGACTTTTGGCTCAGTGTGTGTGTCCTCAGCAGTTTGCTATTTGACCTGTCTTAGCAAACAGCACTTCAGCTGTTCCCAGTGGGACTGGGAGCTATTCCCCAGGCAATTCTTTGAGCCACTCTGTCATTATTAAATATTAAAATGTCCTTTTAAAATACTCTCCAGATTTCATAATATCCACCATAAAGTGTTTGCACCTTCTTCGCTGGGCATGTCCTCAAAGGCTCCTTGTTGCATGAGTCTCCTTACCATGGAGGGGGGCAAGCCTTGGACCTGCAATTTCTAAGCCTTTCAAAAGTTTCACTAAATCAGTACAAATTGGGTCTGGCTGGAACATTTCATAGATGGGCTGCTGGGATGGTCTGGAGAGCATTTTTTCCTCCCTTTGTGATGCATTGAAGTCTGAGAGAGCTGATGAGGGGGCTGGAGAAGGTACCAGAGCATTTCTGGTCACAAACAGGGGAGAGGAGAAGCTTGGGGCCAAATCTGCAGGCAGCCTCATGTTTTTAAGTCCAGAACATGAATTATTAGAGGTTTTAAGACAGTGTCAACTTTTGCCAGAGGTGATTTGGGACCTTGGGATAAAAGAACAAGCATCTGGTGTCCAAGGTTAGCCTGTTATTCAGGCAGAAGCACAGGTCCCTGAGGAGTGAGCATCAGAAGATAAAAATGAAGGAACAGAGCATGAAAAGCTCGGCAAAAGCAGCAAGGTATGCCATACATTAATAATCAGATCAACTATCCAGAAAAACACAATTAAATGAGATGCAATTACTTAAAGCCAAACAAGTGTGCAGAAGCAGGGATAGCAAAATAAGCTACAGTTTTAGATCCCCTGTCGGTGGTGCATTGGAGATGACCAGGTGGAGCCAGCTGGAGTCCCCTTGGAAGCCTTCCCATGCACTGGAAAGCTTTTATGATCAGCTGCTGCCAATATTCAGTCACAGAGACAGGTCTCCTCCTCAGATGTAGGATGCAGACCCATGTCCCTGACCAGCCACAGACTGAGGGCTTGGAGCAGAGCACTGGAGGAAACCCTGAGGTGCACGCTAAGAACAGAAAATCAGAGTAAATGATTTAAGGACTCATAGCTGTGTACCTGTGGCAGTGCCTTTTAAACCCTGTCTGGCATGTGAGCTCAATACAGAATGGAGACCTTGGATGTGGCCTGCAGGGATCTGAGCATGGGAGTGGAATTTGGCCCAGGATACACAAATCCACTTCTCAAAGTCAGCCCGTGTTTTGGGGTGAAAGAAACCCAAAAAGGCCTCCAGAGGGAATCACAGCTGCAGACTGCACCCAAAAAGGGAGGAGACAAACCTCCAGTGAGTCAGATTCTTCTGGAAGAGGGATTCATGCTTGTAAGGAATCTTTATTTTGGGGAAGTCAGTCACTCCTGACTGAGTGAGTCATGCCAAAGCAACACCACTCAGATGACCAGGCAGAGAAAACCCACATTGCCTTTCCCAAGCAGAGCAGATGGCAGATGCCATGCAGGGGAGTGACGATGTCCATCTGCAGCCCTGGTCCCTTCCAGAGAGCCCTTCCTCTTCTCTGAATCCTAAAACCCAAAAGTGGATAGGAAAGACGTGGAAAGAGGCCTGGAGTTCAAGCTGGGTCAGTTCAGCTGCCCAGGAGGGATGTGGTTGCCCCCTGCAGTGATTCAGGGGCCTGGAGGGCACCCAAATTGCACCGCCCCGGCTCTTGTGCAGCTGCCAAGGCTGATCCCTCCAGCCACAGAAGAGCCTGCCAGCCCTGATTCCTGGGAGCAGGAGCAATTCATCAGGGATGGGGGGAGAGGGGGGTGCTGAGGACAGCCAGTGGGGAGCATGGGAGGCAGGAGAGGAGAAAATTGATTTGGGGCAGAGAGGATATCTCCAAAGAGAGCTAGAAAGCACCTACATGTAGTATATAAATAAACACTACATTCCTGTCCCTAATTTTGATACATGTGGAAATAAGACCTTTTTGCTGTGTATGCTGATGGATCTGGGGGTGGATCTCAGCAGCTGCAAGAGGAGCACATGCTTCTCAGAGATTCCCTTCACATCAGGATGGAGACAAGGAGAGACCTGCAGACATGCAACCACTGCTCCTTCCCACAGCTCCTGCACACCCAACAGCCAGAAAGCCCCAGATATTGGGCAACTTCAGCACCCCCAAGACAAGGCAGGATTCCTGCCCACACACACCTCAGAGCTCTCTATTTCCTTTCACTGAAGCAACTTGTAGCCCTCAAGGCTGGAAGCTTAACAAAAAAACCATAAATGGGATCTCCTGCTTCTGCGTGTTTTCCAAAGACAGAACACCTGTGTGCACATAGGAGGAAAAACCACCTGCTCAGGCTTAGGCACCCAGGAAAAGGATCCATGTCAAAAGCCCATTATTTGAAGCCAGTGCAATTTTCCTGGAACTGGTAGGGACTTGGGTTAATGTGGCTTGCAGATGGGGAGAGGCTTGCACAGGAGCTCGGGCAGTAGGTCTGAGCATGCTGCTGGCAGGGACTCAGGTCAGCTCCTCATCCGGGCGGCTGAGGTTTCACAGGACAGAGTCAGCAACTTTCTCAGCTCCAGTTAAAGCACAGAGTGAGCTAAATATGAGAAAACAGCCTGAAGCCAAGCCTCTAAAAGCTGAGAATACATAATTTGATGCTAAAGTAGGTCTTGATTTCTTTTGAGCTGGCTCTCTGGTGCACATTCCTGCATCGGCTGCTTTGCATTGCATCAGGTGGGAGCGTCACACTACGACTTGTTCACAGCTTGCACTGCAGCCTGGCTTCTGAAGCAGTCACCAATGAGCCAGGTAGATGCAAACTTGCTACGCAGAAACTTGTGTCAGTGTTTGGGTATTATTTGGGCAAGCTTCCATTAAAAGCAGTTTGTTTTCCCCAAAGCTTTGGCAAAGAAGTAAATATGCTAAAAGGGCCAAGACACACACAGCCTATCCATCAGCTTCTTCCCTCTGGATGAATGACATTAACAGTATAATCCATCCTTCTGGCTTATCTGAACATGATTCAGGATCCATATCTGTCATCCCTCCTTTGATGGTTCCAGATGAGGGTACCATTCCAGAGGGCATGAGGCTTTCAGGGGGGTTTCATTCTACCAGTCCTGATATCTCCTGAACCTCCCTTCACCTGCCGCTAGATGGAGGAGGAATGGTTCACTTCAGACAGTAGAATTTGGGGTCAACCTTCCTTTAAACCAACAAACTGACCCCCAAAAGGATTGGATACTGTACCAAACAACTTCAGCAAAACTTAGAGACCATTACTGACACTTGCTTGTGTCTGCAGGGAGCTTGACACAGCGCAGGGTCACTGCAGGGCCCCAAAACAACAGTGGGTTTGCTCCCTTTGGGGAAAACCCAGCACCTTGGGGTCTCTTCTTCACACAGCCAAGGTGACAGAGGCAAGGCCTCATGGGGCAGCAGAGAAACACTGACCTGGTTAACACTTACACATGTACACACCACATGATCATACCCTTTTTTTCTATTTCTCGTCTGGTTTCATGCAATTCGATGGAGGCATCACACGGGGCTCTGCATATAGGCTGGCAAATCACTCACCACATGAACTGGGCTGTCTGGAGACTTTACATCTTTTTTTCCATTAGGAACAAGAGACTGTTGTAATTCTGGCACTGAGATGAGCTGAGGGCATCAGTTTCCAAGCAAATCCCTATGATATCAGTCTGATTATGGGGGAAAATAAAAGTTCAAAACCACAGGAATTGGAGAAAAGCCAAAGAATAGGAAAATGAGAGGCTGAGCCCTTAATTGAGCAAAGCTGAGAGAGTTCATTTTTCCTGCCTTCTCCCTTTAGCAGGGTCAGTTTGCAACCACACATGGCTACCATGTAGTAGTGCTCCTTGATAAAAAAATCTACATTTACAGGGCTGACAGGTCTGTCATCCTGCCATTTGGTTCTCACAAAAGCCAGAAAAGTTTATTTATCTTGAAGGTATTTATAACTTTCAAAAGATACAACAGAACTGGGCTGGCTTTAAGAACTGGTCTGTAAATTGTAGAGGAAACATCTGAAATTATATCATTGATTTCACAGACACACACTGCAAATGCATTTTTATGTACAGATATTAAGCAGGAACTGCACTTTTGGGATCCCAGTTTCCAGTCTGTTAGCATGGTCCTGCATGCAGACCAGCTCATATAACTCAGCCTCTGAAATCTCTTCAGAGAACTAACTGTTGTGTGCCAGAAGCTGAGAAAGCAAATCATCATAGTCTGACACCCTCAAAATCCCACCTTGCCTTTTCCCTGCTTCTGCAACTTCACCTCGGCTACCAAGCTGTTCTTTTGAGGACCAATACCATCCGACTTCAGGCCAGGCTTTTATATATATGCATATCTGTGCATATTAAACCCCAAAAGGAAAGGCTTTCCTCGAGGAACTGGCTCAGTTCAGAATCTGTTTCCCATTTTGGACATCATCCTCACCACACCAACTGCTCACCCCTGCATGGAAAGAGAAAAGAAGACTGAGAAATAAGAGCTGCCTAAAAATTTTTCCATCAAAGTCTAGACACGTCATTATGGGGAAATAGTCTGCAACAGAGGTGCTCTGAAAGTAAAAATTCCTGAATAAAAAATGTAGCTCAAAGAAGGTTTCCAGAAATGTTTGGGTGTTTTTATTCTCCCTTCCCTTCATTTCATGAGGTGTTAACAATGGCATGTCACAGGACAGCACAGAAGCTCAACTGTCTTATTGTATTTTGAATATCAGCCAATAATCAGAACTAATTTAAACCACTTTTTTTTTAACATCAGTCTTTTGTTACATAGGAGCCAAGAGACATTTCAAAACAACGATGTTATTCAAAATACATAGGGAAGTCTGCCTCAGTGGCTTGGTAATGTAAAATTTATTTTTAGTAAAAAGGAGGTCCGTTTTTTGAAAGGTCACTGGAAAAGCACTATTGGCAGATGCTGAATGGCTCCTTCTTCTTTAAACACTCAGTCATGAGGACTAGGGAAGAATGGCAGATGATCCAGCCATCACTGTGAGGAAAGCTTGTTTTAGTCTTAAACATGAGTCCATAGACTCTAGAAATTAATGTGAGCCATTGTGGATGTGTCATATTAAAGAAACACTAAAACAGATCTGACATTTTAAATATTTAAATGTTTTTCAATCCAGATTGCCCATTGTTTGGGTGCTTGTTCCCTTCCCCTCCATCTCTATCCCTGATAGGGATAAATAAAGTGACACGTACACCAAGGCCAATCCTCTGAAGTTGAACCATTTAATCCAAAAGAAAAGAAAATTTTTAAAAACCCAGAAAGAGATGTGACATTCCAGCAAACTGTGTTTGGGTGCTTGGCTGCTCTAGCCCAGCCAAGGCATGTGCAAGGCTGCAGCTGAGCCAGGCAGGCCAGAGGGGGACAGAAGCAGAGCCACAGCACAGCCCCACTTGGCCACTGAGAAGGGAGGTGATGAGGCAGCTGCAGCCCCTCGATGCACAGCAAGGCACTGATGGTGCTGGGGAAGGGCAGAATCCAGGAAAGAACACCCTCAATGCTGCTACACTTTTGCTATGGCTCCACAACTCAGGGGGATGGGGCCAGCTGGGATGCAGGAGATATAAAAACGTAGAGAGATAAGCAGGGTCTCGCTCAGCTCAGCTCTGGCTCTGCCTGCTTTCTGCCTGTGAGGTGACAGGCAAGGGGTTCACAGCACAGAGAAGACCATGTGAATTTTGAGCCATAAAGAAAGGTGAAGGAGGAAAAGAAATCTTCAACCTCTAACTGTCTTTCTTCTTTCCTTTTGTCTTTCTGTGGATGGGCCAGCTGTCAGAGAGGCTGTGATGCCAATCTTTTGGCCCAATTTGAGAAGGGAGCACTAAAAAAAGGGGTTTTGCCAGTTACAAAAAAAAATGTAGAGGGAAGAGTACGGTTCATGGAAAGTGTTTTGTGTTAAGAGGTACCTTCCCAGCTGGTGAAGGTGCATTTCAGTAATGCATTTCACCAGGGATCATGTGTTTCTTTGTACCTTCATGGTCAGCAGAGGTGCAAATAAACATATGGTCCCTGATGAAATGCACTACTGAAAACAGTAAACAAGGATACTAATGGATTTCAGACAAGTTTCTGGAAACTCTGCAGCTTTCCTCTGCCGTCATCTGGGCTGGAGTTACCCAGCAGCAAGCTCAGGAAAAACCCCCAAGCTGGTTCTCTTAACTTTGTCAAGGGCTCAGGAATATCAGACACATTTGCTATGGCAAGACATTTCCTACAAGGTTATTTAAAGAGGAAGTGCTGCGAGCAAGAAGCCCTAATCCTAAACTCAGCATTAATGAAAGCTTTGGATCACTGATGGACACAGCCAACCTCCTCTGGCCAAGCACCAAACTTTCACCTCTCCCTCCAAACTGGGGCTGCTGCATGCTGGAGAGATCTGCCCTGAGCTTTATAGTGGAATTTATTTATTGGAGCATGCCAAAGTGCTTTGAGGCAGCCAATGTATGGCTGCTAATGTGTAGTAACTACTGCTGTATTAGCAGCACATTGTACCAGCTGTCAACAAAATAAATTACCTGGGATGGTTTGGAGACTGAGAGCTGAGCTGTTCTGTTTGGCCTCTGAGAAAAACATGTATTTTGTTTCACATCATAAACTCTACACATAAACAAACATAAAGCTACTGTTCATAAATCAGTTTTCCAAGAGCATAAATCTACTAAACTATACACAGCCTTGAGAACCAGACTATGGAGACAGATTGCCAGCATCAGAGTTAAGTGTTGCATGAGAGTCCACTGAAGTCATAGCTTGAAAGCACAAAATATTTGTAGGTGCTCTTAGCACGACCCTGTTGCCAAATCCCATGGGGGAAACAGTGACAAGTCCTTTCCACTCTCATGAATCACTCTGCTTCTCAGAGGTGGAGGAAAACCAGCACAATCAATCATTCACTCAATTTTAACCTAGATACTAGGCTAAATGTCTCCTGAGATGTTTGGAAACTCCTGTTTGTGTTGCACAAGGAAGCTGACACACCCCAAATTTGAAGCCTTTCTGGAGCACTGAGGGAGCCATCTCAGCCCAGCTATGCACTGACACAGACTCGAATCCCAGCCCACCTGCAAATTGTACCACGGATTTCAGTGGCATCCGTTCAGTCCTCAGCCATTAACCACGCATTATGGATAACTAACCCAAAAATTGCCTGCAGCTGAGATAGCCATGGGCATCCTCCTAGAATGCTTCAAAAAACCAACAAACAGACAAAACCCAAAAACAACCCCAAGGCTCCAGCTGTCAGGGCTGGCCTGACTGTGAGCATGGAATGGGCAGGTAAGGGACTGGAGTTGTGCTGAGGATGGGGAGCACCAGTGGAGAGCAGCAAAAGACAAGGGACAGTGTGCTCTGAGGGTGCAGAAAACCAAAGGGCACAGGCCTGGGGGTCAGCACTGCGACACCCAAGCACCATCCTGAGACTTCCCGTTGTTTCCTTGGTCCTGCCCAAGGAGGTGGTGACTGGAGCTTCCCACCCTGCCTGACACGGTGGGAATCAGCAGGCAGTGCTCTGGCAGGGGTGAGCATGAGGAGTGTACTTCTCCTCCAGATTCTTCTGGCAACTCTGCTTCACAGCACAGAGCTCCCATGGGCTCATCCTGTGACATCCCACATGGCTTTAGTGCCCAGGCTGTGGTCCCAGCACCTCCCTGCCTGGCCCAGCAGCGCCATGCCCCAAACCCCAGGGCTGAAGCAAGCTGCTGTGCTTGCACCATGGGCTGCAGAGCCTGAACACAGGAACCCTGCCCAGCTGGGTATTTCTGCCTCTGCTCTCCCAGCCCCACCAGCTGTTACACTGAGGCCACTTGTAGGCAAGTTCATTTTGACGTCTACACTTTCCTTCAGTCAGTGGATTAAGAAGATAAAGTGAAAAATCTGCTTAACTGTCGTGTTTTACAATATTTGCTGCAGCAAAGGACCATCATTAGGGGGTAATTCAGTCTTCCTCTCCTTCCTGTAATGGCTATTGAAGGAGCTAAGGGCACCATCCTAACCACAGTGGTTTACTTAAGTGCTGAATTCAGGCTAAATTGGTCCTGACCTGATTTGAGAGAGTAGCATGATTTTTTTTTAAATGTGAAGACTACATATGTACTATAATGCTTCAATTGGTTATTTTTTGAGACTAGGGCAACAGTTTTAATTAAAACTAATGATCTGAAATACCTTATCAACAGAACCAAAGGATGGCAATCAGTGTTACAGCCATCAGCTATGGAGAAGGCAACATTCACCTCTGGTTTGTAGCACATTTAAGCATCCTCAGCTCTCCCAGAGAAGAGGGTGAGCTCTGATGCCTTGGGAGAATGGAGGCACAGGCCTCCAGTCTGCAGCTTTTTAAAGCTAAACTGATAAATATTTTAGCTTTCCAAACATAGGTGTGAAAGACCAAAAGCAACCAAAGCACTGGAATGCCTTAGTAAAGACTCGCCTATTTTAATCCCACAGGTCAATCTACAGCATTTAACTGATAGCTTTTTTGACCTGTAAGAAAGAAAAGAACCTTGAAAAGGTCTGGTTTTCAGATCTGATTTACAGTTTAGAATCTAAATTGATGAGGTATAGCAGCCAGGATCATTTTACATTATTGTGAAGTTATTTAGAGAACTAGAGCTGTCAGCCAGCCTGCAATGAAGTCAGAAATGTAGCAAGTAACATAGAAAACAGGAGATTTCCCCATTGAGAATATGGATTTCATGCTGTCAGTATGCAGAGCTGGATTTAGTTCAAGAACTGCTGCAGTCGTATTGGTTTTCTTCCAAACATTGCAATGTTGGAAGTTTCTTTCCAATGGTCTAGCAGATGTCTGTCTAGCCCCTTCAGACTTAGGCACCTTCAGATAAATTAATCTCCCACAATGGGCTCCAGCATGGTGCAAATACCACTCATATGGTCAGCTGGGTACACCTGAGACACCTGATCCAGCTGATCCAGAGATCCTCCATAGTGACCTGTGCAGCGTGGACCTTTCCCACTTGTGAATTCCAAACATTTCCTAGCAAGCACAAACTTTCTGTGTCTGTTTTCTTTGCAAGAATCCATTACTGAAACCAAGGCTTAAATGAATCTGTGAAGCTCTGAACATGGATTCTCCTGCCCTCTTTGACCCTTCAGATTAGGCAATGCTACTGGTAATCAGTTCCATGACCAACATGTACCAAAAAGCCTGTAACAACAACAAAGAAGGGGAGAAGGCACCAGGACACGGGCCATGGGAGCCAGCAGGGGCTGAGCCCTTCTGTATAACCAAGATCCATCACTGCCAAGGCAAGTGTTTTCCTCCCTCCCAAACACTCACCTGGCTGTCAGTGCTTCAGTAGTGGCTACAGATACACATGGAGCCAGGGAAAAAACCAAATCTCTCCTCTGTCTTGTCCCTCTCCCTCATTAAGATTACCATGCATAATGTGTTACCTGGTATCAGCTGAGCCTGGGCAGCACACCAAGGACACTCAGAGTCAACAGCAAACCCAAGATAAGCTCAAGCCTCAGTGATGGACACGTCAATGAAGCCGTTTAACTTTGAATTTGCAGGAGGTAAAGAACACACGTGCAAGTAATTGTTTCACCTCACCTTACACAGATTAAGCTGTGGCAAGACACATGCTTAGACTAAGCTGCTCGTTTCCATTTCTGGAGGCATGGTGTTGGCACAACAGTGCTGAGACCTCTCAGAATTCATATTCAGCATTGCAGCACCAGAGGGAGGTCAAAACAAGGATTAAAAAGTCACCCAGGTCCATAAGGACAGTGCAGTCTCCAGCAATGTTCCTTGGGGATGAAGTGTGACAGAACTTTTTCCAGCAATGCATTTTTCAGTGCCATATGTAATCAGATGATGAACTTAAGTCATAAAGCATCCTCCAGTGAAATGACATCTACATTAGTGCCTTCTTTTTGACACATTCAACAGTGAACATAACCTGGCAGGAATTCAGATAAACAGCTCCACAGAAGATACTCCCAGATTTTGCAGCTGATCATCTCCAGATCTGCTGTATAAGCAAGAAGTCTCCACCTGTTCATGCATAAACAAGATTAAAAAAGCCAGATGGTGACTTAATCCCCAACTCACCACTGACGTTAGACGAAGTCAGGGACACGCCTTGCTAAAACCTTTGCTTATACTGGAAAAATCTTCGAAATTGGGTGTCTGTAAGGATAAAGTATTGCCATTCCAGAGTACTGCACTGAAGTGGTGTTTTCACTTTATAAAGGGAGGCATCTGACTTTAAATACTGATTATAGCCACAGAATATTCACAGGATCAAGCAACATCTGAACATGCAGAAGTGGAAAACTCATGCCTCAAACAATCCAACCTGAGGAACAGAGGAACAAAGAGGTGTCCATCTCCTTCCACCTTATGATCACTTGAAGTGGCTACCCCCTTGTTCACACTATCAACTAGCATTAAAATATAGAAAAACACCAAAACTGCTGCTTCTATTCCAGCAGGTTTAAAAACAAGCCTTATGCTAAGGATGTTTCTTAAAAGTGAAGCACAGACTTGTCTCTCCTGTCCTGGTTCCCCTTCCCTCAGCTCCTGCTGAAAGGCACGGTGTCTCTACATTTAACAGAAGTCCTGCAGCAGCCAAAGGAATCCTCCTTGCTGACTTTGCACAGCAATACATCCCTTCACATCTGGGACTGGGAAGGAGGGGCAGACTTCCCTCTCAAGTTCCACAGAGGTAATGAAAAGGAGTAATTGCTCCTGTCTGTTTACAGTGTAGTAGCAGTGAATTTTACACTGCTAATAACAAGGTTCCTGTGATGCAGGAGCCTCTAGGAAGGTCCTGGAGAGAGGAGAAGCACATCACTGTCTCAAACCTGAATCATAACTTCCTTCACAGACCTGAAAGTTAACCTCTTGCAAGCATGAAACCTTAGCCTCCTTAATCATTTCACTCCCTTTCTATTCTATGGGACAATTTACCAACAATCTGCAGTAGGAAATGCTGAAAGGAATGTTTCTTCTTCAGGAACACTCTCCCCCCCACACTGCTCCACATTGCCCTTCTGCCTGAAAGAAGGAAAAAACCCAGACAACAACCTCAAGACTATTTCAGACTGATTAAAATGTACCCAGTTCAGAATTTCTTCTTCTCACCAATGAAAAAACCTGGAAAAAAATAATCATATGGTGTTTAATAAGAGCCAAATGTTTTGGTCAATTTTTAGGAAATCTAAAAACCAGGGAGATGGATCTGCACGATCCTTATGGTGTTCCTATTAGGAAATACACAGTAGGTTTTCCCCAGGCTGCAGAAGGCAGGCCCAAATCTGTCTTTGAGGTCCCCTAAGCAGGTAGCTGTGTCACAGGTACACACACCCTCCTGACACACTCGAAAACAACAGGGCAAGTGGGCACAATCACTGAACCACTCAAGCAACTGCTCACTGGACAGCTTTGGTCAAAACGAAGCAGGAGTTCACACCAGCCCAGCCCCAGCTCAGAACAGACTGGAGAGCACAGCTCAGACAGCAGAGCCAGGTGTAATGCCTGCAGCAGCTGCAGGGGAGCTCACATAATGACATTCCCAGTGCCTAATGCATATGGAAAGAATCAGGTTCCTTGTAAAAACACAGGTTCACCTTCCCTCTTTCAGCACCACACTGATGGCCAGGAAGTCTTTTCAGAGTGGCTGCCTGTTCCAGACCCAAGGGCCTGCTGTTAGAAACATCCAGACACAAGTATTTTCTCAGGGCTACAGGACCTCCATACCTTAAACTGATGGGCCTAAATGTCTGACCTCCCAGCTGCTGAATGCTTCATGTCAAATATGCTGAGAGTAAAACCAGTTTTTACATAGGGTTTAAAATAGGTGTTACTGTTCCAAAGTCTAATAAGTCAGTTATTTCATTTGTATTAACACAAATCTGAAGTAACAGTTTGACCAAATTTATTATTTTCCTGATTGTATTAATTTTACATAGTACAAAGTTCTCTTATTTAAGCAATCACATTAAACTAGCACAACAAACTTTGCTTAACAGCAAATACACCATTATCGAGATATTTTAAAGCATGTTGTTTTCAATAAGAGTTTAATTTGTACTTATGTTTCAGAATTTGCATATTCATAGGAAGCTTACAGACATCTGGATTCCAGTTCAGGATTTATTTGCATACAAAAATATATTATAATGGAAAAAAGCATTAAAGTTTTCAACTATATAAAATTACAAATATATTTGCATAAAAGCAACTTTAATTTAAAATTAAAATTCAAGCTATATTTTAAAGCAAAATACAGCTCTAACATTTAAGTTATCTTCTTCCATCTGCTGCAAAATAAAAATAAAAACCAAAACCAATGTTGCCAGTTAAATACGTGTAGGAGTTCACAAAGGTTATGTTCAGGGGGCATCTTGAGGAACGAAGTTATCAGACTAGGGCAGCAGTTCTCACTGATTGATGCCACTTATCCTTCAGAGGACATTCACATGCAAGCACAATGCTGAAAATTCCTTTCACATACCTGAGGATACAGAAAAAGATCATTAAGTTCTCTATTAAATAAGATTGTATGTTGTTGACATATCAGACACTTGCCTACACCCAGGTTGCTAGACTGCTTGACAAGGCAAATTATGTCTTTTTTTAAGTGAACATGAAAGCTGAAATGCTAGTGTGCAAAAAAGACAAGGCAAGTACTGTTTTAACAAGTGCATCAGCCTTGAAAAGGTATCTGTACAAAGGTCTGTGTAACCTCAAGCATATAAACACAACTCCTCAAAAAAAATGATGATAAATACCAGATGGAAGTTGGACTTCCTCCTCACTGCACAGTGACACTGTACAAATGAGACTGCAGAGATCACTGGAGATTTGTCTAGTTGGGATTAAAAAAAAAATCACACCAGAAAAAAAAAAAAAAAAAAAAAAAAGCACAAAACCACTAGCACAGGTGGTAGTTCCTGCCTTCATCTTTGATGTACCTTGCAAGGGAAAAATAAAATCTATGTATTATAGGCATCCCTTTAGAGTTAGAGTTAGCTGTAACACGGCTGTGCAGGATACAGCAATGGAAATATTTGCTGGTTTGGGGTTTCATAGTCCTACATAAACCTTAAAAAACTTGGATTTCTTTCAGAAGAGTGGTCAATTAAATTTCAGTGGTAAAGATGGAGTCAGCTCAAGCTTACATCCATGATACAAGACAGGAAACTAGAAAATGTATTTTAAGTGTGAGAAGTGAAACCAGGATTAAGATTCAAGAAAGACAGCAGGGAAGCAGGAAGCTTGTAAGGGCAGCTGTCTTGAATTAAGTCCACATCTTCAAGAAATACAGGGAAGGGAAAATACCTAATGAATGCATGAAACTCTCTGCTCATCGTTTGAGAGGGCTTTGTTTATTCTGCTTGTTAGGTCTACTCCTACAGCTTATTGGTTTGGGCTCTATAGCCTAGTTCCACACAAAAAAAACCCCCAACATGAAACACAAAAGAAATGGTATTATGTCCACAACAGAAGAGGAAGAAGCAAAAGGAATAGGCAGAGTGCACACTTGGCAATAGGACGCCAGTTTTTGTTGTTTTTCTTTAGAAATCATAATGAAGAATTCATTAGTGTAGCCAAAAGATACAATTTCTAGATAGTGGCAGAAAAAGTGATCTAAATTCCATTCCTGGTAAAGACAAGCACAAACAGGATTTTGACTTTTAATTTAAGTCAACAGATAAAGATATCTGCTCCTTAATTCTTTCATAAAGCAGAGTCTAGAACAAAAAGGTTTTCTTCACCTATGAATACTCCTCCAGTTACTTAGGTTTATAATGAAGAAATAGATCACCAGTTTTTAAGCTGAGTATTGAGTATTTAAGAAACTGATGTTTATTTATCAATCCACTGTCAAGGAGAGGTGAATTGCAGCTGAGTCAGAGGTGGGGACAGGGGTTAATTGAGTTCAGCCTCTGTCACACATGCACGCCTTCAACATTTAGGCAAAGATCAGAATTTAGTCTGGTTTACTTTCTTATCCATATAATGATCCACAGGACTAGCAAACTAAAAGGAAGCCACGTGATATAAACTATTTCTGTTGTTCCCTTCCCTCTCTCCCCACACTTTGGCTTCCAGCACTATTTGTAACAAGTACCAAGTGAGATGCAAGCTACTAATAAAAATCTACTTACTTGCTAGTGTTCTGTCAAGATCAGCAATGAAGTCCTCCAGTTCTTTTGTGTCTCCAAGCTTTGCTGTAAAATAAAGGTCAATAGTGCTTAGAGATGGCATGTTTCTCTGGCTAGAAGAAACACTAGAAACACACATCCCTCCAAATCATTTTCAGTGGTACCAAACATGCTGTGGATTATGGTCAGCAAAGTTCAGTAGGGTTGCTGCAATGTTCAAAAGCCCTTAGAGAACGCAGGACACTGAACTGAAATTCTAGCTTCTTTAATTTTCCATTCGACACAAGCAACACAAAGCAATACTTTAATCTCCTTTAAAAAGAGTGGTTGAAGTGAAGAATGTAAGTTACATGTCAACTTCTTCAAGTCCTTGCTACTTTGGCCATCTTCCTTGTTTCACCTGTTCAGATACTGCATGCATGGCCCTAATCAATCCCACCCAATGAGCTCCCAGTCCTACTCTAATCTCAGCCCCATAAAATCATGTCAGTATCACTGGTTTGCTGTGCTGCCAGATCCTTTGACCTTGGTCCATAGCTATAAATTTGGAACCAAACATCCACCTAAGTATCCACTCCGGACAACACCACTGGTTCCATTCAACCTAGTTTTACTGCAAGTTGCTTCCTTATCTCATTTCAGTAGTCTTTTCCAAGCCAGTTCCAACTCTTTCTGTCTTCTCATCAGGAAGAGCTTCTCGTCCTTTAGTGTAATTCTTTGCCAAATATTTCCTATCAGTTTAACTGAACTCTTTTTTGTGCTACTTCATAGAAATTATTTACTCATTATTTCTCCCTAATATCACACTAATTGAAGAGAAAGCATTTAGCTTGGGTTTTTGTGACTGGTCACCTTGAAAAAGATATGAAGGCACAGAAGGCTACTGAACATGCACCTGAGGAGAACAGCTGTAACAAAAGCACCGTGTGGCACATAGGTATGAGAGTTCACTTATTGATATGTCTGCTCCAGAGCTAATCCAAGTTAACCTGAATGAAGCACTATCCTGGGAAGTCAGATCAGCTGCAAGACAGAAGCCACTTTGAAACAGCATAGCTTCAAAGGAGGAGGGAATTACTAATATATGGCTTGTATCAGCAGTGCAAGGTCTGTATGGATCTGAGCAAGTATGTTAACTTAAATGGCAGCACATGGCTTCAGAAGAGTCCCTCTACCCCTGCACTCAGGTTAAGTATTTTTGTAGAGAAAAGGGACACTCAAGCCACTCAGTTGCTTCAGTAAAGAAGTAACATGAGTTAATAATTAATCCTTATCAGCCAGAAAACTAATATTTTTAGCTGAGTGTTTCAAAACCAAAGAGTTGTCAGGCCACCTGCAAAGTGCAGATATAGCATGCTATTACCATTTATAGTCAAGACAATAATACTTGCACCTGTAGTGTGCTAAATAGTAATCTTTAGTTTTGTTGACATTGAAAAAAAAAACCAACCAACCAAAAAAAAAAAACCAACAAAAAACACAAAAAACCAACCAACAAAAAACACCACCAAAAAACCCAAACAGAAAATTGAACTAAAAAAAACAAACAAGCAAACAAAAAAACAAAACAAAAACCCAAAAAAAGTACATGCAAGCATATGAATCTTGGCATCCAGGAAGAAGCCCATACAGCTGAGGATTAGGAAGAAATGTCAACAGTTAAAATTAAGATACCTTTACAAGGAGTTACTGAAGGGGATGGCAAGCTTGGAGTAGATGCAGTTGAAGAGTTGAGCTTTTCATCACTGAGACTGAAACTATTTCTGTAGAGTGAATCTGCACCTGTAAAAAAGCAACATTATAAAGTAAATTTAACACCTTCTGCAAGTTTGCAATATAATTGAAATCCAAAATGCAGCCTTTCCTATATGGACTTCAAAATCTGTAGAACTCAGATTTACAGTTTTCAAAAGCAGAGAAACTAATAAATAAACCCTCTGTTGTGTGAAGGCTGTTGCTCCCACTCCTGCTGTTAAAAAGAAAGCAGCCCTAGGCTCAGTCCTCATCCCCAGTAAGGAAAGGGTTAGCTTTCCCTGAAGTCAGCACCATCTGAAAAATTATACTGAAATTACAATTATCCCACATCAGCTAAATTTGACCTGGTAGGACCTGCCTATTTCACAATATTCTGGGAAATTCTGTTACCTAAATTTTTAAAATTAAAAAACAAACAAACAAACAAACCACCTGAATAGAGAGCTCCAGGACAAGGACAGCCCCCCAGAATAAAGAATACATGTAAGTGTTGTCCTTTATCCCCAAAGCAAATGCACTCCTTTCTCCATACATTACTCTGCTGCTTTAGGTATGGCATTTTCAATTCTCTTTTTTTCCGTGACTCTCTGGAGTTCATGATGCAGTACAGTGGTACACAAGATATCCTGCAATCCTATTTTAGGTGATCTTTTAAGGAAAGCCTTTTATGCCCTGGAAAGGAACAGAAAAGGTTCCAATATATTTTTGATGTTCTGGTATTTGAGAGGAGGCCTTAAGCTCCAAAAGTATCAAAAAGTATCTTTATCTTGTCTTTCTTCATATAACAAGTTGCAAAATGTACAGGGCACCCCAAGTATTCGTCCTGGCTCCTCTGGAAGGAGGCATTGTCATTGTGCTAGAGACACTAAAACTGCTGGTCCTGCAGTTTCAAGCCACTGACCTGAAAACTGCAGCTCTACAAAAAGAAACCATTGTGATTACAAACATGTCAATAGTCTCCACTTGCTTGGCACCTTGCCTAGGACAGAAGGGTATGTCTTACTGTGTGGGGCGGTGGCTACCACTGCTTGCCATGGAGGCCAGCAACTCTGCTTCCCGCAGCACACACTGCGTTCGCCCCGGAGCCGCAGCCTGGCAGGCGGCCACCCTGCAGCACCAAGTGCATCCAAGAGAGAACTGTCACACATCCTTGGGTGCCTGTCCCGTTTGCTGTGCCAGAGAGGACTGCCTTAGTTAAGCTGAGCGTGTCTTGAATTGGCAGAAGGGGCAGGAGCACAGCCTGCCCCGCCAGGATCTGCACATTGACACCTCTGCTGAATGCTGCCAGGATGTCTCCAGACAGCAGACACTGGGACCATCCTCTTGCACACCACTCCTTTGCCTCAAGTTCAGCTGTCTTTGGGAAGAGTGTGTCTCCACACCCCACCTCCTCCAGCCTGCTGTCCTTTGCAGCACAAAAGCATCTTCCACAGGAACATACAGGTACAGCAACAAGTCAGACAAGACAACTACACCTACAAAGCCTCTCGGATCTTTCCTCAGCCATAAAAGCTGATTTGTTTGTTCCATGCTGGCTTCCAAGCTTACCTCTGTTACAATACACACTGAAAAGGCTTGGGGGGAAAGCTTCAACCTGGAATCCCTTCCTGTTTCCCATGCATTTTGGCCCACCACTGTGCTGTGTCTTTCAGTTTGCTCTGCCATCAGCTCAGGTCCTGGTCTGGCAAGCACACGTTACCCACAGCACCAGGCAAACGTGAGCCATGGCATGAGTGCCCACCTGGGGCTGCCATCTGCTCAGCCACCCCATGGTACTTCTTGTTTATAGAGATGGGTATGCTTCTTCAAGCTACTCTCTAAATGCAATTTCTTCATCTTCACTCTTAAGAAGTGCTGTTCTCTCTAAACTTCAGCAGATCAAAACCAAACTACTTGAAACTTCAAATACA
Source organism: Rhipidura dahli (assembly GCA_013399225.1). Taxonomy (NCBI): domain Eukaryota; kingdom Metazoa; phylum Chordata; class Aves; order Passeriformes; family Rhipiduridae; genus Rhipidura; species Rhipidura dahli. The sequence continues at coordinate 398,242 of VXAC01003560.1, read as the reverse complement.
AGAAAGACTTCATGAATACCATGCAGAACTGAGATAATAATAGATAGAAAAATGGGGAAGAAAGATAAGCCATTTTAAAAGTAACTCCTAAAAACAGGAGGAAAAAAGAACCTAAGGGTGAAGGAAATCTGATAGTGCTCTGCAATGATGTGTGTCACCAGTGCTGTACTATACCACATGAACCCTGTACATTAATTGATACTTCCTCTCCATTAAAGGCATGGCAAATTTCCTCCTGAAATCAGCTTACAGAACAATTGCCTACTAATACCACATTTCCTTCAGCCAAGATGCAAACCCCAGTGACTAAGAAACACAGAACAGAAAATTCTAGCTGTTCAGGACAATACCCCTACCATCACCAAATCGTCAAGTAACTTGTAATAGCTCACACAAACAGTACTGTAGCCAAGACTGTAATTCACTGAAACACTGACAGAACAGACCAAAGATAAAGCACTTTCCACGCTATTTATTTGAAAAGGGGAGAACAAGAATTTCCAAATTAATTCATATTTTAAAGCTTTTACAGCTCATTGAATTAATAGAAAATACAGAGAACTACGGTTATAAATCTGAGCATACTTATAGTGTGAAATCTATGCTACTAGCATCCAGACACCAAATGTAGCAAGGTTGGGAATTTATATTGCCAACCAATCCTTTTCATAGACAAAACCCAAAGCTCCAGTTACTCTTATTTACAGATGGATTAAAACATTATTTTTGTGCTTGTGAGGACAACTCAAATTGCAAAAGCTTTAGTAAACCTTTAAAATTGGCCACAAACTATTCCCATAATTCTTTCTGCATATCTGTGCACACATCCAAGCCTGCAGACACCTTTGAGTCTTTTTGGGTTTTTTCTCTTCATTATCCTTCTATAAGCAGTTGAAAGTACTAACTGTTTACTTTGCAATGTATTGACACAAGAAAATGTTATTTCATACTGGCTTCCACAAACCTTATGCTGGGAAATATTTGCAACTGATAAAATATGACAAAACTGCTGTTTTAAATCTCTGAATGTTTTTCTTCCAGTTTCAAAAGGTGAAATGTTTTCACATAACAGTGTTACCTTCTGATGGGTTGTAATAGTTTCAGGAAAATATCAACATTTATCTTTCTCAAAGCAAAAACACACTTTAGCTACTGACTGTGGCTTATTCACACCACCAAGCACCAGAAATTCTAGTGATGTAAAGAGGAATGCATTGGCTCCACCAGCAAGGTTCATAACTGCTGAAAACAATGTACTGCTAAAAAATACTCATGACATCCACCACAGAAAAGTATCCTCTTTGGCAAAGTGTGGCTGTAGGGCAGAAAGCTCTGGGAAAAGAACACTACAGTCTTTGCTCTCCACCAGCTGCCACAGCCAAGATTTGCTCATTCACCTCCAGTAATGGCCTTTGGAAGAGTTCCACTGCCAGACAAATACAACATCCTCTGCAACCCAGTAACCAGAGGCTGATGCCAGGGATCCCACTGCTGCTGTCCTTCCTCATCCAGCTCCTTCTCTCCCACTGCAAGTTTATAATTCATTACTTATTTTTTAATTTGTACACTGATTCTAGACGCTGTGATTATATATAAACAATGCCACTTCAGCTGTCTAAAAAACACAAAACTCAAACTGCCTCTTAAAAAAAAAAAAAGCCTTAAAATCTGATACTTTTGTAAGTGAGTTGATTTACATCAGTCAAGCTACACTGCAAAATTAGGGGGTAGGAATAAATATGGGTGTATTTTACTTTGGCAAAGTAATTTGTAGTTAGTATAACTTTGCTGTTCCAGTATATGGTTAAACCACAAAATAAACGATAGCAATACCATGTAAATATAGAAATGTCCCCACAAAAGGAAAAATTGAAAGGTTCTCGGCAGTAATTGACTGAAGGAGGAAAACCACAAACTCTTCCTTTTAAAACAGACAATGGAAAAGTTCAGCTGTCTAGCTTCTTTAAAATTATGCTCTTTCTAGTACCATGGTTCAGGACACAATTCTGAAGAGCACTGGAGTTGGTAAAATTTTTACTGCAGTTTTCAGTGAGGAAAGTTTTACTGGAAAAAAATTAAAGCTCATCCCTGAAGCTGTCAGAGAGAAGCTTCCCAGGTCCACTGAAGTGTCTACAAACCATTAATTTATTATAAAACAGTAACTCAGCACTTAATGAGCAGACTGCACAACTAATTTCTAACAGAATATAGCCTACTTGCTAAAAAAAAACCCAGAAAAAAAAAACCTGGAAATTGTAATGTCACCAGTAGAAGTGAGAAATGAATATTCTTGACACAAAAAGCTTGTTTCACAATACAGATGTTTCAGCCCCCAGTGTTTATTTTTATCATCATCACAGTTACACTTGGCTGCACTGTTTATTTTTGTGGGGATTTTGCCTAGCTAACAAACATCTGTTCCAATACTGTCTAAAAAATGACACCTTTTCTTTACTGACACATCTAAGCATCATTACGTACAGGATTTCAAATCACACAGCCACACAAAAGTGATCTAGGTAGCCTGAAATCCAAGCATGTTTTCTCATCATACACAAAGCCTACCTTTCCACTCCCCACCACACATACAATCCACAAGGCAGTTTCCAGCTCCAAGCTTTCCTTTATTATTCTTCCTTTCTAATGAGTAACAGCAATGGGTATGCTGGAGGGTAAAGAATGGGAAATATTTAAAAAAGTGCTTTTCTCAGCACACTGAAATACCTGTAAGACAAGGCTACACACCTGAAACTTCCAATTTTTCTTCCCCTTGGACATATCAGGAACATAATAAAACTTTACTTCTCAGATCATTTAATAAAAGGGAATTTCTCCATGAGAGTCTCAATTTATTTTTAAATTATAAATATTGCATTGCCCTCTTGTTCGAGACAGGCCTTTGGAAGTTCACAGACACAATCTGCCTCCTTTTCATGTTACAAGACTGGCATTTGCTGCAGAGACCAAAGGCTCACCTACTTCACATCCTGCCTCCCACGACAACTCACGGCAGATGCCTGCTGAAGAGTTTTTCAGTGGTGCAGCCACACACTGATGGCTTCAAAAGAAGCTCTACCAAGTTCTCTCAATGCACATACCAGTCTCTTTCCTGAGACAGCAGTGGCATCTGCCCAAGCAGTCCTCCAAACCCCCATCCTTCCTGCTGGGATTTTATCAGGTTATTTTTGAGTAGGTGAACTTTTAATAGCCATAATACTTTAAGGCAATGTCTTTAACTGTTCATGAAAGAAGTAACACCATTTATTTGAAACACTCATTTAATTTGAGTTTCTCATACTGGTGAGGTAGCAGTCACTTTTCTAATGTCACTCAGGATTTTCTGGAAGACTGTCTTGTCCCCACCCAAAACATCTCTTTTTTTGCCTGACAGTCTCAGTCTATTTAAGCATTTGGAAACTATTTTATGTCTTCAGTTATTTCTGTTGCCTTTTTCTTCACCTTCTTAACAGTCACACATTACAAGACTGGCAATGTAAACAGGTTTTTCAGGATGAGTGCTGCAGTACTAATAGTGGCTGGTGCTTCATCTCTGGATAGTCTAGGCATTAGCACAAGCACATGGGGACATCCACAGCCACATCCACGTAACCACAAGTGCTGGCACTACACTGATGTTAACAGATCCTGCTCAACCCCTGCACCTACTGGATTTTAAAAATCATAAAATTAAGAGTTCTAGATGCCCTCAGTATTTCTTTGTTGTTTTCAAAAGCCATAAGGCATTGCTCAGAAATCATTTGTTTACCCCTAAAAAATAACTACAAAGGAACACTGCAGGCTGTATGAGCACAAGAATTAAACTGATGCATTTATTCTGCAATGCTTTTAACAGAGAGGCTGGAAGCTGAACCTGTGGAACCTCCTGAACCATGGAGCTACAAGTGCCAAAGACTTCTGAGAGCATGATAACCAATTATGATGTAGCTTTTCAGTGTTATTGTAACTTTGGCCCAAGAAACACTAAAGCACTTCCCTTCCCAACCTCTCATGAAGTCCAATTTCCCATCATTATGCTAAGCCTAAACTTGGAAGACTGTCCTGACACTGCCATACACTGCACTAGCACAGGGCACTGACTGGGCATGCGATTCACCCAGGCAAGCCTGCACTCTCCTTTGCAAGCTTAACCCGACACAAGAAGACAATGCTAGCTGTAAGTTGATTAATACAGCTGCATCTACATTAGTGGCTTCTGCCAGCGCAGCACTCTCTAGCACAAATCCTATTTTATCACAGCCAGCATGTGCTGTGAATAGCAGAGATTTATAAAGTATTCCTCAACTTTGAAGTTCCAGCACAATTGAAAACCTAAAGGACAAAGCTGCTAGGCATTGATTTGTTTGAATACATCAGGTTGGAACAGAACTGGTACTCACTCACAGTCCAGCAGAATGTTGGAGTAACTCAGCAGTTGCATCATGATTTCCAGCACTGACACAATCAGCTGTGGTGGTTAATGTAATACTCGTGGGCCCACATCATCACACACATCTGCACACAGGAGCCTGTCTGTTACTGCAAGGTCTAGAGTCCATTGTGCTGTGTTCAGTGCTCAACCACAGCCAAGCCAGACCTCGTCCAAAGATCATTTAATCAAATGGCAGGACAAGATGCGGGAGAACAAAGTACTAGCCCAATCATTTTCCACAGTAGTGTCTTCAAAATCCTACTTTTTCTCAAGAGACAGAAATATATAATACAAGAATATAAAGTAGTATTTTTGGAACTAGGGTGAAATCTTAAGATAAAAAAATATCTTCAGGAATAACAACATTGATAAAGATCTTCTGTAAATTTTTCTGTTAAATTAAATGGGTTCATTCTCATAGCAGAAACCCCAAGAGAGGAAAAAATCTTTCCTTACCCTACTAAACAGGATTTTTCAAGTATGACCACTTGAAAGTTTTTGGTAGCTTCTCATGAAACTGAATTTAAAGCTGATTTGGGGGCACTGAAACAAACAGCTGCAACAGTTTAAAATGTTTCCTCCTCTTACAGTTCCATCTGCCTGGAAAGGTATCAGGGCAGGAGTGGCCAGAAGATACATATGCCTAACCTTCAGTCACACCACATCAGTTAGGAAGATTAGATTAAACAACAACCAACAGATAGCACTAAAACACAATAGTCTGAACTGTTCTATACACACAATAGAGTGTATTTGCAATAGCCTTGGCACTGGATAACAAGATTTTGCAAAGACGTAAAGAGTCTTTACAAGTAAGATGATCCTTCAAGCCCTCTGAAGATAATATGGTTTTACAGATTCACGTCACCAGAACTTGCTCTTTTAGCCCAGTTCCCCCTGGATCCTGCAGAGGTGTTTTAACCTAAGCCTTACCACAGGAAGAGCAAGGTCATGAATTCAGCACTCCACTGGCTAACACTAATATTACAGAAATCAAAGGGAAAATAAACCAGGAGGAAAATAAATACTTGAGTTTGAACAGAAAGAACCTGGGTAAGTAGGCAACTCCCTGCATTTATTTTTAAAATAGATGTAGGGAGTGTAGCTGGATTACATCAGACACTAGAGCCTGTTTTATAAAAGGAGCTCTTCATAAATCCACAATCCCTCTCCTACTCTAACTTCAAAATAAAAATCTGACTACACTGAATGACTCCTTTAGGAAGAAGTGTTTTACCAGGCCTTTCCTGAGCCATGAGCAGAGCTGGCTGGTTTTGTTTCCCTTCCCTTACACATATCTTCATAGACTCTGGTGCACCCTCCTGGTCTCATATACTGCCAGTGCCCAGGAGACACTGACTTTGATTTCTCCAGAGCCACCTTTCACATGATGCAACACCAAGGGAGAACTCAGGCATGGGATGAGATTTGAAAACTTGACAAGTTCCTCATACAAGATCTTTGAGGACTTTGTACAGAGCCATCAAACCCTGTCTGTCCTACTAACCCACTACAGTCTTCAACCTAAATCAGTGCGGATTTGCCACACAGATTTTTATTTTCCAGATCTTCCTGAAGATCCGATCTGCCTGTTTACATAAGCATGCTGCTTTCTAACCAGGCCTTCTGCCCTGCCAGAGAGCACTGTCATCTTCCTCCCAAGATCCTTCTTGTCAATTCAAACAGCAACTTCAAGCCATTTTCAAGATTTAAGTCTTTTGAACCATAGTGGATAGCTATCTCTAGTTACTTAGCATTTCTCCATACAAGAAGAATAAGTTCTTGATACTGGGTTGGGGTTTTGATCATTTTCTCACCAGTAGATTATTTCACTCTATCATTACAAGTGTCTCAGTTGTGAGACACAGTAAGTGTATGTGAGAGGTCAATATATCAGAACAATGAAGATGGCACAAGAAATAGGAAAACTAGGGCTGCCAGCTTGACTCAGTAAAGGCAGATTTCACCTCACACACCCTCAGTCATCTGAAAGACAAGCATCCAGACATGTGTCCATCCACAAAACAAGCGTCCCACATTTCTAAATCTCCCTTGGAGATGAAGGATACTTAGAAGGAGTACTACACTCTATATTATGAAACAGAAAAATAGCATATTGATCCATGTACTTCTACTGACTACAGGAAAAAGCCCAAAGGCAGTACTAGCCAAGGTATCCAAGGTCAGAGCAGGTCAAACAATACTTGTCAACCAAACAAATCATATCCATGATGATGAAATAAAGGGCTCTGATAATCTGGAGAAGCTATGCTTTCACAGCTCAAGTACTAAGGAGATAGCATTCGTGTTTTAGCACTAAGTCAACAGAACTGCACCTTGAGTCCCTCAATTGATAAAGAGGCAGAACAGAAAATACAGGAGTAGTCTTATTATAAATAGCTGCAAAACAGGTAAGTTTCATCAAGCTTCCCATATAGTCAGGAAATTAAAAAAAAAAAAAAAAAAAAAAAAAAAAAAAAAAAAAAACCCAAAAAAACAAAACTCAACAATACAAAACAAACCAACACAACAAAACCAAACAAAAAGCCCAAACCAACAAAACTGGTTATAGTTTGCTTTTAGCAGAACTTACTTCTGAGAAAGTAACTTACTGCTCCCAAAGGGAACAGCAGATTCCAGCCTCACTGTCTGGAAGAGGAAAGATGTTTTTTCTCCCTGATTAGTAAAGCCAGTAAGAGGGGTTGAACTTTTTTTCAAGTTAACTAGAAGAAAAAATTAGTTCCAATTCCATATTTTCTTGCTCCAAGCAGCTTTCCACCCTTCCTGTTCCATGTTCTGCACACACCATTCATGTACATCTAGCGTACTTGGGCCCAAGGTAGCTTAAAATTTGCACCTCTGGGACAGTGATAACACTGCCCTCCATCCAGAGGGAGGAATGGATAGATAACTACTCTTTTAACGGGAAATCGAGACGGGTTTCCACCTGTTGTGGAAAGTGGCTCAGTCTCTTTATACAGACAGTTTTGGTTACCGAGACACAGCGGATGCTCCCTGTGAACCTAAGAGACATCTTTTACTGCAGATGTCCCGGTGTCCCGCAGCCGGCTGGCAGCCCGACCTTCTCCCAGAGACAGCTTTTTAGGCTCCCCTCCGTTCAACAACAGAGAGTAAAACCAGCGGGGCCAGACTCTGCATCCCTGAGACTCGTAACCCAGAACGAAAAGGCGCTGCTTCTATAAAAACAGACGGGCTCCCGCTCCCAGGACCTGCCCCTCTCACAGAGGACGACGTGCTGGTTTAACACGCGCTCCGGAGCGTCGGTCCCCGGCCGCTCCCCGCCCCCGGACCGGCACGGCCGGACCGACAGACACTCACTCTCGGAGTCGCTGAGGCCGCTGCCGTCGCTGACGCTGGCGCTGCTCCGCCGCTTCATGCGCTCCAGGTGCTCCCCGTAGAAGAAGCGGCGCCGGCCGGCGGGGCAGGAGAACTCCTCCAGCACCGCGTCGAACTCGCCCAGCGCCTCCGCCAGGTCCCCACCGCCGTCCTCCCCCGGCGCTGCCGGGCGGCAGCAGCGGTNCAGTCCCGCCGGTAACGCCACCGCCAGCGGGAAGTGTCGCCGCCCGTCGCCTTCCACCCGCCACCGGGATCGCGGCTTCTTCGGGGTGATCGCGCTGCCCTTACTCCAGCACCGGGCTGCTGCGGAGGGAGGATACAGCGAGCGTCAGAGCCGGCTGCAAGGAGGGACTGTCACGGGAACGCAGGACTGGGTCAGCCTTAGCCGGCCCCATGACTGCCAGCAGCACGAGGGCACGCAGCAGACAGCAGGACGAGGAGGCAGCAGCTCGCTTGCAGTGAGCCTGGGGCTTTGCATACAACAGCACAGCTGCTCGGCCACCCCCGGGATCCCCTTCCTTCCCCATCCCCATGGCATTGTGCTGGCATCTGTCTGTAATTACTGCCCTGCTCCGTACACTGGTGAGCAGAAGACACGGCCATGGGGGCAGCTGGGCCAGTTAATTCCAGAGGATGACTCGAGGAGAAGAGCAGGTGGCAGGGGATATGCAGGGAATGCTCAGGCACAGGGAGTCACGACCCCAGGTACATTAGCCAGGGTTTTCTCCAGTCGAGTGCTTTCCTTCTTCTTAGAAGGAAGATTCTAGTCCTGTAGTCAGCTAAACCTGATGTTTCTACATGCCATAGCTACGGAGTGCTGCTCTTGTGCTGTCTCTTGCACGTAAGGTGTCTGAGCAGCTAAAATACCTGTTAAATACTCATTGGATAAGACTTCCGACTTCGTTACGGCCAGAAATACTGAAAACAGACATCACGTGCTATGCCATGAGAATGCGTCAGGAGCTATGATTATGTTTGTATGTTGATGAAAATGTTTAGAATTAGAAGAGTCAGGGAGAAGTAAGGAAAAACATCTGTGAAACTTTTTGACATTTTCAGACGTTTTGTCATTGCTCCTGCAAGACACAAAATGAGAAAAACAATATTCTAGACAATAAACCAGATTTGTTCACCTCTCCTTACTGGCTGATATGAAGGCATTTATTTATTTTTGCAGTGAATCAAAAGAAGTTCTCAAGGCAAAGTTCAATTGTTATTTATTCTGTGGCTTCCTTGTCTCTGTGGTCTTCCTCTGTTTTACTTTCTGCTAATAAAAGCATCTACAAACAATCCTTTTTAAAGACCATAGCAACACAGATGGAAAGTCAGGTTAAAAAGTAGGGGACAAGGAGACACAAGGGCATGACGTCAATAGCAAGAGCAGGATGAAAGACAATGGATGCAAGGCAGAAAGGAGAACTGTTGATGTTGAGGACGTGACTAGGCAAAGCTCACCACCCAAAAAGGCAAGGACCTGGTCCTGCAGCTGATGTCAAATCTCTTTTGCTCAATCACCTATGATCAACCCTACCTGTATCACACCCATCCCCAGTGAGCACTGGTGCTTCATCTGTAGCACAACCTGGCTTAGGGGCAAAAGGTGTTTGAAGTTAGGCTTGAACCTGTCCATTTTCTGAGGAATGCAGGCAAAATAACCAAAGGCTAAAAGTCCTCCTGTGCCCTTCCTGTTATTTCTTGTATCAATCTCACAGCCTTTTGCGATGGGGTCTGAGGTCACATCATAAAGAAGGAGCACAGAGGGGGATGAGGCTGTACAAGAAGGCTTGAGTTGCTTGGGGCCTTGCTGCCCTAAAAAGGGGAATGACTTGCCTACTTCTCTCGTCTTGTGCTCCTGGCCTGTCTTTTGAGCAGGTTTTTCTCATCTTCTGCTCAGCCAATTCAACACGCTAGAACAGCAGCAAACTAATCGAGCAAGAAAGTGAGTGATTTTCTGTTGAACTGAGTTGAGTGGGCTCAGCTCAGGGAGCTAAAAAAAGGAGGGTGTGGATAGGTAGGGGAAAAAAACCAACTCCCTGTATAACTCCATGTAAGAACTTACCCTGGCATTCTCTTTAAATTATTATTTTACACTCAAATTTACCGTTTTCAGAAAAACTTCTAGGCATGATGAAGAAATTATTCCATAAAACTTCCCTTCTTTACAGCCATGTGTTTGGGAAAACTTTCCTTAAGACAGCCTGGGCTTAAAATGACTTAATTATGTTTACTGCTCACAGACTAATCTCTTAACATTTCTTTCAGTAAATGCTCATGCTTTCTCCTGAGCAGCCTTGATTCTGCTGAAAGCAGCTGAGACAGCTGGTGAATTTCAATTTCCCACATAAACCATTAGCTTATACCAGAGGAAACAAAGATTGGCTTTTACACTTATTGGTTCTATGTCATGGACCATGTAGCTGTGCACATCCCTAAATATCCTTGAAAGGCCCCTGCATGCTCCATCTGAACTGGCTGCACTTTTGCCACAGATGCCAACAGGAGCAGCCCACATCTGGCAAAACGAAGAAGTCACTTTTAAGTGCAGTGTCCTGAAACGCTGCAGGCTGACACACCTGGCTGTGGGAGAAACATCCAGCACAACTCCTAATGTAAGCCTCAGCTACTGAATCCCTCCCATTTTCTAGGCAGCCGTCCAGGCTGTATTTAAAGTGAATTTCTTCTTGACCATTCGACACAGTGTCTCCAGCTCCTCCTCAGCTGGTGACGCAATGTTTACAGTGGTTTCCTTCTGCATTTTTGACCTCACAAACTTGTGAGCCACATAGCTATTTAAATCAACAAATCCTGCCTGTAAATACACTTAGGGGAAAGGCTTTTAAAACGGGCACTTTGATATAGCCAAGCTGCAGGGCTCATGAAGTACTAGTTTTCTAAATGAAACATGGAGTAATTTGGGACACAACACATTGTGTTGCTACACCAAAGAGACTCCTAGGATGGGTTTACAAAGGCATTGGTGCTGCAGTTGTTTCCAAAGCATGGCCCAGAGATGCCTACAGATCCATGAACAACTTCTGAGGCATTCATATAGAACAGGAGAAAAAAAAGCAGACTGAGACATTTACTGGAAGTAAGGTAAAAATCACAGTACCTGTGCAGCACATACACAGGAACTGGAACTGCAGAAGAGAGAATTTGCAAATCCGAAATGGCTGAAAAGTTTTTGTCTAATGAATCTTTTCACCACTTCAAAGATCAAGAATAACCCAAAATATCAATTATGTTGAGTAAGTACCATGTTCCCATAGCTAAGAACAGATGTTTTGTGAAACCTACACCTGTCTTCCCGTTGGTATTGATATTAGACAAAAGCCATAGTGCCAGATCCCTGCCCATGGAAACAGCCTGGAGTTCTGAACATTTAATTTCCACAAGTCTTTTAATATTTATTAGTCTGTGAAAATAGCAAATTTTTTTACATAAGTAAAAATACCAAGTTGTTAAAGTAGATAATTTAAAACCTGTTAATGACAAACAACAGCCCATCACTGCCAAACCTCTAGCTGAAGGAAGCAAGGGAACCCAAAATTAAGACAGATGTCAAAGAGAAAAAAGAAAACTGCCAGAGGATGAAAAATCACAGGTGCTAGCCAGGCTGACACACAGGGAAACCCAACTCCTTGGGATGCAGAGCAGGAATAGACCAAACATCACCAGCATGACTCGTCTCCCTGTGCAGCACATCCCAGCCTTGCCCTCGGCATGCTCGTTTGAAGGCAGGCAGTGGTTGACACTCCAGCCTGTTTTATCCTTCACGCTGCCAGTGGAGTTGCCTATGTCATTAATTGCTAAACTTGTTTTGTAATGAGGTGAGCTGCCTAATTAAACCTTGCCAGAGATAAGCCATGTATTTTGCATAAGCTCCTAACTACCATCCAAGGTGTTTTGTTATGTTTGCTGCCAGCTGGGCTAAATAGAAGCCTATGATCTGTAGCACAATCCACACCAGCAGTGGTTTGGGTGAGTGACTTACAGCGACATATTAATCTTCAAAGATTGTCAAATAAAAAATCTTTTGCCAGAGGTCTTTCACAGGACTTTACTTCCTTTTCTCCCAACAGGTTCTGTAGACCTTGAACTGAAACCTGGAGTTACTACAGACTGATGCATTTCCTTTTTGTTTCCCCTCTGCCCTTGACTGGTGAGCAATGGATGCAAACTCATGGGCCTGCTCACAGCCACTCACAGCTGTGGCCTTGTGAGCAAACCATACACCTTCCTGCTGAATTCTGCCAAAACTTACCCTCACTTTCTCTGGCCCATTATCCTTCCAAATTTTCTGCTTTTCAAATTAACCTCCTGAATGTGAACATGATATAGCCTGTGTCTCTTCCTCTGTCTTTCAGTAACCAGAGACAGAACCTCCTGAAGTTCTGAATGGATGTTTTTAAATAAGTTAATGACACCAAAACATATTTATGTCCGCTTGGATTTAATCCCTATTGTTGCAGCTGGATTAAAAGTCATTTAAACTGATAAAGTGGAATTGTAAACTGTACTGACATCACTGGAATGTTGAGTTGAGTGTTGAGCTTCTGTCCACCGTGAAGAGATATGCAAAACCACTCCAGACTTTGAATGTTCTGCGTCAAGGGACTTGGGCTGAGCACTGCATGGGAAAGGGAGAGAAGTTCAGGTAAGGAGAGGGATGGGAGTGAGGAAACAAGAGATAAAGAAGTTTCAAAATAACTGTTTGTTGCCTTTTTGAGAGAAAATGAAAGGATTAGTGTCTCTTAATGAAAAATATGATCATATTACCAATTTGACTTGGGACCATAGTAGTTTTGTCTCCAGTTGTCTTCTGGTGATTTCAGTTTCTAAGCATTTTTCTTGTGCATGAGCTGACTTCTTTCAGAGTAAACTGAACTGGAAGACCAGCCCAAGTGTACCCCAACTCTACCAGAGACATGTAGGTCCCAAGCAAAGTCTTGGACCTGAAAACATGAACTTGTTTCTTCTGTTCTCAGGAAAGTACTCCCTGAATGCGTGCTGTTCTTCACATTAGTGAAGAATTTTAATAGTTTGGGTCAAAAGAGACAACTGTTGACAACCTAATTCCCGGTCACATTTGTAGAAACACTTTTTATATCGAGTTGCATGACAAGACCTTTTCCTCTTTTCCTCATTGTCACCATTTTTTTCCAGTGATGCCTATATTTCTTTAGCTAGTACAAAACATCAGCCACATCCTGAAAATAGAATGTGTAGGAGCAAAGCAAACTGAATGAATTGCATTACAAAATTAGAGTTACAAGAGTGACTGGGCTGTAATAGATATTACAGCTAGGTTTGAGGGAAGCTTCAAACTTGAATTCACTAAAAGTCACAGTAAAACTTCATGTCCATGAGAAAATCCTCACAATCCAACTGCACAGAGCATGCACCAACTGTAAAGTATATAGGTAGTAGATAACACAGTAGTGGCAATGGAGAGAGGCAAGAAGCTCCTTTTCAGGGTAAGATCGTTTCAGATGTAGGAGAAACTAACCAAAACACTGCTTGAAAGCTGTACAAGTGTTTCTGGATCTCAGTGCAAGGAGATGAGTGTTGTCGGGTCGTCTTTTCCCTGCAGTGCAAAGGAGCAACTAGAGGACAAGCAGAGAGAAGTGGACTAAAAGCCAGGAAAATCTAAGCAAAGGGAGCACGGCAGTAAGCCAGGAGGCGGAGAGAGCCTGGCATTTGGAGTGCTGTGAGGCAATTAGAGGTGAAGAAATTGCCTCTGTTCTGGATCTGTTTTCAGGAAAACAAGGCTGTGCATGTATCCTTTGCATGGGGAGATTGCACACCAGACTCTACACAAGGCTGAGTGGAGGAGGGAGTTTGTTCTTCCATTAAGTCCTCTCTCAGCAGAAGTCATCTAAAGGAGCCCAGTAGCACTAAATATCAGTTCTAAAGGGTAATGTTAGGGAAAAAAAGAATAAAGGAAAAAGCATAATTATGAATGCAATATAAGAAATACATTTCCTGTGTTAGTTAGGTTTTGGGCTCCAGTTCAGGGCAAGCCACTATTCCAACCTCTGCCTGATATTGATGCCACCATAGCAGGGTCCATGTACATTAATGTGCTGGACCAGCAACTGGAGAGACTGAATTCTTTACTCTTCTGCCAGTTTTGCTTCAAAACCTATCATGACTACCACTCTATCAAGAAACTTGTACTATTTCAAATGCAAATGAAAAACAGTTGCTGTTTTCCACCTACTTTGGGTCTGAATTGTTGATAGATGGAGGAGTTCAGATTGCTGGATACTTAAGAAAAAAATGGTAATTTTGTCCAAAGGAGAAGGAATGTTTACTCATCAGGGGGTGATTATATGCAAGGAAAAAAAAGGGAATTTAAGGCTTGAGAGTCTTGTATTTCATGAAAAATATCTGACACACAAACCACATTGGAAGGAAATTTAAAGTCTTGTGAAGCAAAACACATAAGGGACTCTTATGTATTAAAACAATAAGACCTCTTTCCTAATTCATCTCCTCCATTAGAAAAATAAAAGGTAGTGAATTTTACTGGTATATGTATTTCACATCAATGCTATTTGCTGTAACTAAAAATTACACATTTTGTATTTTTTTCTATTATATTTCACACACTCACATAGAGAGAGCCTGTTTAGCTCAGTCATCTGGTACTTCCTATCCAACATTGTTTACAGACTCTGGGTTTCCACAACCTTAAATCTGGCCAGGAAATAGAGATTCTAAATAGATGTAATCAATAACTACAATGATAATAAAAAATACTTGTGGGCAAAATACCAGGCCAAAAAGATACTGAACAACATCTACAGGAATAAAATTTTCTTGCCCAAAAATTCTTAATTAGATTTTCCTGGGAACACTGAATACCATCTGGGTTTTGTGGTGATTTTTTGGTTTGTTTTTAAAAATGTACATGGGTTTCCATTTTGTTGTTTCTACTTGTCCTTGTGTTACTAAACCAATATTTTGGTTTTTCCATGGTGTATTACACCAGTCTCAAGGAAACTTAAACCAGCATAGCCACAAGAATGGGGGAAGTCAGGAACGGCAGAGGGTGCTGGGTGTTGTTCCCATCCATCCCACTGAAGCAACCTACCAAAAGAGGCTGAAAATAATCAAGCCTCACTCTCCCTCCCACGCTCTGTTGGCTGTAAGGCAGTAGGAGGCAAAGGCAGAAGCCAAAACTGCTCGTCTGCTGAAGGCATGTGGCTGCAGAGGTTAGAACAGAAGAGGAGCTCTTCAATTCTTCGTGTTGCAGTAGTGCCAATCATGGACCCCATAGAGTCAGTCAGCAGACAAACGTGGAACAAAAGAAATAATCCTTGAGCTTTGGTTGGCCAGTAATCCAACCTGCTTTAAGGGATGGGGATTTGCATGTTTATGGTTGGGAAATAACCATGTTTGAGTCCATTGGAGCCTCTCCTGTTATGAGTGCACAGGGGATTGTGTAGATGGGAAGAAAAGAATCAGTGTTACAGCCAGTGACCATGTACTGCATCCAGCCGTTTCCTCTGAGTGCGGCAACTCCATTTCAGGAACAATTACTGAGCCCTGGGTTTTTACCCCATTTTGCTCAGTTTCAAATAATTTTTGTGACAAGCCATAGCAGCATCCTGTTTTTGTCACAAATGAAAGTTAAGTAAAGCATGCTCTAATTCTCCCAGCCAGAGGGAGGATCTGTGACAGCAACTTCTTCCATATGCTCATTTTCTATTTTCAACTCTTATTTCATAAATAACAGGCTTTCAGAATTGCTCACTCCAGACTGCCCAGCTTTACTAGCTGCATGTCTACATCAGAGGACTTGCATCCAAAACTAGAGTCAGAGCATTAACACAAGAGGGAGGCAGTTTAAAAAAATAAAAGAGAGCTAAAAACCACTGAAAAACACAGGCTTTGCCACTGTAGACACTTAAAAAACACAGCTCTGCACATCTAGATTTATCCTGACGTGGCACTGAAAAACATATGTATTATGCCATTGTATCCAGGGTTACTTGGGCCATAGGTCTTCCAGAAAGCACACTTCAAGGAGCACACACCTACTCAAATTGTACACAGCAAGGCGCCAGGCTTAGCACTTGACACAGATGAGAGTTTCCTGTTACCAGAGCAAGGTTTCCAAGCCCTCAGCGAATAGGAGGAGACAACAGAGGAAAAGAGGTTGTCACCAGAGACAGAAACAGCTTATGTCATTTGGAGGATCTCTGCAGCCAATTTGTATCACAGTAGGCCAGGTACCCGGTCAGGCCAGCACAGCCACTGCCCACTGTGGTCCTCCCTCCTCAGGAAGGCCAGGGCTTCTGTCAGCATGCTCAGTGCTCATCAGAGGGTGTCTAATAATGAAGAGCCAAATGCAGAGACAACTTTGTCCTGATCAGTTATTTGCTGCTTCCAGTTCCAATGCCCCTCTCTCCCCTCCCCAGCGCCAGCTCCTCAGAGATGGCCAGGATTGTAAGAGATTGCCTGTGAAACATGGTAGGAAGAGCCAGGCACGGTCACAGCAAACCTGAAAGGATCACAATTTCTTCTAGAAAAACCAGACTTCCTATGATGGAAGGTGATTGGGAGGAATTTGTACCTTCCTTGAATGGAAGGCCATGTACAAAACAGCCTGATACACCGACATGTGGACTGCTCATCAAATACTTGATTATCCACTGCTGTTTTTTCATTGTCTAGCCATCTATAACAGCTAGACAACCAACAAACATTTGCCAGGTGAGGTTCATGCTAAGCTGTTGACTTGAATCTGTTCACAGAAGCAAACAGCAAGTGCCAGAGCCTGCAGTGGAGAGAGAGACTGGAGAAATACAGTGGGGAGAAGAGAAAAAGCTTTAGCAACACATTGTCAGATATGCTCAGGAAACCACATGAATATACATCATTCAGCACAACTTGTTATAGTCTGGGTGGCTCATCAGAAGCAAAAAGAAAATCAGCCTTGCAGGTCTCAGTACTGCAATAACTATTTTTAGATGTCTGGTATCCTGAGCTCCCCATAGCTTTGCACTGGATATAGGGGTGCCCCTATACACAACAGAGCTGTCTAGCCTTCTGATTTTTTATGAATTCATTGCCTGCTAAAACAGAAAGTCTTCAGTGAAGGTGTAAGCTCCCAAAAAGAAGACTGACACCTATTGATATCAATACAGGGTTGTTTGTTTTTCATTGCCTGCGCCCTGGAGCATCACCTTACGGGTCCTTCAGTGTTCACAAATGACTCAGCCGAGTGCCATGGTCCTGAGCAGTGCAGGAAGAGCAAGGACCCGCTGACATTTCTGCACTACTTTGGGGATGGATGCTCTGCAGGGCCTGAGCTAATCACCAGTGCATGGCTCACAACCTGGAGTAGCTCTCCAATCCCTGAGCAAATGAATAATCTCTTATTAATCCCCAAAAACTTTATCAATGGCAAATCTAGCAGCTTCATCCCAGGGACTTGAATTTCCCTGGACAGCTATTTAGACATGCAGGAAATGTGCTACTAATAGAAGGAAAAGTTTCTTCAATTTCAGGAACTCTCAGAGGTCATTTTAAATAGAATCAAATGCATGGATTAGCTAAAATTGGATTGAACATCTCCAGTGACAATTAACAGACTCCTTTGGTGCCTGATGCCTTTTGTGGAGTCCTGGATGTCTCTTGCACTACTGTTTACAGAGCCTGGCCTCAAGCAGGTATAGTTTGCTTTCATTTACAGATAGGCTTTATAACAGTTTATTACCAGTGGAATAAACCCTTGTCTCAAACTAGGAGGTCTCTGTGCTAGGCACTGTACAGGGACCAGGAAGACAGATCCAGCTCTGGTCTCGCTTCCCTCTTCTGTGTTGCTTTAAATGTGACCACTTACCATATGAGATCAGTCCTAGAAACACCATCTATTTCCTTCTTCCATTTTACTGCATACCTAAAATACATCTAGGAACCTCTCAAAACCTGGGTCTCCTCTTGAGTGTTAACAGCACATTCTCAAATACTTTGTCTAGACTTGAAATATGTTTAAGCAGTAAAGTCCAAGTGGGGAACAGACAACATATTCAGTTCACAATAAATTAATTGGAGTGAAGGCTTATCTTGAAGGCCAACACATTCTGCCTCTTTTCAACAGTCTGAAGGCAGGAACAGGGTTGAGTGACACTATTTGCACAGGACACAGGATTTCTCAAAAAAGCCAAACTGATCATCTGTGGGCTGAGACATATTTTCCTGGTGTGTCTGTTCTCCAGTGGTACAAATCCAAGTCCAACCAACTGTGCTCTCAACTTGAGATCCCCACATCAATGCCTACAGACAGCTGGGTTATACAAACACAAGTCTAATTTAAGCACATACAAAACAACAACCTCTCTCCAATGCCTAAAAGGATGAAAAAATATAAGCATTTACCTATGCTTTTAACCACATAACACCTGACAAGACATCTGTTGCTATGAGACTATTCTGGATGCAAGGCTTCCCTCTAGTGGAAAATCCACGAACTTTTCATTAGGAGCTGCAGTTAAGCCATGGAAAAACAAATGCCAGAAGTACACAAAACGTTGCTGTTGAAACACGAAGTGGCAAGTGCGTTCACACATGACAACACAATTATGCTTGAACCTTCTGTGTCACACTTAACGCTTGACCTCTTCTTAGATGCTACAGCTGAAGAGATGTGAGGAGCTGTCCCTTTCACCTTAATTGCCAATTCAGGACTAAACATTTCATACATGTTACCAGGTCAGGACTTTCCATTAGGGCCTGAGTTTTGGAACAAGCTTATTTCCTATGATGAGAAGTTTGTCAGATTTGGGTATGCCTGCCTGCAGGAATGAGAGAAGGAAAGAGTGTGTACTGTGTGAGATGGCAGGACTGTATGTGAGATTAGATGATGGGTCAATGAGTTCTCTTGACATTTATGCTGTTAACACAATTAACTTGGTTTGTGCAGGGATCAGCAATAGGGATTTTAGAAAAGCCACAACCAACCAGCTCAAAATAAAAGGTTTTCAAAGATCCAGAAAACAAGACAGATAAGTAAATAAATGTACTGTAATTAATAGCAATCAAAATCAGGCAACTATAGCTTCACACCCAGACTATGAAGGAAATTTGAAGGTCTTGGTAAGACTGGTAAAGAGCAAATGAAGCCTGATTAACCTATATAGCAAGAGACCACAGAACACTTCACACAATCATAGGATTGCTATACGAATGCAAAGGCTGCAGAATATCTGCTGGGGGTGAGCAGCAAACCCAAGATGAAGTCAAGAGTTGTGACCAGCCTTGTTGTTGCACACATCGCAGTGGTGTTAGTCCTACATTCATTGTTATGTTATTTAGGAAGCACTGCTGCTGCTACCGCCATAGTTTCACTGACCCTGAGGGCATAGCCACAGCAGACCCAGTCTGAAATGCCAAGCCAGACAGGCAGCTTCTTGCACCAGAGCTGCAGCACTTCAGATACCTTGCTAGTCAGCATGGATAAATCCTGAGCCACGAGAGCTGACAGTGCTGGCACAGTGTCCCAAACTGCAGCAACACCTGCACTATAGCAGAAGAGGAGCTGCCCTGCCTCAGACCACTGTTGCCATGCTTCCCCTGCACTGGGCTGTGGCCATTGTCTGATGAACTCATTAACCACCAGAAACCAAAGCAGTCAAAACAAATATCTCTATCAGGTTCAACAAGCTGAATTTAGCTCTTCTCTCTGAACAATCTAATGCTACCAGGCTTGTTGGGATAAATGGGGGTTCTGCATTCTGCCTGCCACCTTGTGCTGCATTTGCTTATTTTCCTTCTGCCTGGACACCTTAAGGCAGCAGCAGGCTACACACACAGCACATCCTGCACATCTGCTACAAAGACTGAAATTTGGAGGCGATCGGATTGCCAAGCATTTCTTACCCCAAGAAGTTCACATCTACAATGACAGCCCTTAAAGACCATCTGGTTCCAACACCCCTGCCATGGACAGGGACACTTCCACTAGACCAGGTTGCTCAGAGCCCCATCCAACCTGGCCTTGAACAATGTCAGCTGGGGCACCCACAGCTTCTCCAGGCAACCTGTTCAAGTGCCTCACTACCCTCACAGTAAAGAATTTCTTCCTTTTATCTGATCTAGACCCTACCTGACTGCAGTCTGAAGCCATTACTTTTTATAGGTACACAGCTCAATCTGCTAAATAGTCACTATTTTTTCTTAACTACTCACAGAGTTAACATTAAACCAGTGATGTTCTAACTCAATAGAGAAAGAACCCTAATGAGAATGACAGGCAGAAGTTTGACACCCATAAATATGCAAAAATTCCAAACCAAAGGCAAGTGTGTACAAAATAATTTATTACAGCATAACATATGTTGGCAATATTTTACAGTGAATTTTCCATTCAACAATTTTTTAATCTAAACAGATGACACACAAAGGAGAATTTTAATTAGAACCGTTTATTTGTCTTAATAAAATCCCCTCTTCATGAACCGGTATTTTCCTTTGAGGGGCTAGTTAATATTACTGAAATTATTTACATTGCAGTGAAATAAAAACAAACCAAGATTGAATAATTCCATTACAATTTCCAGAAAACAAGATTTTCTGTACAAGCCACAGTATAATTATGTTTTGATAGCAGTTCTTATAGAATGTAAAGCTGTCATGTGATATGTAGCCATTTTGTCTAGCAATGCTATTCTTTAAATAGGTATATTAGATTTAAACTTCCATTTTGATGTGTTGTATATTGAATAGTTAATGCACCAGGATACAAAGTAAGAAAAAAGTTATGATTCTTAGTCAGCCTCTATGTGCTCCCTTAAACAGTTTTAAAATATAAAACACACTTCTCACACACTGTTTTGCCTTGCAGCACCTACAGCAATAGTGTTTAGGCAGGAGAAGTTCTGGAGTATTGGCCATAAGTAGACAACTAAGACTTTGAATGGAAGTAATACAGCACATCCACCAGTAAGTTTCTATGATGTAGAAAAAAACCTGTATTCCCCATTACTGTACCTTCGGCATTTGCCCAAAACTGGAGCAGCTTTTTTCAACCTAAGTGTCAATAGGTGAACAGATGGGGAGAAACCAGAAGTAAGAAGAGGAAGGGGGAGATGGAACAAAGGACAAACAACAGTATTCAAATTCATTGTGTCTTCTTAGGGAATTGCTTCAGGATACTAAAACTTTAAAACGTTAAACTGACCACAAAATTAAGGAAATAATAGCTATGGAACACAAGGTAGATGGAATAGTTTTCAAAAACCCTAGATATTTCTTGTTTTTTTTTTTTTTTTTACACAAACCTAATCTTTGTATCTGTCAACACTGGTTCCATATAAGACACACATCTGACAAAAACATGCAACCCCCCCAATGCTTTAGTTGTTGCTGTGCTTCAAAAGAAACCAAACTGACCAAAGATTAAAAAAGAAATCCAACCAAAACAACCCAGAAAAAAACCCTAACAGTAAAGACAGAGAGGGCAATTCAAGCAGCACTCCAGTCTTAATCTGCTAAAAACTCTCAAATGATAATTTATTAACGAGATATGTTCACATATATCTGCATATGTAACAACACTTAAGTGAAAGCAGTCTTTAATATCTGTATTATTGTGAGGGAGGGCAGATGAATTATTAAAAGACTTAAACCTGTACAAGTATAAACATGAAAAATGCTGATTAAAGATGTTTACATAAATATTGGCAGTTTTCATTGGGAAGGAAAAAAAGACCCTAATAGCATACTCCATTTACCTATCCAAATATTTTGTTTTAGATACCTGTTAAAGATATTAAAATACAACCTGGAAAAGTAATCCTGATCTGTATCCAGCCAGCATGTAATGAGAGTCAGAGTTTCATAGACATGTGTGCATGTAGGCATACACACATACAGGGGCTTGCACACACTGCTTCAGATTTCATTGGACAGCAAATCATGGTTAATGGCTGTGTGATTCACAGATGCAATGCTGCTGTTGTCCTCGTTTGTGGCAGGCATGAAGGCAGATGTAAAAGGGAACAGTTTATGACATGCTGCTTGGTATTCTTCACACTGAGCATGGCAGCTTCCAAAACTGCCGTCAAGCAATGCCTCAAAAACCTTTGTTAATGTCTAAGGGAAAAAAAGTAACAGTTAAAAAATGCAATTTACTATTGTTTTATTACTAAAGGCACATGCTGTTAAACAATACTAATCTGAACAAACAGGTTTCTCTGTTAGTATTTATGTATCTTTTACTTACAGGAAAAATTTAAAACCTTGTTCTTTCAAATACTAATTTATCATGATAAATGAAGCATGCACATTATTCTGCATTAAATTACACACTATTTAAGATCCCACACATTTGGGGGCTTTATATACTGTATCTTTTACCTTCACATTTTTGTCTCTCATGTTTTTATCCAATCTAGTTGCAACAGCAATTGCTTTTTCTTGTCTTGATTTGTCCAGGAAATACATCATCTTTGCACCTTATCACAAGACAAAACCCACAATGTTTAGTTTTCCTAAATGCCATACTGCATATACGGACACACAGAACCTAAAAACTCACACATAAATGTGAACTAGACAAGTTTTAATAAACCAAATCTTCCTCCCTTATTTGTAACTGAAAACTAATAAAACTAAAGCCATTTTGAAATTTATTAGAAGCATAAGGATTAAATAATACAGGAGACCTGTTCCTGCAAAAGTGACATGCCTTAGCTGACTGACAGGTCTTCAGTAAAGAAAAATATCACAGAGTACATTGATGACAAATCCTTCAAATCAGCAAGCTAAATGAAATTCATCCAGGATATGTAGAAGCAAGTAATTCTCAGAGACACTGAGAATTCTCTTCAGAAGTACTGGGGGTAAGTGAACACCAGTTAGCTGTGGAACATGGCCCAGTAAAGGTCAGGCCAGTCCATATGGCAGAAGTACAGCCATGGCTGCTCACCCAGAGCTAAGGACACAGCTTGGCTACAAGCAAAGTGCAGCTCAAGTTTGGTGCTTTACCTGGACCAGGCTACATTGGTGAAAAGGAAAACACTGTATTATGTAACTATACAGCTTCTCAGACCACAAACCATTTTCCAAAGCTGGTCTGGGCATCTCTGCAAAATTCTGCTCCTTCTATCATAGTTGCCTTAATTTAAAAATCTTATCTTAATGAATGCATTGGCATTTCACAGGATTTCACTTTCCTTTGCTACTTTCTTTGGTCCCAAATACAAAGTCCAGACACCCCCCACTATGTAACCCACTGCAAAAACCAAAAAGCTTAGTCATTTTGCCGGAAAAGTTAAAACCCCACACTCTGGATATTCTGTCTTTTGGTTTTGCTCAACTGATTTCCCCAATTATTAGTTTTTCCAATTAAATAAACTTTTCTAGTTCTAACTGCTTTTCGTAGGTTTCAGAAAATAAATTCCTAGGCTCAAAGCAGAGCCATTATTGCTCTTAAACACTTACATCAGCCTAGTTACTTTTGCTTTAAATTAGGGAGGCTATGGTACAGAAATTGCAAAGAGGTTAAAAGTCTGCTTATAGATTTTTTACTACTAATTTTAAGCTGAGAAAACAACCATTTGTACTCTCAGACTTAAGGTTTAGGTTTTCAGACCTTTGCATTTGCCAACTTTAATATAAAGACAACTGTTCAAGAAACTTAAAAGTTGTACAGTAGGTCAGTGAATCACCTCAAACCTGTTCCAGCATAAAGAGAAGACTGACATACAGCTGAAGTGCTAAAGCTACCAAGAACCTACCCAGAGACTGTACTGTTTTCCATAGCACTGTAGCACCAGAAAATAAGACCTGTAAAGCAGCCAGCGAGATGCTCAACAATTTCAAGAGTGGAAGAACACATCTCTAAGAATTGGAAGCAACTGGCTGCTGAGACATCTGTATTTGGCTTCTCAAATCTCAGGCTGCTTGCAGGAAAGGGGTGCAAGAATTTCTCTCAAAATGCTGTCCTGAAACACAGACCTTACAGGAGCCAATGGAAGTCTGTGGTATTCTACCTGACTTTCTTTTAGGAGAGATCAGCAATCCTCTGAAGCTAACTTTTTCCAGTTATTCTGGACAGACCCTGGGTAACTTTAGAAGACCAGGTGAGGTTAGTTTTAAGTACTTAAAGTGCCTGATAAAACTACACTTTTGTTTCTTAACTGCAGGAAATGGATTTTGTTTTTTCTACCAGCTCATCAAGTCACAGCAATTTTTACACCAAAACTTTCTGTACTTATTTAATTCCAACTTCCTATGACTTCACTCAAGCAGCTACTTGTGGCTCTTCTATAGAGATAATGTCTGACTGTCATATTTCAACATTTTCACTGCTGACCATGAAGCAGCGAAGCAAAGGCTACATAACAAGTTCATCATGGTACTTTTATTGATGCTGTTGCAGCGTGACAAAGATGTGAGTAGGAACAGAGACATTCCAGCTGAAAGGAAAACAGGGAAAAGCACCTGCTAATAGATATGGGATTTTGTTTTATATTTTCTAAGACTTCAAAAAGTAGAAGCTGTAATAGGAAGGATGACAGTGCTTCAATACTTGAATATCTAAGGAGATTTGACTGCACTTTCTGACAGTAAGGAACAAGTTCCTTATGCATCTAATAAAAAAAATGAAGTACATTAAAAAAAAAAAAAAAGGGTAAAACCAGACAAATGCCCTTGTGCCCCAACATAAACATGCAATTTTATGGCTCATTGGAATTTATTTATCAACTCACAGAATGGTTTGGATTGGAAGGAACCTTAAAGACCATCTAGTTCCACATGCCCTACCACTGGCAGGGACACCTTACACTGGACTAGGCTGCCCAAAGCCCCATCCAACCTGGCCTTGCAGACTGCAGATAAAGATTCTGGATTTATATCACTTAAATCACCTCCTTTTCAAGAGCATGAAAAAGTTAAACAAACCTGACAGCTGGTGCTGGATGGAGGTAGCATTGTGTTTGAGAAATTCTTCATTAAAACTCTCCAAGTTTTTATTAACAAAGATTTTCTGCATTTCTTGAGTTAGGACCTTGCTCACAATTTCTGGGAGGTTACTATGGTCAGATACTAGAAGAGGTAAGGGCAAGGGGGAGAGAAACAACAACAAAAAAAAGCCATTTAAACAACTCTAGGAAACACTGAAACCACAGACATCACTGCTAAAAGTGTCAGTTTTAAAATGTGTGCACAGAAACACAAATCTTAGCTCAAAATGTGTCAACACAAATACTGCTGATGCATTTACAGATGAAACATTCATAAGGGTGCTCTGTCATGTAAACTTGCTATTACAAGTTCACCACACACATTGTTTCAGTCAGAATCTCCCTCCTGTATCTGCCACTTATTTTCTTAAAACTTAATGTTATCCAAGATCCTTAGAACACTTACTTTTCAATGAAATCTAGCCAAAATGAGTTGTTGGGTCCACCTGGTGGATTAATGGAGGAAGGAATACAATATAATACTTACACAGTACACTGGGTAGCAAAGCCTGTGTTTTCTTTGGTATTGCCATGGAAAAAACCAACCCATTTGTTTTAATTTTTGTATCAGTTTGTGTTTCAAATCACAAAAATATGTAATTATGTCCTTGTAGAATATAACTTCTTGTATCTTTATAATTACATACTTCCTACACACATACCAGCTTTAGAGAATTTAATCAAGCACTCGTGTAGCCATGGGTTATTACTGTTGATAGCAAAAGCTCTTTTGACAGACTGTAGCATCAACAGAAACTTTCCTGTGGGAAGGAGAAAAAACAAATGTTGGAAACCAAGACTGAGAATACAGAACTTTTTCTCTTCATTATCAATTACTGTTTTCTTTAGTAATTCTAGTACAAATATTAGAAACATCAGTTTCTACCCAGAAATATAAAGAAAGTTTATTTTCCCATTCAAATTGCATAATAAAACAGAAGTTCTTGCTGCTCATACTCTGGCAACACTGCACAGATGTTACCACCTATTTACCTTTAGTTTCCTCCAGATAATTAAAGATCACACCACATTTCCCTTCCACAGTATTTATGAGTATATACTACAACATAGTCTGCTCTTATGGGTTTTTTTTTGTTTAAGGGTGACTAAACAAAAACACTATTTTCCCTATTATTACTGGATATGATGCAAACATCAGCTTCAGTCAGGTAAGTATTTATTCCAGATAATTTTCCACTACACTTGGATAACACAGGCTGCACTGAGGGATTAAAATTTTGTAGTGCAAAAATAAAATTAAGCAGTACTTTACCTTTTCTGAAGTATATTTCAAATGCTAATAAATGTGTTTCTATATCATCTCCAATAAGATTCTTAAGTGGTATAAGGAACTTAATGGCTTCTTCTAATGGATTTTCTACCTGTTTCAATAAAAGAACAGTGATATTTACTGCTTAAAATAAATGTCAAACACAATGATAGTTTCTGTTATTCAGAGCATTAAATAATCAAAGGTCAAAGGTGAACTGGAGCTAGCCTTCTGAATTAAACTGCACTGCAACACTTTCATTTAAACAGCAAGGTTTTTAAAAGTGTTTACTCATCATTTCATGTTGACAAAGACAGCATCATTGCTAACTCTGGCACTGCTTGTGTACTCAGTACTGCAATTTAGCATTTAGGAAACAATTAAATACAACCACCTTAGGCAACAAGCTTGAAGTTACTGTGATAAAGGGGGTAGTTCTTTGTCAATAGAGAAATACTGGCTCATGTCTTCAAACTTTGTAAAGTGCAATAATTTCTGTTACTTTTTCCTCTATTTACTCTATAAATCCAGATTTATTCAGGCAAAACACATCTTTTTGTTCAGTATTTATTTTAAGGAAGTATAGCCTATTGTTTGGAAAAAACCCCCTGAAATTTAAGGAAAGTAACAATATTAATGTAGAACTTGGATTTATTGAGGAAAACTACTTCTCTTTAGTGCAAAAAGAGGTAGACTACAAAAAAGTACCTCTGCATGCAAAAATGATTTAATAAAAACACCTAGATTCTTTTAGGAGAATATGACAGCAAACCCATATTATAGGCTTTTTATGATAATCACATGAGTTTAACATGAAAGACCATGCTAACCCTCTCCAGTTTTTCAGGAACCAGCTCTTCCCTGGGTCCACTAGTTTCCTCCTCCTCTTCATCTCTCTTTTTCTTTTGATTTTTCTGCTGTCGTTCTCTTTCTGCATGCTTTCTTTCTTCTTCAAGTTTTGCTTTCTTCTGTGCTCTTCTTTGCTTACTAAGCATTTTCTTCAATTCTTTGGCTGAGAGATTTTCTACAGAATAAGGTAACAGACAAAATATTAAAAAGTCTTTAATTAAAAATCTTGTTTCTCTTTAACAACTTGGACATGCCATTATACTTGTCCCCATGTCAAAATGGCCAACTTGTACAGTAATTTCCTTAACTACTAACACTAGACAGGCCAACACAGCTGCTGGATTACTATTTACAGCCTAACACAACACTTGATCTTGCATATTTTCTCTTACATGGCTGTTCCAGAAACCTCAATGATTTCAAAGGTTAACTACATAAAGTTTTTCAATCTGTCACAGGTTTTACCTTAGAAAATGAACAACAGTGAGAGCAATACTAAGCTCTTATACTGACTGTAGCTCAGCTTGCTTCTAAATGCCATCTAGAAACATCCAGATGGATTTACACTCCATCTGAAAACATGTAAACTTGCTATTTTTCATTAAAATATCTGACTAATATACAGCCATGACAATTGCATTGGTTTCATACAAATGCCATGGGATAGCTGAATGGAAATGATCTGTTTAGCCAGAATAATACTGCAGCTTCCAGTCTGTTTACTGTGGAGTTTCACTGAGAATGGCACTTTGGCTAAATGCGGCAAGGCACAGAAAAATGGGCTCCCAAGGGACTAACACATCTTTTTTGTGGCTATGGCATCATGACCTCTCTGCTCAGGTCATCCCCCATTCCGACACAGGAAAGCAAATGTCCTTCTTACCCCATCCACACAGTGCTGCCTTCTCCCATGGATAAGCCTACTGAATCCCAATGAACAGCAGGCAAATGAACTAACATGACTTCTTAGACACCACCCACCTTTATATCTATGATATATTGCTATCCTCTCTGACAGATCCTCTGTTACACACTGATCTTACATTAGATACAGAAACAAATTAAAGTTGGAGAGAAAAAAGGTGCAAGTTCAACTGTTCAAATATGCCTCTTTTTATATGTACTTCATTATGCATAGGCAGGTATAACTTACATAAATATATATATAAAACTTATTAACCACCTCTGAATAAAGGTAAGATTATATTTGCAATACTGAATGGCATTTTTGGTTTAGCTTCCCTTTTTACCCATGTCAAGTATTTTTCCCTTTGCAAAAAGCCAGACATTAATTTCACTGCTTTAGTCAACAGACACTGCAATGCTGACAGCAGCAGCAATTCCACTGAAGGAGAAGCAACTATTTATCTTAAAGTAAAAAAATATCTTAATTAATCTGCTATTGAATCCTCAGATTTCCAAACCATACCCCACTGACTTCCTAAGAAAGTCTATTTTCCATTTAATGGTAGTTTTAAATAATTTTCTGAATGTATTAATATTGCTAATACCTTTACCCATGTATTCTTTGGTCCTCAAGTTATGTGAAAAGTGATAAAACTTAATGCAGCAGTAACTAGTATTACCATGTAATAAATTAAATACACTAGATCAAAATTAAATTCTTACAATTCAGACTGCTTTTCCACAAAACCTATCCATTGCTCCAGAATTCATTAGCTAGTACTATTTATCTAACAGCTGAACTGATTCTGGTTTTAATGTTCTGAAATGCCACTCCTCCCCAAGTACTTAAACTACAGCTAGATTCATTCACGTTCTCGTTCTACAAAGTAAAGAGAGAACTATAGCATGTTACCTATGATGTCTTTTCAGTTATTGTGACAGAAAAGAGGAAAAACTTGTGTTCTATTTACTCTTGCACATAACTTACTTAGCTTAAGCTTTTACATGTATCATAGAATATGAGCCTTCATTAAAGTGTAGATACCTGAATTCACTTCCTGCTCTTTGCTTTCATTGGTAAGAGGATTATCATGGAGCTTCAAGTAGATTTCAATTGCTGATCGGGCAGCCTTGAAGTAGAAGGCATGTTTCCTGAGCACATCTTCTAATCTCAGAAGGTCTACATAGGCACGAAGAGTCATCTTTCTCATGCAATACGTGTGGAAGTCAAACTGATCATCTGTTATCTCAAAAAAATGCTTAAAAAAAAAAAAGGATACACTCATATACTCATCCTTTACTTAGTCTATTCTTTTATTAAACAGAGGTGAATAAAGCTACAACTGATAGTACTTACAGGCAATATTTAACATGTATAGAAATATCCTTTTAACTACTGACTGTTAAGAGAAACTATCAGTAGGGGAAAATCTCAGTTAAAGCCTATAATGTCATTATTCAAAGACTTAACTACTCTAAAAGCCAACTGAATGGGAGTGTTTTGATTAGAAACACAATTGTCAAAAGTCAGCATAAAGTTAATGTATGAATAGCTCATAGTTAGGAGACACTGTATTTTATATTGAAACCTTTTCACTTCAGTAATTATCTTTCACATAATAGCTAGAGAAGACATCTCCTGTTACAATTAATCATCAAATAATAACCTGTTTTTAAAAGCCATTATACCAGAAGTTTTATATGCTTCTAGCATACAAAACTGCGCTGATTACATCAACAAATACTTTCATTTGTGTATGAGAAATAGTGGGGAAGCAATGGGTGGTGTTTGCACCTACTTACCCTTTCTACTTCATGACATTTTTTCAAGGCATCACCATACTTCCCTAGCCTTTGATAAGCTGCAGCGCATTCTGTCTGGAACCACATACACTGCATCTCGTTAAGGTTCTCCATAGCAGAAGTTCCTTCCTGAAATAAGTGACATTATCAGGTTTTGCTATTGTAATTTACCAGCTGCATCTTTCAGCTATGGCTGGTTTCAGGATATTAGGAGCAAACAAACAATCCTTCAACTTACTTGGACTACAACAGGAAATGACAAACACCCAGTGACTGAGAATAATACTTGTGATATTCTATACACCTCCAGATAGAAAGGAATAGATTGAAATGATTAAAAAAACCCCAATTATCTGAAGATTAATGTCAACAGGTTTTTAAGATTAACTCATGCTTGTACACACAGTCTCACTTCTACAATTTAGGGGAAGAACACTATTTTTAAAAATTCCTTAAGTTCAGCAAACAATTTCAGTTGGTTTTCCCCACCATGTAAGTGGCATCCACAAGTCTAAAAATCCACCAATATATTCACTGCTTTGTCATGCAGTATGAGTAATTATACATTTCTCAGAACTTTTTTGTCTAAATAAGCGAAGTTAGATTTATACTTGATATTTTCAAAAGAAAAAAAATCCTAGGATTAGACTAAATAGTTTTAAAGCACTAGACTGAAAATAAGTGAACTGGAAAAACATTCCACATATAATAAATATCAGTCCTCAGATTTCTAGAACTGGGTCTTCATAGCAGAAAAAAGACCCAGTTACACTCACAACATTTAATTACTAAGGATGAGATTTATCCTGTCTTTCCAGATATCTATGATAAGGTTCTGTCTTTCTTGCATTAACACTTCTGACCAGCAAACATGATGAGTTTTAGTAATCAAGTTTTCAATCATTGCTAGGAATATCTAGAAAGCTTGAATCCAATTTCAAGTGTTATCGCTCCTAAAATTAAAAAGAATAAAAGAGCCTAATTCGCTTATATGCTCCAGGATATCCCACAAAGTCGTCTTCATGTTTAGTTACATAAATTAAATGAAAATCTGGTATTTAAGAATCCAAATTTTGTTCAATGTCAAAAATATATAATTTAAAGTACTTATCACATTTTTTAAGGATAGATTTTGCTTTAAAAAAATTTTTGTGTATAATACTAGCTTAATTGAATTAAATGTTCACATCTAAATTGGTTTATGTTAATGCCAAATCATAATGAATATAGTATACATTCCTGTACAGTTAGATCAGATGGTACTAAAGGGAAACAAAAAGGTATCCATCAGATGAATTTCAAAACTGGCATTTTGAAGTATGGCAATAAAAAATACTCCTGGACAACTACCTTTGAACTACCATTTTTTCCAGTATTTACTAGGTCTACACAGCTGGAATACTGCATCTATCTCTGGGGCCCCCAGCAGAAAAGGGACATGGGCCTGTTACAGCAGATTCAGAGAAAGGCCATGAAAACTCAAAAGGCTAGAACACCTATCCTGTGACAAAGGGCTGAGAGAGTTGGGGCTCATCCTGGAAGAGCAGGCAGGCTCCAGGGAGGCCTTACAGCAGCCTGCCAGTAGATAAAGTTTGTAAGACAGACAAGAAGAGACTTGTCACCAGAGTCAGTAGCAACAGAAAAAGGAGAAAAAGTTTTAAACTAAAAGAGGGTAGCTTCACACTGGATAGAAGGAAAAAAGTCTTTACTGTGAGGATGTAGCAATACATTGGATTGCAGATGCCCAGGAAAGCTGTGGATGCCCTGTCCCCGTAAGTGTTCAAGACTGGACTGGAGGCAACCTGAGTTAGACAAAGATGTCCCATACCCATGGCAGTGGCATTGGACTACTCCATCTTTAAAATGCCCTTTCCACTACAAATCATTCTATGTAGTTCCTTAACACTAGGCCTAAGAGCACTAAAATAAAAATATTTATTTATAAAAGATACTTGGTCAAAAATTAGGAGTGAACACCACCAGAGGCAAGCAGAACACCTCTTAAATAAAGCAATATACTTGCCCTTGTGAATTTAGAGCACATCTCCTCTGCATCCTTCACCATATTTGCTCGCAGCATGTATTTAGCACATTTAGAATTGATAAATCTGTCCGCAGTATCCAAAGACTGTGCTTCATCCATCCACTTGGCAGCTTCCTTGATGTTACCTACATGCTGTTAGGGAGAAATGGAATAGTTAACTTTCATTAGGAGCCTGCTATTGGCCATCTCCTGAAATCTGTATTTGTTACTGGTATTTCTCCATCAGAACTAAAAGCTGGTGTTATTCTAATTCCACCCACTCCCAGATTTTTTTCACCATTACAATTCACTGTAAGTTGTGACTGGCTTTGCAAACCCCAAATGAAAGGGTTTTCATTTTCTTCCTGACAAAACAGCGCCCAAAAGAAACCCACATGAAAACTGATGCCCATAACCACTGCAAACTGAAATATTGCCCACACATTCACACCAGTTTGATGGGTTGGTTTTTTTTATACACTAGGTACTCCATGTGTCCAAATTCCCCTTTTACCTTGTAAATTTTTGCTTTTAAATAGAATAGTTCTATTAATGTTGGAGTGCTTGCAATTGCAGCATTAATGTAATCCAAGGCCAAAGAACACTGGCCAAGTTTGTCAAAGTGCTGTGCCAGGAAATACCGAACCCAAAGCAGTGTTGTTGGGGGCTCTTTCTCTCCATTTTCTGCAACAAAATGGGAAAGGTTACAACAACCAGTAAAGCTGAAGACTGCATTTGAAAAATGAACACAAAAACAAAGCTTGACAAACTCAGCAAATATTTCTTGCAATGAATTAATTCACTAGAAAAGATAGTAACTATTTTTTTTGCAAAAAGTCAGCACTTCAACAGTTCTTGATAACTTACACAAACAGTACTAGTAGTTACAGGGTAATTAACATAAGACCATAGAAACTCACCACATGTACTAAAAAGGTCACAAGTTTTCAAAGAGGCTTCATAACCAGTAACAAGTTCCTGGATTGTAGAAACCTACATATAAAAAATAGTATGTGCTTAAGTTTTGCTTTACTAACATTTTAACAGAAACTAATACACTGAAAAGAATACTCAAGCAAATTAGAGAAACTATATAAAAATAACTACTTAATTTGGAAAAAAACTGGATGTATTGGATGTTCACATAATTTACTTCACCTTTCATGGACATTTTTGATCACCCATTTTAACTAGTGATGTGGCAGGGAAATGGGTTTAATCTCAGGCAGTTTACAGCAGAAAGTATTCAAGTACACGTGATTAGTATCTTCAGTAAAAATTCCAAAATATAACTTAATTTATGCTATTCATTTTTAAGCATTGAAACTGAGCCAGTTAAAAAAAGGTGCTTTGATGAAGACCATGCATGAACTTCCCATAACAATGAATAAACAGCAGAAACTTCTGTGTTTTTTTGGCAGGTTTCTCTGTACTATTAATTATTTTGGTTGAAAAGTATTGTTGCCTAAAATGAAGGTTCCATCTTTTGACAAAAATATATACATTGACTGACTGAAGGCTAATGCTTTCTGAAATCAGACACTTTCAACAATATTGGTTTTCATTCCTAGGTTTAAGACTCAAAATTCAGTCATACAGTTTTTTAACTCACACTATACAAGTCTGACATTTACAGAAAGTACAACTGTTAAGATCATGACACGATTTCATGACAACTATTCCAATTCCAGGTCCATGGCTCACAAATGCCACTTAGTATTTCTAAACATTTTATGAAATGCTCAACCTGTTTTGTAGCTTCATTCTAAACATGCCTACCATATCCAGCAAGTAACCAACCAGCCTCTTTACATAACAAGAACACTATTAAGTAAGAAATATGATCTATGTATATACACCCAAAACACAGAAGGGACTTAAAAAAATAAGACCTGACTGTAAGCACAGCAGGGTAATGGCTACATTCACCATTAGGTGAAATCTCTAGATGGTAAAAACCTAAAACTTCAATGGTTAAAAGTAAGATGATCCTAATTTAAAAAGCTGGTTGCAAGAGTAAAATAGAATTGTAGGGAGACAGCAAAATTTTAAAAAAGCACAAACTGACAGTGCATGCATCCATTTCAAGACATACTTTAGGAGAGAAGGGAGAAGGGAATAAACCTTGTTCTCGAAGATCAAAGTATACAGTTTGAAGGAGACCATTTTATTTAACCTAATTCAGCACAACAGACAAAAATGCAAACACTATTTCAAAGAGAGCAGAGAAAGTGACACACCCAAGTCACACACAGCCACTGTAAACACCTCAAAAGTGTAATAAAATGTATAAACCTACACATTCTGGAAAGCCCTGAGCAAATCTCATAAGAAATGAGTTTTGGTAGCAAAATCTCATAAAATATAATACAGTGTTACTGGACTTCAAATAACTACAAAGTGATAAAGGAATGTGAAGAAGTCACAAGTAAATGGATGAAGGCAAACAAGTTGTTCTCTGGCCTGTCGCAGACATCTGTTCACTGAAAGCAATCAACACCCTCAGAAAATATTTGAAGATTCTCCTCTCTAAAAAAAGTTTAAAAGCAGAAGCATCTGCTTCAGGTAGCAGGGTTGCAGTGTGCATATGCAACTCTGTAAGTGTTATTTCTTTGCTGTTTTTCACTGCAATTTTCAAGTATCCCAAAGTTATCCTCATCTGGCTGCTAGTAACCTCATAATCAGCAAATGGGGTGTAAAGGGAGAAAAGTCTGCTTCATTTCTTGAATAAGCACAGCCCACCACCAAACTCTACATAGAAATGTTTCTATTATTGCACACTCGGGAGCATGGCTTCATATCCGGACAAAGACCATGCTACCACCAAAAAGAAAGGCATCACCACCCCTGACCCACACGTGCCTGGTCCCTACTTTGGCTAAGTGCTAGTGACAGTATCCAGGGTTAAAAGTGATTTCCTCCCCGTTCTGCCATGGTGCACCAATGCCCAATTACTCATTCCATCAGCAGTGGGCACTGGCAGGGGACAGACCTGAGACATCCTCATACGAGGGTCTTCAGTCAGCTGCCATGAACAGTGAAATCAAATACCCTGAATCTTGAGGAGATGGAGAACACCAAACTGTACTCTGTTGTAAAAGATGCCAAGTTCTTCCAAACTCAGAAATCTACAGTGGTTTTGGCTTTTGAAGTTCAAGAAAATACACTGTAATTGTAATTCTGGAAGCTACTACAGAACAATACATTTGGAAACAAGTATTCAGTGAAAGCAACAGCGGGGAAAATGCAAATTTTCTCTATAAGCAGGCATACTTAATGAAAATCACAGTATCTTCTTCCCTTACTTTTCATGCTCATGCTTCAGTCTCTTGCTAGTAATTTAGGAAAATAATTCCAGGTTTGTGTGCTGTTTCAGGGAGCAAATGATCTGGAAATATGAACTGTAATTTCTGTGTCCACATTAAATGCAAATTTAATAGCAAAATCTGTCTCTTGAATTTGCTATTATCTGTATTCTAGAGTCATCACTGTCATCTTGAAGGCAATAATGTTTTACTATTTCTAAAAGCTACAGAATTCTTCATAATTTTATAATTTCCAAAAATTGAGCTGAGGTATCTGGAAATACCATGATGTTGACCACAAGCTAATTTCAAATAGAGTTATTCTAGGAAAACAGTGTGTTTGCTCTCTTACCATTGAGTTGAAAAAACTTGAAGGTATCTCAAAAGAGTAGCTGAAGTCATCGACAAATCTCTCATTTCAGTACAAAAAGACTGAATTAATTCCTGGGGTCACCAGTTTCAGAAGCCTCTCAATCAGAATTCAAAACTCAAACCTTTTCATAGGTCACTACCTATAACTTTTATTTCATTACAGAAGAACAATGAGCTGAGCAGCAAGAACCCAAAAAGGAGGAAATGGGCTTTAGCCTTCCTCATTTGCACAAACAAGTGAAGTGCTCATTTTTCCTCCTATAAAGGAGAAAAAGATTAAAATTGTACATGTTCATAAACCATTACATATTCTTGTCAAGTGCAGTAATCCTGAAAGTTAAAAAAGCATCTTCCACACTCGGTACTACTTGAAGCAAAGACTCCACAAAGGCCATACTGCTCTCCCATTCCTGTGCAGTTTATTTCCATTGGAAAGGACAGTTTTTCAAGTAAACTTTGAATAAATGCCTTAAAATTAATAGTTGAGAAATACAGACTGGAATAAATATAATGCACGCACACCTTAATTTCTTTTTACATATTAAGTTACAAGAATGCAATTCACTCGAACTCCAATTCTGAATTATTTTTTTCCCTGTGAGCACTAGTTTGTAATAATCTGATTACCCCAAGATATATTTTGTGTCCTCTCTTGTAAGGGACAGCCTAAAGGAAAGTGCCTGTTTTCCAGGTAAACAATGATGACTAGAATTCTTCTACCACCTTTTGGCACCTATGGGCTCATCATTAAATAGAAATCTGTACTGCATGCTATGCCATACACCAAGTGACTCCCGCTACAGAAACCTTTCTTTAGACAAAAAGAGGCTTATCAAAGGTAAAAACAGTAGGTAAGAATTACAGTAGCCTGACTTTTTTCTATATTCTATGTAGTAGTAAGTTGAATGACATAACAAAAGAATAAAAGGAGAACAGCAATACAAAAAGGTTAAGAAATATCTGTAACAAAGGTGAGGTGAAATACATAATGGAAGATGAACTCAACAGCCTACTACCATAAAGCAAGGATGCAAATTTTTCAAGTAAAAGGCTTAGATTCTCTGTTTTTTAATGGAAGCTGAATTACTACATTGATTCCACATCCTCTTACTACATCAATTGGGTAAAATTTGTCATAATAGACTTCTGTTTCAATGGCAACCTTCCAAACACCAATATAGTATTTCCTTCAACAAAACAACTGCAAGAAAAGGAATTGAATTATTGTAACGTACTATAAAGTGGTTAGACTCATGCTGTGTCAATAGTCTTTTTTAAAAAAGACTTCAGCTTGTTAATTTATCAGTTACAAAGACTACATTTAAGTATTTTTGTTTCAGGTACTCCTATGAAAATCCAGTAAGAAGTTACCAGCACTTCCAGCCCAAACACAAGTCAAAAGCTACTGTATACAGGCAGTCCGGGAAGCAATCTATATGTTGACATTTGGCACAGGTTTGAGTCTCCACCTTTGGATTTCCTGAGGACATATTTAGTATTATCTGCTCCGTTCTCAAAGCCAAATGCCCAAATGGGAAACTTTATATACTGGTACTGAGATGCTGAGTTTGTGACACCATTTTTCCAGCATAGCAGAAGCAGCATCCACTAGGACTTGTCACCCTTATATCTATTCAAGAAATTGAAAAATAGCTGTACTTTCCAGAATAACTAAACTCCCTGTATCTAGATGTATCATCTAGATATCTCCATACTGACATATGGAGATATCCAGAAACCATCAGCAAATAGCTTTGCAACATAGTACCCAAAGGAAACTGCTACTGTGCAACTTAAAAACAAGCAGTTCTCATCATCTAAAAAAATAGGACACCTAAAGATTGAATGACAAACTGCCTTTTAACAGCAGTTGAGTCATGTCCTTGTGCCAGAAAACCATGCAGACATTAACAGAAAGTCCTTGCAACCAAATTAGGAATATTTTTCACAAAACAAAGAAACATCTAGTACATGCCCTGAACCAATACTCTAAATGCCTCATGGGAAATGGAGAAGCAACAATAAAAACAGTCCACAAGAGTCCACTGTGTCAATACTTGAAATCTTGGCTACAACACTATTTTATCTAAGAGAGTGATAAGAAGGTGCATAAAGCAGTATCAATATCACATCATGCAGAAGTGGTATAAATACACGCTCAAAAATATTTATAAGCTTAATACCAAATAAATTAATACTGAAAAAATATAACGCAGTTGCTGGCTCAGAGTTCTGCAGAAGGCCTTTGATGACAACACTTTGAACAGGGTTTGCAGCTGGTCTGTGGCACACACTTAACACCAAACCAAGCCTTTCTTGAGCTGTCTCCAGTATCAGTCAATTTCCTAGACTGTGGTAATCATTCACACACACACAAAGCCAGCTAACACAACAGAGCTGAAAGCTGAACCCACAAAACAATGAAGACTTCCACTATAATAAGATGGTTCCTTGTTTCTCTTTTGATTCTATGCTCTCCAAACCATTCTAAACAGAACCTTCCCCAGAAACAGCACAGTACTAAAAAAAGCTCTGACACAATGACAGCACAAACAAGAATGTCTCCTGTTGCTCACAGAGTCACTTCCATAGCTTTCCTGAAAAGGGTCACTTGATTACTTGTGATGGATGGAGCCAGACACACCACCTGGCAAGGAACTTGTACTCCCTTCTTGAGAAGGGTCTCTAAAGACACCATGATGAAGGACCCCAGGTTCAGATGCAGTTAAGCTCTGCCCATGTGGTAAATTTGCAATCTGAAGTTCCCATCCCTACAAACGCTAATGCTTAGATATGAACTTTCAGGCCTGCAAAAATACTTAAGAATGGTGGCAGAGGCACACTTCGGATAATCTCTTGTATCTAGCATAGTCCCATCACATGATAAATGGTATTTCAGTCCATGGCATTTTGACCTTACCTTTCTGGATAGAAAAGGGAAAGAAGTTTCAAATAAAGAAGGTGCGAATAGACTCAAAAAGAAAAACAGCTCACAAATTCAATTAACTACAGGGAGGGAAAAGGGCAGGAGGAAAGGGCAGCTACTCTTTAGAAAAAATATTCTACTACAGCCTAATAAAGACAAGAAGCATCTTCGTCGATAGCCAAGAGGTGATTGGCATGAATTGAGATCTGCTTTTTATCCACACAGAGAAAAAATATGCCAAACACACGAGCCAGCTGGCACACTTGTACTGCACAAAAGGTCTGCGTTGAGGCTCTTCCAATGTAATCCACACAGGAAGGTGTTTATGGGCAGCCACCTAGAAAATTGCATTTCCTATGACTTACTATAATTTTATACAAATTAATAACTAAGATCACAGCATCTATAAGCTTAGACAGTTCAGAGAAGAACCAAAGAAATTCTGCAGCAAGTCTCAGACTTGTAGATTTTGATTTTTTTAAAAGAAACATTTCTCCATTATTTAAAAAATGTCCTATCTACATGCTTTGAAACATGATATTAACATTCAGATTTATCAGTATAAAAAAAGGAAAGGTGTAGGGTATGCAAATGACTGAATATTTCCATTTTTAATCACAGCACCTGTACACTAACTTACTTGCAACTGCTTCCGTTGTCTCACTTGGAAAGTTTCTGCTCCACAACTTTTTATACAGCAGACACAGATTTCCCTCACCCAATGATGTTCTGAACAAGCCCACCGAGAATATTCAGATAAATTACGCCAATTGTAAAAGCCTAGTCAGCCTCATACAGACAACTTCCATTGTTTACATGTTAGTATTTGGCTAACATCTGAATGCAATAAAAAATATCACAATCAAAAAAAAAAATCTGCAACCCTCACACCATGAAAATAAAACTAGGAAAACAGGACAGACAGCCTTTTACTTGACAAAAGTCACCTTAAATTTCCTGTTTATCTTTGACATATATAGATGTCAACGACGTAGCTTTACTGTTTTATGTAGCACCCAATGAAAGTGTTGCTTTAAAACTAACAGCAATTCACATTTAATAAAAAAATGAAAACCATCTCTGTTTTCAAATTTATTCAACTGAGTTAGCAATACTCACTTCTGCTTCCCTGAGAAAACCATTTTTAAATGTCTGCATATGCTCATGTTACACAGGGGAAGAAAAAAATCTGTAACCTGCAGTAGAACACACATCTTATGGTATCATGATTAGTCACCAACTTCAGCACTTCTCAGTGTGTGGTGGCTAAGCAGGCTTTTACTCTCAGGAATTGTGTCACACAACTACCAGCTTCTAATGACTGGCTAAACATAAAGCAATAATTTTGTACTGCCATATTTAAAACTGCTGCTGTCAATTGCTGCTAGCACTGCTAACAGCTAATCTAGAAATAAAACAAGGGATACTTTTTCTGGGGTCACTAGCACAAATGATCACTTAAGCTATCTGAAACACCGAACTCCAGAAGAAAAAACTCCCTCCATTTATCTGAGTGAGTCTTGTTTGCATTTGTCATTCAAAAAGCAGATTGTAACAGCTATTCTGTATGCTTGCTCTGCTGAAACAACATGCCCTTAAAAATAATGCTACGTAAAAGAATAATCAATTGGGAAGTTAATAGTAGCTGTAGTACAATACAAATTCAGATCAAACTAATACTCTAAGATAACACTGTGGTCATCACACAACTAATTTAATGAGAAACTGGTTTTCTGAAAGCTTTTGGACAAGTCTGAGGACTGCACTAAAGAAAGCAAATAATTTCATATGAGCAAAACATCAGTAAGAGTAACTGTGATCAGCGATATCTAGAGCATTTCTTGTGGGTCTTCAAATGGGTTACTTGGAGCAGTTCATCCCAATATAGATCACAAACTAAAAAAGCTCTCTTGATAAAGTAGTTCATAAGTCAGCTGCTACACCTGTCAGCTCTTGGCTTACATGCTACCTTACAGTCCTAAACTGTCAGCCATCAGCATGTTTTACACTCCCCATTCTCCCTTGCAGAGTGGAAACATCATATCCTTGTTGTAATTCTTGCTGTACCTACAATGACACTCCGCATCTTTCTCCTTCCTCTACTTCCTTTACAATTTCCTTTCCCCTCCTTATGATCCAGCTGTACTGTACAAATGCTGTCTTTCACTATGAACATATCAGTTGTTAGCCAGATCCTGGCTAAATCCACTTACCAGATCACCCCTTTGGAATTTTAACTCAAAGACACTACACTTCCTAACACTTGAAGTGATGGAGTCAGTATGAACAAAAGGCTGTCCTTGGTTAATCTTACAGAGATATTTCTTCTTAAAATGCAAAGTTTCCTAACAGAACTAATGTTTTTCACTTCCTTATGTAATCCACAAATAATTTGCAGAGGACATCTAACTAAAAAAACCCCAAAAAACAAAAAAAGAAACCACCCAACCAACAGTGGCAACTTGCTTTATATTCCTTTAGCTTTCCACATTAAGGAAGAAATAATATGCCTTCTTTGCAGAAAGGTTAAAGAAAGATCTTCACTGAAGACAGCCTACCTTCCTGTGTAGACAGTCTTACACCTTTTTTGAGACTGTTGTTTCTGATGTTTCTTCCAGCCAGACATTTTCTCTCATCCAGTATTTCCTCACAGTCTCCATGATTTTAGATACTCAGAAAAAGGGCACATGTGCACTAATGTCGAGCTTCAATGGAATCAACCAATGCACCTGCAACACAATCGACGTAAACCTTGATGTTGACTAATTGAAGATCTTCACTCTTTGGATTTTTTATCTCATGGATACAGAGATCAGCATGTATGGGGAACCAAAGAGGATTTCTGAGCACTGATTAAGTACAAAGATAATTTTCTGGGAAGGAGGTGAGGGTAGCACTCCAAGATCCATTTCTTGTGAGGAAGAGTAACAAATAACGCTGTTCACAGGTATTTCTAATACATCTGGATTGTAACTTACAGAATGTGAAAATGACTACATCTCAGGTAAATGCTTATACTTCTGGTCATTTGCTTCCAGCAGAAACATTCCACCAAGAGCCACAGTTACATTCACTCTGGACAGTACCTTTGCATAAACAACAAAACTCAGAACAATGAAGTGGCACTCCTAAATGCTGGCTTTCACTCCCAAACATACAAAGCCTCCAGCTTCTTCCTGACATAGAAAGAATTATACCAACTGTGCAATTTTTATTCAAGCAGAAAGATATCAATAGGATAACTGTCATTTAAATATGTACTGTCTTGTAGCAAGTATTCTTGCTAATCAGCAACTAAGAAAGACTGATAAAAAGATTTAATAATCCTCCATGTCATTCAGTAGGCCTTCCTTTTAAATGAAAGGTTTCACATAACTCAAGGAAACTCAAGGAAAATGGCTATACTTTGCTGATACCGATATTTTAATAATAACAAACTTCAGATACTAAAGCACTAAGCAAAGTATAAAAGCTACAAAACCACCTGTAGCACAAAAGTAAAGCCCGGCAGCTTTAGACAGTAAATCTCTCCCTGAACAGGAAACTGAGACTTACTTAAAGACTCACAGTACTAAAATTTACACACATTATATAGTGTTGAGAGATTTTCCTTGTAAATGCTCCGTGTTCCTTAGCATAAAGAAACCCCATATATACAGTCACATTTCAAAACCTTTCCTTCACATAGGAGTAATTTAAGTGATTATTCCAAAAAGTCTCCACGAATCATGAAAATTAAATTGTTCATGTCATTACAGAAATATCAACCATACATAAAAAACCTATTATATCTGTATTTTTTAAAGCTGTGTTTTAAGTAACATTTCAAAGTTGCAGAGGAAAGCAGGTTACCTTGTTGATAAAACCTCCAAAACACAAACACAGAAGCTTATGTTGGATGAAGTTCTTTTATTACAGCCTCTTTGCTGTCCTCCCATATATCTCTCTTGCTTAGAATTAATTCACTGTAGTTAGTTACCTACGAGTCTTACTACTTAGTACTTAAAAGTCACAAATACCAGAAATTCACTTTAAAACACATTACCTCCAAGTATGTTTACGAGTGATGATGCAAAAACCTTAGTATTTTATGGCAAGATCAAGAATATCAAGTGAATAAATCTCTAAAGGGAATATGAGAACTATGTGTTTCAAATGCTCTTCTTAAGAAGCTACTTTTTTCTACAAATAACTACAGTTCTTCAAAACACACTATAATCACTGGCCCCACTAGACACAAGCACCTCTCATAGTATGTGGGTTTTTTTACAAATCATGTCTGTGGACTTTCCCAATGAGAACAGACAGTATCTATTTTTATTTTCCCATGTTTAATCTGTCCATCTTGTCAAGTTTGGCAGTGCACAAATGGTTTGTTGAGCAGCTCCATTTTTAGCTTAAAAGCACAACAAAAGCACAACATGCCAAGAAAAAAACTGAATACAAATTTAAAGCTGTACAGGCTCAGACACTGGTACTCAAAAACACTTGCACTGCTCTTTCAGAAAAAATGGCAGGGTGGAAAGACAGGGTGGAATGGACAATTGGGAATGTGAACTACGCTGTCCACAAGTCAGGGCTTATAGATAATCCATTCTGAATTGCATGAGAGACTCATAAATCAGTTCCCTAAGAATATCATCTGCTGGAGTCCTATAAATTCTGTGTCTCTTATTCTCCCCTTCAACATACACAGTACAGAGAGAGCAAGAACTTTTCTGGCACAGAATTTCTATATATTAAACTCCAAGATGAGGATGACAGCTCACAGGACTTGTGTTATCACCTCCCATAAAGCAAGCTATTTTTGGGTTAAAAGCCATCTTCTCTTTAAACATATGCCATTGTAGT
This sequence comes from Rhipidura dahli, assembly GCA_013399225.1. Lineage (NCBI taxonomy): Eukaryota > Metazoa > Chordata > Aves > Passeriformes > Rhipiduridae > Rhipidura > Rhipidura dahli. Next base: position 355,169 of record VXAC01003560.1, on the reverse strand, counting down.
TGTCACTGTAGATCACAGTAAGGCACCAGGTACTGGGAATAGCAGATGTAACTAACAGTTGTTAAAAATTGAAGTCCTGATCTCCAAAGCACAGCACCTCATTTATAACCGCTCATATGGTATCTGTCAAGCCTTAGACAACCACACCACTGAGCAGCTCCCAACAGCTGGGCACTTACCCAGCACATCAAGGGTAGGGGCAAAAGGACACTGACCCCACCAGTGTCACACCAGTAGTCCCTGCTGCATAATGTTACCAACACCAGCAGGGTGGCTAGAACAAACTGGCTCCATCAGCAGAAACTGACTTGAAGGGAACATGAACTACTCAACCTGAGAAATCAATCTGGTTGCAATTATGACTTTACTAGAATGTCATCAGTATTTTGTCCTCCACTTTTCCTTCACCATCTAGATGGGGACAAACTCATCTTCAGTGAGCATCTACATCAACAGTCCAGCCAAACCATTGCTGATTTCTAAGCTGGAAGTATTCTTTACACAGCTCTTTTTCTCTAATCGAGACTACAAACAGATGATCACTGACAAAACACCAAATGCACAACACTCTCCATGAGAATTTGCACTGTGAAATTTTGCAGAAATAAAGACAGATGCCATATGTGCCACTTTGAGAGCTCCAAAATCAAGACTGATGAAGACAGAAACAATCATATGTGCTCTGTAGATCACATCCTCAGCCTAACCCCACTGCACTCTTGAATAAACAACCTGTTCTTTGGCAAGTGCCTACCCTGAAGCAGCAGTTTCACATGCTTCATGTGACCTGTGGTGAACCATGCATTTACTCACATTTAACCTAATCCTAAGGAAGTCTGCAGTTACTCAGCTGTGTTTTGAAGTTAATCCATTTCTAAAAAGAAGATTCGATGACAAGTTTTCCCCTTTGTGAACAGCCTGAAGCAAGAAATTCTAGCCATTAGGATGGCTCTGCTGACAAATGGACATAAAAATCACAAGTGAAGATTCCAAATTACAGTATGTGGATTAGGAATCTCAGTGCTTCTGCATACAGGCATCCATGTATATCATCAGAATGTCGGTCTTCATAGCACCTTTCTGCACTGTTTGCTGTAGTGGCTCAGTGCTCTTAGACTTACATGAAACTCAACTTGCTCTGGTACTGCAGAAGCAGCTCAGATGAGCTTGCCTGCTAGCAGGTAAATGGCTACAAGCTGGTCCTGGACTTGAATGTAAAGTAAAAAGATGAAGAATTGTGGAGGTTTGAAGAGACCTCTACAGACTGCCTTGTCCAACCCCTTGTTTCACAACAGCGTCAGCTAAAGCAGGTGATTCCTGGCCATGTCCAGTCACATTTTGACCATCTTCAAGAAGGCAACTCTACTACCTCTTAACAACCTGTTCACGTTTGACAGCCTCTATGACAAAAGTGTATTTTCTTTAGCTTAAATATTCTCTTGTTTTTTTAATTTGTGCATATAAGACCTTGTCCCTGGGCACCAATGAAAAACATCTGCCTGTCTTTTTTTCATTCTTGCCTTCAGTTAGTTACATGTACAAGATCCCATCTGAGCCTTCTTTTCTCCAGGCTGAGCAGCCCAAATTCTTACCCTCTCTTTGTATGCCAGACACTCCAGTCCCTTCATCAGCTTCATGGCCTTTCTCTGGGCTCTTTCCAGTATGTACAGCTCTTCTACTGGACTAGACTCAGCACTCCAGGTGTGCCTCACCAGGGCTCACAGAAAGACCTCACCTCCTTTGACCTCACAGCAGTGCTTTCATTAATACAGCACAGGATGCCATTGATGTTCTTTGCCACTGGGTACACTGATAGTTCATGTTGAGTCTGCTGACTATCAGAACCCCCATGGTCTTTTCTGCAAAGCTGCTTTCCAGCTGGTCAGAGCACAGGCTTAGCCCTCCTAAGGCTCAGGATGCAGCTATTTCCTTTTGTTAAGGGAGCCCATCAAAGCCTCTCAATACCAGCCTCTCAAGGATCAGCCACTCTTCCCAGTTTTGTATTATCTGCAAGGTTCTTGAAGGATACACTGCCCCATCAACTAAGTCATTTACAAAGATGTTCTCCACTACTGGCCCCAGTGTTACCTGCTTGGAGACACCAGCTGGCCTTCATGCAGCTGATGACCACACTGAGCCTAGCATCTCAGTCAGTTTTCAGTACAAATTACTGTTTACTAAGGTGTACTTCAACATGTTGTCTATGTTATCACAGATGGTAGCAAAAGCCTTACTAATACACAGGACCAGCTGCTGTCCCCTTGCATGCTGAGACAGTAGTTTTGTTACAGAAGGCTATTAACTTAATCAGGCATGAATTCCCCTTCATAAATCCATACTACCTACTGTCCTTTGTGGGTTTGGTAATGGCTTCTGGGATTATTTGCCTTATCAGCTTCACAAAGACTGAGATCAAGCTGACTGGCCCATAGCTCCTCAGATCCTCCTTTTTGCACTTTTTGAAAACAGGAGAGACATTCACTTTCCTCCATATACTTCAGGAAACTCCATCCATCATGATGATCATTCAAAGACTGAGTGGCAGTGCAGTGACACTGTCCAGCTCCACTAGGAGTTGGAGATGCATCCCAGTCAGGTTCAATGTACACATCCAGTATGTTCAGACATTCTATAACCTGATCCTCCACTACCAAGATGTATTTAAGAAAGCAATTAAAGTGATATCCAGATAACCTCAAAAATCACAAAAGTGGTGTACATTCTGTGCTGCCTTGATACACCAAACTTGATACTTGATCAGCAACTCTTAGAAGACTAGCAGAACATTTACCACAAGTGTTGAGCTTGAAACAAGAATCTTATTAGGAAAGATGACAAAAAACAGCATCATGGAAAGTGCTTGAATTTTGCTGGATTCTGTTTCATGAAGAAGCATAGAGTTTTATTTTCATTTGTTTGGTTATTTTTTTAGCATAACAGCAAAAGCTGTCAATTGGAATCTTCTGCTTCTCCTTGATACATATCAGGAATCCACTCTTGGACATGTAAAAGAATAAACATAAGTATCAAGAAGCACTCCAAGCACCAACTAGGCATCAGTTGAGCAATCCACTGCTGTTGTGTTCCATGCAGTCAATTACAGAATATATACAGCTGCATTAACTGAGTCTCCTTCTGATTTAAGAAGTGTCCTACCAGAGGAGCAAAAGATTCCTAGAAGATCAAAAGACATATATCACCATATCCAGTGTTTGCCTTGGTGCTAGTTGGTATGAGAATATGCATGTTGAGAAGAAAAAACTTAAGTATCTGCTTGGGACAGGTCTTCCTCCCAGGAAGAAGAAACACGTACTGTTTCTGTCAATTAAAGCCACAGACACAATGCATGAAGAGTAAAGTTGAAACTGCAGATTTAGTGTCAACACCAGCATGATGCTGTTTATCACAGAGTGCCTTTCCTTTACAGGTAACTCATACCCCAGAATTCTTCCATTTTATGATAGAAATTATCCAAATAAAGTTAATATGGGGTGGGGGAAAAGTCTGAGAAACAAACAAACAGGGAATGAACTTGAGAGTTTTGTAGAACAGTAAGACACTCACAGGGTTCCTTCAGAATGTCTTAAACAATAGCCAGAACCAAGAAGGTGTTTCAAGAAGAACTGTATGAACAGGCAAAGACTGGTATTTGAGGTGGTGACTAAACTCAAGATTAGTTGAGAAAAATTAATATCAAGCTCAGAATGCAAGTTCCTAAAGGAAGTTAGAGAAGCTCTCTAGATAGAGAGAATGTAGAGGAAGCTCTCAGCTCTTGTTCAGATCAGCCATTTCCTTTCCTTTCTCCAAGCCTCACAGGTGAGAAGAATCCGGTGCAATGCTTTTTACATTTGTGAACTTTGCCTTTATGCAACCACAGGCATTTACCCTACTTCATTATGACCAAGGGTTTACACATTTAAAAAGCCTCAGGCTGCCATTTAATGAATAGAACGAAAGCATAGCCAATTTATTCACAAGATACAGCGGTTACTTCAAAGAATCATCTGAAACAAACAGGTAGTAATTAACATTACACTTCAAGTACTCTTTCTTTTTAATACAAACAAAGCCATCAAGACAGTGTTCTATCAAATGATTTCTCTGGCATTTTGTAGATAAACAGTGATTTATGACCATAAAAAATGATGTACCACTGAACACAGTCTATATGATATTATAAACTTCCTTTGAACGAGACACTGAAAAATAGTGGAAGACTGAATCTAGCAGTCACTATCACCCTCCAATTGACCTTGTCTTCAGTTGGAAAGACAAAGAATCTGGCTGTGTACCAGCGTAGCAAGTTCAGAAGTGATTAGTGCATGCCTTTGGTACCTGCAAACAGGGAGCACAGTAACAATTATCACTTGAGATATAATTTGAACTCTTTACATCCTATCTCCTTGTATTCCTTATTCATGCACATAACCTGTAGAAAATCAACTGCCAATATAATAAAAAAAGTAAACAGACATCGACTCAAATGGCCTTTGTGCAAGAGTTCATCCTGCAATGCCCCTCTCCTTATTCCAATATTAATTTTATGCTACAGCATGGTATAGAAGTGCACTCAGGATATTGAACAGCTGACATGGTTTTTTTTACGGTCTGCAGTATTTTTATAATCAAAAGTTTTATCCACAGCACAATACATTAATCAAGTTAAAATGACAGTATAGTTTCTAGGCAAAAGACAATTGGTAGCTTCTTTTCTTATGGCTTCTCACCCTTTAGCCTGAACTACTTATGTCTCCTCCAGGCTAGGTGGCTCGACAAAGAAGAAATAGCAAAAAAACAGTAAAAAAGCAAACCAGTTCCCATGCTACTTTATCGCAGTAGCATAATAGCACAAAATATTAAGAAATCACAACCTCATTTGAAGAGCTTTGAAGGATTAAACCATGTCTTGTATAACTCCCTTCTAAAACTATGGAGAAAAATGTAAGTCAGATCACTGACTTGCAAGGAGTGATGGAACACAGTCTGAAACTGGATCATGCTGCAGAAGCATGCTCAGTAATTTATAGCAAAGCCAGCTTAACACTTTCTCCTCATGAGGTTCTATAGTTCTTTTAAAGTCTGCTTTAACATAATCATCAGTGGGTTAACAATTCCCTCCTAGAAGGCAACATTGCAGGGAATGTTGAAATCCAGCACCACTTGTCCCAGGTTTCACCACACCATCACTGCTACTTTCTCAGTTACCAAGTCTTTAACAGTTTCCTTTTCAACCCAATTGTGCAGTCAAATATAAACCTCTGCACATCACAAACTGAACACAAGGCCAACACACAATTTTTTTCTGCTCCAGAATTATGCAATATTAAGTATATTTTAACTCATTAGAGACTTATTTATTAAGGAATGCTTTACCCCAAAACAGGTCTTTGAGTATACGTAGAGCTTTGCTGCATTTTGGCAATCTTTCTTTATTGAACAGATATCAGATTCTCATGTCTTTTGTTGCTCAAAGGAAGTTTCTTAGTAATAATCTTAAGACTACCTTTTTAAAATGAAACAAATAGCTTTACATTTCCCACTTACAGCACCCTTCTGAGACCTCATCCAAAGGATCTTAAACAATTCTAATTACACCGTGAAGGAAGATTAAAAACACCTTTCCTACTTTACCACAGTAAGGATTACTCTTATGAGGTGATGAAGAACAAGTTGTATTCCACACCTTTCACCATACCAACATTCACACAAGTATGTAAACAAGTTCCAATTTAGTAGCTGATAGAAGTAACATGCCATGGCACTGCAGTGATTTTAGTTTTATTTTCAGTGGGGCATTCATTAATTCTTTCTGGAAGCAGCTGGGGAATTTTCCTCAATGTTAGTTTCACAGATATGAAGCACTCATGTGACAGATACTTTGGGAAGAAACCTACCTAGCACAGCCAAAAGGCTGAGGTACCAACTTACTGAAATTAGATAATATACGACATTTTCCGGAACACATCGGACAAATCTTTGCCTTCTATACAACCACCATCTTTTCCTTGCTCTTCATGAAAGATCACAGACCCACCTTGAACTCTAGAAAGAAGGAACTCTCTAGGCTTAAATATCAACTCTTTCATCAAGGCCTCATAACTATACCCCTCCAAAATCCAACTGCAGTTAACTACACTAAACCACACTTGTTTCCAAAGAAACACAAGAGGAACTTTCTTCCCAGCTGGTAGAGAAATCAGAAATTTGCTAGGTATTTTCTAGTATAAATAACACAATACTGACTACAAGCCCCTTTCAGTCAAAACATACCAGTAATTTATGCAAGAAGCTAGTACTAAGCTCCAACTTAGACAAATTAGATACCAAAATAGATTGCTTTCCTGAAAGACATAGCACACATTAGTTTGTCGCAATTTTCTGCCCTCAGCCCTAAATTTCAGCAATTCTAAAATTAACTGTCAGGGACTAAAATTAAAGCTTCTCTTAGTTTCAAGGATTCTTCTGTTACACTATAGCTCCAGGTAAAGCAAACCAAGTGAAATGTACAAGATAGCCTGCCTTGGTAAGGAAATGATTTGAAATATGGCAGAAATGCTTTTGCAGAAGTTAGCAGCACAAACAAATCCCAAGCATGTTTTGTAAAGGTGAAGCTCTTGATTTCAATTACTTTTTAGGATTAAGCTCGCATTAATAGATCTGATTTGATATAATGTAGGTAGCTAGCAGAAAGGCACCTTTCTGTGTAAGTCTGCCCCAAAATATGGTAGCACTTTTTTTTAAACCATCATATCAAAAATTAATTAAGTGCTAAAAATGTTTTCAGATGCAAAATGAATTTATATGTATCTTTCAACATTCAGAGTTTTGAAACTTCAAATAGAAGAGCTAAAACTTCCCTAACATTGACTATACTTCTATCTAGATACCCTGTGTATCACAATGTAATAAATTTCAATTCCATTTAATTTACATTGAAAAATGTGCATTAGCAATAGGCACTGTAAAAAAGCCTGTGCTCTGCTCAAGTGTCCTGTTTTCAGCTGGGATAGAATTAATTTGCTTCTTACTAGCCAGTACAGTGCTGTGTTTGGGACTGAGCATGAGAATAATGCTGGTAACACACTGATGTTTCAGTTGTTGCTAAACTGTGCTTACACTGTGGCGAGGATTGTTCAGGTTCCTGTCCTCTGTGAAGCAGCAGGGACACAAGAAGCCAAGAAGGAGCATGGCTGGGGTAGATGACCTGAACTGGCCAAAAGGATATTTCATACCATACAATGTCATGACCAGTATATAAATTGGGGGAGTTGCTTGGGAGCTGCCAACCAGGGATGGGCAGAGCACCACTCAGTGAACAAAGAGCAATTGTTCTGTGCATCACTTGTGTCTTTTGAATTTTCTTCTTCCCTCTCCCCTTTTCATTACAATTATTAGTATTATTATAGTTCAGTTTGATTCAACATTAAAATGTCCCTATCTCAACCTACAAGGTTTATGTGTTTCTGATTCTACTCCCCACCAAGCAGGGGTGGAGCGAGCAAGCAGCTGAATGGTGCTTAAGCTGCCAGTTGAAGTTAAACCACAACAACATGATACCAGAATTTACTAAAATTATGTCAACCATGGCAAAAGTAGAGCTTACAGAAGTGTACTGAAAATTTCATGTTAGGACACTAGCAAAGAAACTCTTAGAAAGAAGAATATTTTTAGTCCAAGTAAAGGAGTATTCACTGCTGGTTGAAAAGCTGCATCATGTATTTAAAGTTTTTCCAGATACAAACCCCTCTTCTTACCAAATCAAGAATGGATTAGAATACCCAAAGTATTTGTAGCAAAGATAATATCTGAAGAGACTGATCTCAATTATTCTGTTTTCTACACATTATTTAGTAACATGCTTTAGTTCAAAAATTTATTTTCAGTATACCTTACTGTCAAGTTTGGAAGGAAGAAATACATTTGAAACAATAGTTCCAATGTGACACAATCACACCAAAACTGTGACTTCAGAAGTACAAAAACTATACACTAAGTTTCAGCTAAAGACTGAAATACGAAACAAGCCTTTGTGGCAGACACTAATATATTCATTCAATTCAGAAATATACATAGAACAATAGCCACCTGTTATTTTAAAAGCATTACTTCTGGTGACATCATAAACCATAAGTTGAAAGAATCCTGTAACACTTGCACTCAAAGTACACAAACTTAATGATCACTGATTTTTCAAAAACCTCAGTGTGCTCTGCACCAACCTGATTTCAAGCATTTTGACATCAAGATCATTCCCATATGACAAAATAGCACATCAGGGAAAAACGTTCAACAACTGTAATTAGTAGGTTATAGGACAAGCTACATAAAAACTCTTAGTCTATTAGAAATTCAATACAGAAGACTTCATTAAAACCAAATAAATACTAAATTTTACCTTTTCTGGATTGTAATATAAAGATTTCAAAGTGGTAAACAAGGGTGGGCAGCCTTTACTGAAGTTAACCCTCAGGAACTTATCCGTTAGTTCTCTAAATTTTTCACCTAGGAACAAAAGTGTGTTTGGTTATATGTCAGTGATTGCAAGTGTTATATAAATATACGTGCTAACTGCTGAGCAACTCTGTGTAACAGAGGAACTGAGAAACTGCAATTAAGGGTTTTTCATCTTTCCTGTTATTTAATAAGCCACAAATATGCTCCAGATTTAAAAAGAAAAATAAAAAAATCAGAGTAAAATGCTTAACCTGCTAGTGTTTAGAAGTCTGCTAGCAGACATGGTAACAGTCCTTAAACCTGCAAAGTCTATTAAAAAAAGAAAATATTAAGTGCTGACTGCAGAGGATGCAACAAAAGCTATTTAAACAAACACTGAAAACACTCTCTTAAGAATAACAATGGAGATCTTGCAAAAGCTTCATCACTGGAGGTTTTTATGAGCAAATTCGACAAATATGTGTTAGAAATAGTGCAGATATAAAGTATCCTGATTTGAGGAAAAAGGATGGGTGAAATAAACCATTTGTCTCTCTTCTAGTCCTATTTTTATGAGTAGGACATGACTTGTGATATGATTGTTTCTGGAATTAGAAACAAACATTTTTTCAGAAACATAAGCTCTATATCAGAACCATCTTGATCAAAATATACTGCAGAAAGCTAAAAACCTGATCTAATTACATTTTCAGTTAAAAATTACAATACTTGCAGTAAGTGCTACCTTTCTGAGAAATGCTGTATAAAAAAAAGAAAAAGCAGGACTCCAAAGAGAAGATATCCAGCCAGGAAAATAGCTGGTTTTCATGTTTTTATTCCTATGATGAAAGTGATTGTTTTCAGTTTGGGGGGGTGTGTTTGTTTGTTGCTGTTTGACTTGGTTTGCTCTGCATAGGGATGAACCTGTTCCACACTTCAGTGCCTCCTCTGCTGTGGACATCTCTAACTTTCTCAACAAGGAAGTAACACACTTCATATAATGCAAAGATTAACCCATAAAACTGACACAAAACTGTTAAAATAAACTTAACTTCAATAGGACCACATTAAAAATTTGATTAACAGATTATTTTTAGATATTCAGAAAATGCAGACACTACTTCTTTGTATACAACATTTTCATTTACTGCTATCAATTCTCAATTGTCCTACACTTACTGTTACCAGCACTGTTGCTAATAAACACAAAGACAAATGAAAGTAACTCATGTTCTCACCTTGCTGTACTTAGCCAAACTGCTGTATATAGAAACTCCTACTACCTGTTGATGGGGATCCATAACTGGACTGTAAGCACATGCTTAATTACAGATGAATTAATTAAAATGTGCTGTCTCACACTACAGAAACTCCCCTATATAAAGAAAAAATCCATCTCAGTTTCTCCTGTTGAATTCTTATAATTTATTTTTTTGCTAGAAGAATTGTAATTTAAAATTTAGGAAAGCAAGATTCAAGTTTCCATTAAATACCTATTTATTTATAAAAAGCGGAACAGTTTTAAATCAAAGTCTGGGGGGAAGAAAAGGCACACAGCTGGCACCCACCTATGACAAGAAGCCAAGTTACAATTTAGTCTCTGAGGCACATATCTGACCACAGGAGCACCAGCAAATCTAAGACTGCATGGCTGCACACACACTTGATCAGTAAAATTGATGGGAACAGCCTTCCTCCATAAAGGTGGTTTCCAGCTCGATCAAAGAGCTGATTTGTATCAAACATAAGGTTAGGATGCAATGCATGGCAAGGTCTGGACAAGAACTGTCCTTTTAATATAAGCCTGCATTTTAGAGTATTTTAATTTTTAAGAGTAGTTTAATACTAAATCACACAGTGACAGCTGTAACTGGTCAGTGACCACACTGGAACAGTAACTGCATTTAACCAGAAATTCTATCCTCTTGAAATTTGCAACTATTTTTCTGCAAAGATGCTCCTTTTTACACCTTCACGGTCTCGCTATAAAATTCACCTACAGAAATTCTCATCTCCTGTACTTGTAAATATAGAAAATAATTTAGTAAATAGATTAATCTCTATGGGATCAAAAACAGTCTTACACATTCATGTGTGATAAGCTAAATACATTAACAGAAACAAGTTTTAATTTCGAAAAATTCTTATTTGTTATAAAATGCTACAGAAAGCAGCCACAAGATTTTTCTTGACCAATCTAATAATGAATTTGCTTTCATTTATTGTATTGTTACAGCATGAGCAACTAATTTTTGTTACTATACATATTTCTACTTAAATGAACGTAAGCTGTGAAACTACAATGATATAAGATACAAGGCAACCTAGAGCAAAACACACAGTGAAATGAAATCAACATCAAAACATATACATAAAGGTATAGGAAAGCGTTGTGCACATTATTTCCTTGTTTGCTGTGTTTCCATAACAATCTTATTACAGAAAAAACGCCAATTACTCAACACCGAGCTCTTCAAATCTAGCTGAAATGCCTTAAAATTTGCCCCTGTATCTTCAAATAAACTGAACTATATAAGATGACAAAAGGCACAAGTGGCAACTTCATATGAAGCAGTTAAAATCTTTTGATTTTACACAGGAAACATGTATGCACATTCTGACACGCAAGCAACAACAGGGAGGTGGAGTAGATATGCTCTGCAATATTTAAAGGTACCAACAAATGCGGTGCTCACCAAATGAGCTAAACTAAAACCTAACCTCATAGATTTAAAACCATGAGGAGGTATGTTGGGAATTTGCAGCTGAGCTCAAATTTCTTGACACTTGATACCCAGCTTACGTACTTTCCAAAAGTTTTCTGCAAGGGTTTCAGCAGTTAGACAGCTACACACTAACTTTTATGGTATTTACCATCTAATTTCATTTAGTCTCCTTCCTTCAATTTTGGACGAGCACAAACTTCTATTTTAACAACTATATACACGTTTTCCTTCCAAAACTCAGAGTGCACTGTATTTCAAAGCAAATTTTGAAGGGGTAAAGTCACTAAGAGCTTAGCTATAAAATGAAATAATTTGTGCTACATAATACTGCAGCCCTTTTTCTTCCTTTTCTTATCAAATTAGCAGCACAAAGGTAGTTTTTCTTGTCAAATTAAGTTCTAGTAGCTCTACAAGAAAGTAGGTGTACGTTTTTACAGCAAAAGTATGTATATTAAAGATACAGGAGGGGGTATGCATATACATATACTCACATCTTGAATTAAAGCGTACTATACCCTACAATTTAACTCCTGATTCTTAACTTGCATGAAGCAGAAAAATTATGTACAGGCATTCCTACAATCTACATACCATTCTGTACTGCAGTTTTATCAACACAAACATTACATAGCTCGTATAATCATGAGTGTATGAAGTTTTTGTATCAACTCCTAAAACATAAAAGAATTTTGTCTTTTCCAAGAGAAATGCATACATCTGATTTGTCTACATGTTCAAGTAGGCATTAAATACACAAGCAGGTATTAAACACACATTGAACAGCCTGATAAAAACTTCAGAAAAAAATTAAGAAAAAAAACTATTACAGAACAGATATGCAACTTGTTACCTGAAACAAAGTTTAAAGGTAATCTTCTAGGTGAAACTGCTCTGGGATGTCTTTTACTAACTTCTTCATAAATCTGAAGCCTCTCTTCTAAAGTGCCTATTATCAGCAAATATAACAGATATGAGTAACAGACATAAAAACCTATTCTTTTAAATGTCTTTAAATGTTGAGAATTTAAGTGTTGAGAATTAATTGAGCTAGACTCCTTATGTGGATTTGGAACAATTTAAACATTTCATGTTACTTTTTCCAGTTAATCATAAACATTACTGTGTGAAACTGTACTGAGAACACACTGCATGTAAAATGCACAACTACCAGCATTAATCACTCCAAGGATAAACAGGACCATTACCTTGCACATTCAATCACACAGAGCTGGAGTTTGGTTTCTTTCAGTTACATGTTGTGCAGACCCATTCACACAGTGTATGACATTCCTTTTCCGCATGCATCCATTTCAGACACACTTACAGCATTCAGAGAAATGTGGTGCATTTCTAAACCACAGGTATACAAATAGCATACTATACAAGCATGCCTCTATTACAGGTCCTCTGGTGACAGCAAAACCAGGGTACAATACCGCCAGTGTAAGTACTGAGCATCAGAACTCTTTATACCTTAATGTTTAACAAAAATAAAGCTAATTCAAGATTTTCTGCCCACTCCTCCCCTTTCCCCCATAATATGCTTTGGAGCTCCAATGTGGTTAGAACTTAAATAACACTAATCTTTTGCTTTAAAATGCCATTTTTATATAATTAAAATAATTTTTTCTTAAATATAAATTTATCAAACAATTTAAAACTGAATGTACAGATCAAGACTACATATATATTAAATGCATCTGTTTTCCTTTCATAAGAAAAACAGTTTATCTTGTCACTGAGCTCAGATGTTGGGGAAGGGGGGGGAAATCTATCACCCAGTGTCTCCAAGAGATGTAGAGTTATAAAAGTTATACTAAAATATTGTTTGGACTGGAACTAAAGCATATGAAAGCCCTAATTGAAGTCACAAGTTGGAGCTCCAGAACTTACCATGGGGGAGGAAATAGTCCTAAGACCACCTAAAAAATAAAGTAGCATTATTAGTTTTATAGAATTAGTACAGTCTTAGTCTACATATTTTAATATGTAGGATTTTAATATGTCAAAAACTACTGGACTGGTTCTCTGTTAAAAACAACATGCTTTCATCAACGTGTTTGTTGTATCAGAGAGAACAACTGAGTTCCTGGGTAATTTAATTTCTAAGACAATAACCATCTGATTCAACTCTATGGATATACCAGGAAAACCACTCAAAGTGAAACACTACACTCTGAATACATGTAACAAATGAAATAATTTTCATTACCCAGTCACTAGCCATATTCCCAGACCTCATGAGACCTAATAGTAAAACTTTCTTCTAGAAAGCTGGTTGAGAAATGTACTGCAGCCCTAGCAACCACAAATAATATAATTATGGGCTTATGATTTATGATGTCATCAGAATAACTCCAATAAACTTTCACTAATTAGTGAAAAACTAAATACAAAGAAACCATTTCTGCATAAATGTAAACATTCTGGAAAGTTATCACTGCAAAATACTTAATACAGCATAAATAGTTGCAATATTGTAGTTGTTAAAAATGAGCCCTTTTTCCTGGAAAAGCACAATAGCAGAAATATGAGCTGGCATTGAAGTAACATAGGTTTTAATACATTTATCACCTTTACCTTTTAAGTGCCCATTTAAAAAAGAAAAAAAAAGTGTATTTTTCAGATGGTCTACCTTAAAAGGCCATCTGAAATAGGCATTTGAATATTCCTCTACATGCCTCTATAGAAAGAGGTACCACCTTAACAAGTTTCAAAATTAAAATTTTATGTTGTGGCATATGATAGCAGTCTGACAACTACTAGAGAGGAATTCATTGCCATTTGGTTTCCAAGTTGACTTGAGGCAAGGGAATGTTCTTTTTGTAAGCATCTTTGCAAAAACCACCCTTAATTCCAAGAAGATAAATACTTGCTGTTGGTATTTTCATACATACAATTTTTCAGTAAACACTTTTAAAATGAATGAACACACTATATATTATTCAAAATCAGAAGGTACATAATTTTCTGCCAAGTAGAACTTTCTAATCTAAAGCAGTACCATATCAAACAGGAGTTCTAAATGCATCCTATAACATTTGTATTTTCACTGTATCCGTGCAGCTTAACTTACTGGGTTGCAGGGCCTTTTCCAAGCCTTCATAATAATACCAGTTTTCTGCATTACGCTCAATTAACTCTTTGTATACTTCACCAGCTTCTTTCAGTCTTCCTAACTTAAGTAACATCTCTCCTAGAAACAACACAGTACAGAACTATGAATTACAGGCAAGTAAAGTTTACAATAGTAGATATATAAAATTGGACTTAAGCATACACAGATGCTTTAAAAGAGGCTTTATCTTCCCAAAGGCATTTGCCGTATGTTACACATGCTACCTGAAGCTACCACACAGAGCTCAGAGCTTGGAACATTCATCACCTGTGAAAACAAAGACTACCTGAATGTCTGTATCTGAGTATTTAAAATAGCTATTGGGATTATCAAACAAACAAGCAACTCCTCCTTCCAGGACTCCAACACACAACTGGATCAGTTTTTAATCAGGCTGTTTATTTAAGCACATATTTTACATCAACTAACCAGTTTTTAACCAGTTAAATCACACTAGTTCAATACTAAGTAAATGGTTTTACCAGGTCTAGCTTGCATGGAATTAGTTTTCTTCACAGCAGCTCATGCTGGGCTGTGTTTTGGAATTTGAGACTACTGTTTCCTCCACTGTTAAGCAGTACTTGTAGACCATCAAGGGTCTGTCTTTCTACCCCTACGCCGCCATCACCCAGCAAGTAGAGCAGGGTGGACAATGAGGCAGGAGTGGACACAACCTGGACAGCTGATCCAAATTGGCCAAAGACATATTTTATGCTATCAAGGTTCATAGTAAGCAAAAAAAACTGAGAAGGAGTGTTGGGGCAGGTAGCCACTGCCTGGAAACTAGTTGAGTTGGCTTGTGGGAAGTGTGACTGCATCAGTGACTGCATCAGTTGAGGATCCAGGTTTGATTTTCCTTCCTTCCTCTTTCCATCACTCAAGCTGTCTTCGTCTCAGTGCACAAGTTCTCTTACTTTTGTTCTTCCTATTCTGTCCCAATTTGACAAGGGAGGCTGGGTGAAGTGAGTGGGCAGCTGTGTGGGGCTTACCCACTGGCCAGGGTCAGCCCACCACAACTGCACAAGCAAGGAGTAGCTGAAGAATACGTGCCATTACTCACACATTCAGAAATCAGTATTAGCACTTCAAATCCACAAAACAACTGTGAGTTATTTTTAGCCAAAAAAAGTCAACTTCAGTATACATTTCAATAAGTAAGTGCATTAGAAAGCTTGAAAAGGAAACAAGGATTTGATATTTCAGTCAAAAACAAGAAAAATATGTAAGTGTTTGTACTTCAAACAATATTCTTCATGAAATTCTTTTTCATAAGATTAAAACTGGGTTATACCAGTTTGATTTATGGAAAGCTACTCTAGTAAGTACAAATATAATCTCTGAGATTTCCTCTATTCCTGTGTCAACCCAAGTTAAACTACCCTCATCCACTACCCACTTTGGTAGGAAAAGTGATTTGCTTGGGCACAAAATTGTAAATCTGCTGGTACCAGTTTTCCTACAATAATTGTTACAAATAAATTAAAGACTTTACATGCTGATTTTTTTTCCTTTTACTGCTTAATTGTATCTGAAATAGAAATTATTGTAGCTAATATCTAACAAAATTGGCTAAGGGAAGAATAATAATGACTTACCTTTGATTTCTTCTACTATCAATTTATCACATATTTGCTTTTCATATGTCTCTATATGTTCTAAAGACTCCTGAAAAAGATCTGCCTCTCTCATCACTTGATTTTGATATAAAATCAGTTCACTATATTCATAATCTATTTTATTAGGAGGAACCTGGGGGGAAAAAAAGCAATACATTAGTTAACATCTACCTGTACCTCAGAAGTATGCAGCATTACAGAACACAAGATTTAAGCTATGGAACATAATCAGGTCTACTTATATATCCATCCAAACATTCAAAATGTAAAACTCCCATTATTCACAATCAAATCAGATTAATTTAACAATATCCTTTTTTGATAGCATGTTAGAAGAAGCCCTTTATTTCTCTTTTTTCTATCATTGTGGCAAGCTAATTAAAAACTGAATTATATGAGAGAAAGCAAAGATCTTCATTTATTTCTGCTCTGAAGGACTTATCCACAATACAACAATTTTGACATAAGTTCTACAGCAGATGGCTGGGGTTTAACAGTACCATTTTCAGCACACCAGAATTCTGTATCAAACTATTTCCAAGAGCAATGACCCACCCATAGCTTGACAACTGGAATTTTTCAGATCGCAAACTTACACTATTTCTCTCTAACCAAGTGTTCTCTGTACTAACCTTCAATACCCCAGAAAATACAGTGCACAAGCATACGGAGTGTTTTCAAGCAACAGATAATTATTTTTAGGTCTGCTTCCAGTTGTACACCCAGGACTTTCTAAAGGTTCCAGTATAACTTGTGGCTCATCCATCTTGCAGTGCTACAATAGCCAAGGAAGCAGGGTGACATTCAAAATTATTCCTTTCAGAGATAACTCCCTACAGTGGATTGGGGCAATGAAAAGTCTTGCCAGAGTCACAGTAACTCTTTTCATACTAAATGCTCTTCACTAATATACAAAAAAAGCTACTCCAATCACAAGAATGTTAGAGAGCAAATGCAATCTCCAGACAATGCCCAGAAGATCAATAAAACAGTTTGCAACATGAAATGTACTGTTCTTATAGAAATTGTAGGAGAGACTTATAATCTAACATAATGTTTTACATAATAAAAGATGAGAAGCAGTTGAGTTCGACAAATGTTAATGATACTCTTTCCTGTGACACTACATACTTTGTTTCTTCCCAAGCAACCAACACTTTAAAGTCACATTGGTCACTAAACAGTTTACTATTATTTTCTGTTCCCCAAAAAAAGCTTTTCCTTGGTCTTTAAAGAGACAAATAATTTAATAAAAAAAAAAACCACAAAAAGCCAAAACATTAAACTGGCTGAAAGGAACATTCTTATTAGGAATACTGTCCTAAACCACTACTTACACCCCTTCCCTAAGCACAAACTGATTTTACAGGATTTAACATTCCTGATTACATGCTCTTCAAATTTTGAGAGGCAACTTTCACAGTACCTGCTGGGCATTTTTAGAATGATGTGCTTTTACATATTAGTGTCGTGAAAGGTAGGAGAAGCAAATAAAATACTGTAAAGATGTGTATAGCTGACAATGAACATTATTATAAAAATAACATCATCAAGTACTTTTTTAGTAGCTAATACAGAACAGCAAATGATGGCTAATGGAACAAGACTATACCTTGCACATACTAATCAGCAAGTTGCATGACATTCTACCCGCTTCTCAAAGTATATCTCTTACCTACAGCTCCACTTCCATTCCCACCTCTGTTCAATTTTTAGTCTATATTGCCCACTAGAAATCACTAATAAAAACACTGTTAACAGGAAAGCATTTTTGACTGCTTCACGGAATGGACTCATGGAACAGGGGTTAAGCAACATTAAGCATGTCTTCCTGTTTACCAATACTGCAATACCACAGAACGAAAATGCAGAGCACCAATTTAGTTCTTTCTTCTTCACCTCCTCCTAAAAATATCCTTTCCTCCAACACAATACACATATCTAAATTCCAAATTCCACAACTAGCACAGCTTTTTGGCACATCATGAATTGGTTTTAGGCCTTCAAAACACAGATTACCGAAAACCCCATTAAAAATATATACACAATAAACAGATATCAATCGACTGCCTCATAGCTGTTTTGGCTCAGCAGGATTAAAAAAAAAAATTATTCTTGCACATACAACAAACCCACCAGAAAGATACTGCACTTACTATCACTCAATTAAAAATCTAGTTTTAAAAGTAATTTTAAGAAAAGTCCATTTTCAAAGAAATTCTGAAATCTCATCAATTTAATGATTACTTAAATAGGTAATTCATCAGAAGGCAAGCAAGTAATAATGCCAGTACTAAATCTGAATAATCAGATTGTCTTATAAAGAATAAGAGATTTTATAAAGAGAATATCCACACCGTTGTTATTGCTTCTCAATACATCTTTACTCCTCCCTCCCCCCAGAAGAGCTACAATTCTTGCACAGGAGATGTCCAACTTTCTCCTCAACTCAATTCTGCTGTTTCAGAATAAATTTCTTCCTCTCCTCCTGGACCAAAGGATTAAACTGCAGATGCCCTAACAACTGTCACTGGAAGAATGTGACAAGATGCAGCCAAAACATACCTAAGAGCAGACCCCCAAAACTCCAGAGGTTTTCTGTCCATATCTGTATTTGTGGGCCTGATGCGAAAATTAGGAATAAAATAAAAATTGAGAATAAAAAATTGCTCTGGAAAAGAAGAAAGGAAAAATGGGACATACAATAGTAAAACAAATTGCATAGTTGTTTTACACCTTGGTTCCCAAAATTTGTTTTCTGAACTGACTCTTAAATAATTTGACTTAACTTGGGACAGCACAAGCTGTTACATTTCCTGCAGTGATGTCTACCTTTAACCTCATAACCTGTTTTCGACTGAAATATTGTGCATCTGGCCAATTCACAGCTTTCAGATGACAGGCAACTTTTATCTTAATTCACTAAGAGACAGAAAATTCACCATTTCCAGTGATAATTTAGGCATGAGAATAAAACTGTCAATGACAAAAAGTAATTTATCACTTCGATTTGTTGATCAACTTATTTTCCCTGCTAAGCAAGCTTCTTAGCTATTACTCTTCCCAAACCCAGCACCCAATTTTTACTAAAATCACCTAGGTTTTTTTCTGTTTACAGTAAACAAAGAGACTCTGCCTTTTACAGACAGCTTTTTCTCTAGCCTTATCTTGCTGTATTGTTCTGGTCATTTTCTAACTTTTTTTTGACAACAGGCTCATCAGTAAGTCTTGATTTCTCAGTTATCAGTGCTTTATGGATAAAATCCCTGCTTGTTAGAATAAAGAACGTATTTTACTTTTCACTCATATGCTTGCCCTGAGGACAGTTTTACAATAAACTAAAGTCAATGTAACCGCAGCCTGGATCAAGAACGGCAGCTCACTTCCCTCTATTATTCCCCCCTTCCTCTTTCCCCTCTCACCTCACAGTCGTTCAGTCCAGCCAATCAATCCTTCCAAAGAGTGATTACTTTTCTGACACTTTGGCTTCCTGAACCAACCCTTCACAACTGAGCCAGTGCTACACAAGGAAGTGGTGCAAGCACACAGGAAAAACTCAGATTGCTGGTTTTGGCAACAGCTTGTAACTAGATTAGCTCCATTATTTTGTAATACTGCATCTTCAGATAGTCACCTACAATCACTAAAATGACAGTTCCTAGAGTTTCTTCCTAGTTTTACTGCTTGGTTTTGGCTGTTTGCATTCTGAATTCTGCATCTGAATGGACAGAGCTGCCTGAGGAATTCAAGTAGATAAGTATCATCAATCTACATTATCATTATTTATCAATTATTATGACAGCAACATTTTACATAATATGTTACATTTCTCTGTCTATTCATCAACATGAATGGTAAACAGTATCAGACCTAATACAGATTGCCATAAAACTCCTCAAAAACATCTGTTCGTTGAGTCCCACTCATGAGTCATTTGGATATCCTTCAGTCTTTCAACCCTGCTTTTAAACTACCACCCTTCTACAGTCAGTCACAGAAGTTCATCTATCAAGTTGAGTGCATATGAAGTACAGGCTAAGAGGGGAGATTTGGGAAGGAAATAAGCAAGATGTGTACCTCCTCAAAGATCCATGGAATGCCCTGGACTTAATAATTTTAACTGCAAGATTGAAAAATCCAGACACTGCAAAACCAGCACATTTGGGGAATATTGTGGAAGAGCCAGTGAATGGCAAAATGGAGCTGTGAGTTTGCCTGGGCTCTCCTGACTGTTCTGGACCCAATCATTGATTCTCCCTTCCAGTGTATGGGGTTCTACCTGGGCCTGCACAAATGAGGGAGCTGGCACAACAAAGCACAAGACTGACTCATTTTCAAGTGAAATGGAACTAATTTGTTCATATGTATTTTTAGTGTTTTGGAGGAGAAAAGACCACTTACATGTCTCTAACAATCTCAAAAAAAGAGGACAGGCTTCACAGGACTAATTGCCCATAAAACTGATGCCCAACATTTGAACATATTTCTGTCCTTCAATGTTTAAGCAGCTTTTCCACCACTTGCCTCTGACTGACACAATGCTAATCAACAGTTAAAGCAGCTCATCGTGCAAGTACAAGCAATCTTCCTATTTATGGGAATTTCCCACATATCTCCAGTCTTATCAGAGAACTACATCAGTGCTTGCACTCATCTTAAAATCATCTTTGTTTTAGGGTGAGATTTGAGATGCACAGCATCTCAACTTGCACAGCAGACTCAATTGATACAACGCATTCATCTACAGTATTTAAATATGGCTTAGTCACTAGAATGAACAGTCTATCATGATGGCCCTCAAACAACCATATTTACACACAACCTTTTAGAAAAGACAACACACTAACACAGCATCACTTCCATTCTCTCCAAGGGGCCAATACCACTACTAAGCTCTCTTAGTCCTTGAAGAGCCTCAGTTTCTTATGCAACATTTGCTGGTTTTCCATCTACTATATATTCTTTCTCTCTAACTTGAACAGTCATTTTGACACCAAACTCAGACTGGGCTCTGCTGACTCATTTGAGAATGACAACTTTTTGGTTGTCAAACACTCAACAGAAGATGACCCAATTTCGATTAAAACTCATTTTTTTCAGTTTTTACTCAATGCAGAAGCTACAGCACTTTTGAAATACTGAGCCACATACAACTAGCTTGCAACATCCTTTTTTTGACCGTGATATGTGATCAAGAAAAACACTGGTCTCTCCTAGCCATTCATTTCCTTTCTTACAGTTAATCCCATATATAATAACTCAGAAAGGATATGAGATTTTTGTTTTAAAAACACACAGTCCAGAGGTCAGGTAATATCTTAGCATTTTCACACAGCACTTCCAAGATGCCTCCCCAGCTGAGTGGATCTATAAACATGTTTCTTTTTCTTTCCACATTACAGAATAATCAACACATCTGCTCTGTTCTGCTAATTTAGACTTTATAGCTCTGCCTTACCACTGAGGGAACAAGGGAATAGGGTCTCTCAAAAAAGGTTATACTCAGTGATTTTAGCATTGTACCTTTTGATTTACTCAGGTCTTAGTAATACCAAGTCTGATCAAAGAATTTTCAGCTACACTTTCATGTTACTATGAAACCAAGCAATGATTTTTAAGTGTATTATATACAGAGGCATACAAACCACAAACAGTATCTCATTCTTTGTAAAGATGTAATGGTATCCAGACTATGGCAGGAGAAAGGGCAAATGAGTACATCCAAAATATTAAACTATCTTCCATTGTTTCACCTACTGTAAAGGAGCAGAATCATCACAGGTTTTCTTTAGCTACACATCTCACAAACATTAAGTTTCTCCACATGAGACTTATCTCTGCAACCCTAACTGTTTATTGAGAGAGTGGAAAAGTATTCCTGTATAATTTGTGTCTGCTGCTAAGCTCCTGGAAATCTTTCTGCTCAAAGCAGAAAGCTCCACAGATAAATTTATTCCTAATTCATAACTGATTTCTATTTCCAAAGAACTAATTCCTCCGATTCTATCCCTTATACAAAAAGCATTTTGTTTCCAGACCAAGAAATCTTACCTGCTGGGTTTTCCTAAACTCTTCAAGTAATTTTAAGGCCATATCATAATCTTTCAGCAAGTGGTATGCAATGGCATATCCAATCCAGGAAGCGCGTTGTGTGGGGCGCAGCTGGAGCAGCTGGTATCTTGTCTCCTTCAGTAAAAGAAAAGCAATTTTAAAAGAAGAATTTTTAACTGGAGTTACTACACATTTATCATGATTTAACACCAAGATAGCCAATATATTAAAAGAACTTCTAAAAGCCCGTGGCAATCTTTGAAATTCTAACAGCATGAGGAAAAGCAGCACATTTCTATTTGATAAATCTGGGGGCTACATTCTAAATATATAAGTCATGGAACAGAGCATAAAATCTATTTGTGGAGTTACAGAAGGTGTCATTTTCAAGAGTACCTCTTACAGGCCTAAATTATTTTCAAAGACACAGCTTTGAAATCTCAGAAAGCACTTTCCACTAGGAAGCAGGAGCTTACGGCCACTGAAAGAGCAGTCTTCACTCTCCTCCTAGGCACAAGGTCCTCACACACTACTGCAACACTTCTCAGAACTTCTTCCCAAGCCAAATTATATACTCAAGTCAGCTCTTTTATTTTCCCTTTGCATTAGCAAATTCATGGGAATTAACATCCCTAGTAGAGACCAACTAATGTCAAGCCCACAGCTCAGTCCTCTACTTCACATGAAACAGACTAATCAGTTCAGCCATTTTGAAACTACTCACAGTTTTTAGACAAATGTTAAGGTTTTATTTATAATAATAATAAACTCTGGGATTCCAGAACCAGTCATCATGGGGCAAGTTACCCACATACTCACAAGAAACATGATAGTGTATTTCTTCAGCTTTTGCACACAAAACACCATTTGTAGTGTTTTGGCATGGTAAGTACTTCTACTTGTTAGTGTAAGCATTGCCCCTTTTTCTTACTATTTTAGTGAAAAATGAGTTAAAAACTATTTTTACAAGGTGACTGGTGAATCCAATTGCACAGAAAAAATATTTCTAGTTCTGTTCTCAGCCTTATATAGAGCTTTACTGCAGTACCTTTTCTTGCTTTCCTGAACAGTAGCTTAAAACATTTTTGAAAAAGAAAAAAAAGTAGCAACAGAAATACTACTGATAAAAGGCTTCACAGTGAAAAGAACAAGAGAATAATAACAGCCATAAGTGGGAATTCAAAGAGAATACTTACTCTATACCCTTCTAAATCTCTCATCTGAATCTGCAACAGAGAAAGATCTCTCAAGATCTGTAGATTATCTTTATCTAGTTTGAGTGCATTCCGGTAACACTTGATGGCTTCATCGTATTTCTTATCTGAACGCTGCAGAAGACCATAGACATGCCAACCTAACGCAGGTTAAGGAAGATACATTTACAATTTTCACAAAGTAACTGCAGTGCACTTGTGTTACAGACCAAACAACTTGACATCTTCCTTGAAGATCAGTACCCTTATAAATTAAGGCAGATTACTGCAGCCAGATTTTACTAACGCACTGTAAAATATTAAATGCTTTCAAATATTTTTTAATGAGACTTTACTGCTTAACTCACATTCAGAACCCCCTGAGCACTGTTGCACAAATTAAATTATCCAAACTCCACAAGATGGTAAGAGTTATTCCGCAAAATTTATTGTTTAAAGCAGGCTACCACAACTACACTAGGAATTCTTACTCTCTAAAGTGTTTCATTATACCAATGTAATTTGTGTACAAGTTCTACTTTTCCTCTCTTGCCTATCTGTAACTTCAATTAGACTCCAGATTTTACAGTAAGGAAAAAACACAGAGCCCCACTTGATTCACTGACAAAAGGGAAACTTAGCACTTTGTGCATCAGAAGTCTTTGTCACAATCTCAACATCTTTGATTTCCATCAATAGTGTGCAAAATGAGCAGGTGGATACAGACATGACTCTTCACATCATTACGAAGTCCTTTACGAACAAATTCGTAAGCTTCTTCCTTCTTCCCTAAGCAGTTCAAGGTCAGTCCTTTCATCGCAAGAGTCTCTGTAAGAAATATCAGATACTTAAGTTTCTGACTTCCCATATGCCAGCTCCACATCGCAGATATCCTTTGAAGCTGTGAAGTCCCCCATTAACTTTAGATCAGGACAGCAATCTGGCACAGCTGAAGACTGTTGTATGGAAGCATTTCCTTTCTTGAAACTAGTCTTTTTTAAGACTTGTAGATCATCATGCAGATGTGATGAACAAAGACAACACAAACTTTTATTAATTAAAAAATACACTTCAAGAGAGTTAACAATATGCTAAAGCAAATTTAGAGAGCTCCTCAATGTGTATTAAAGTTCCAGATATGAAGACCAAGGGAAAAAAGGCTGTGTCACACCACAAGAAAAAAAAAGTCAAAATCAGGTCCCTTGTTAACAGACTTCTTAAAAATCATTAGTTAAGGGAAGCATATTTCCTGCAACCATATTTGGACTCTAAGAGACCTTCTCAATGCAATAACATTTTAATGAACATTCTGATAGGCACAAGATTTCACCCAGTACATTGGTATGACTTCGGTATTGCTCTCCCCACATTCTTCAAGGCACACAGTAGGCAAGCAAGTTGCATGTAATGCATGCATTATGCCTGAAAGCTTTTCAAGATTCATATTTCAGTTTTTTTGTTAAATAAGAGGCCACTTGTTTTGGTCCCTGCCAGGAGATTAGTAACTTTTTTTCATCATAACACTCTGGTCTTCCTCCAACTACAACCTCCTTCCCCAGTATTAAGGGCAACAGCTGGTGATCTCCAGGTCAGCTGTAACAGCAGTTTGAAGTTTTATTGGTAGACCCATTTAACACTTTTTCTGTACAGTACACCTGTAAGTAAATGATGACCCAAAACGAGTCAAGTTTTTTTGTTGTTGTTAAATTGTCCTACATCCACACTGTAAGAACAGAGAAAGCCAGAATGATACCTTTCAAATAATATTAAGAAGTTTGAAAAAGAATATTCCCACTGTGGGAATGGGATCAAGCTAATCCTGCCTTCCCACACCACTGAGATAACTGGCCAGCCACACCAATCCATCTGTTTGCCACCTTCTTACTAAACTTCTGAGACTCCTTTTCTCTGAAGCTAAATGTGACAACAGTGCAGCTTTCCATCAGATCATTTCACTGGCTTAGTTCTGCTTCAGCTGTTCATTCCAGGCTTTACTCCCAAGCTTCAAAGCCATTAGTGGCTCAAAGCCCATGTAGTACGTGGATTGCCAAGGCAGCTAGCTGTCCTGGAAAAGTTTAAGAGGAAGCAAGAGCAGAAAAGACAGATCTGTATACTGAGATGTTATAAAAACAGAAGTGCTAGTACAGACAAATGCTTTAGGTCAGAGCTTGAACAAGCCACTCTACCTTTGAAGCAACAAAAAAACTACTTTTATCACTAGGGAAGTAATGAAGACAACAAAGAAACAGCAGACATGGATGGAAGCATGAAAAGGATTAGTCAAACATTTTGACAAGATTTGACAACATTAAATAGGAAGATAATTTTACTGACACAGTACATGCACACTCAGTGTTAGGTTGCTTCAGCAGCAAAAAAACCCAGAAAAATTCACTGTATCAGAAGTAAAGACTGTCTGAATAATGCAAGAGAAACATGTAATACAATAAGACTAGAGTATCTTATTGAGGGTGTAAATAGAATTTAACAGATGTAAATAGAAGCAATATTTTGCTGCCCTGTTTCCTACAATATTTATCAGAATAGGATCACCAGATTCTGTCTTCAGCTTCAAGTATTAACAGCAACAGTATTACACTCAACTCTGCTCCCTTTAAGCAGCAACTTAGTATTCAGCACAGAAAATTTAAGAGCATGGACTTGACAAAAAAATCCTCCAGATTTTTAATTTATTGGCAGAATATGTTCATGTAATATTCAAAAAAAGGCTGGGCTTGCTTTAAATAGGAATGCAAGAAAAACCCACACTAGCATTCCGACCCAGAAACCTAGAAAGGCAAGTTGGAAGCTTCACTGAAGTGCTGCTTCTGCCATGTATTTTCATCTTCAACATCCCACTGCACAGGAGCATTTGACTGAGGTAGAGTGGAAACCTGGTCTGAATGTAAAAAGACTGAAAATCCAGAGGAATTATTCAGTCATGACAACAGATTCACACTCCACAACAGGCTCCTTTCTTTCCCAATAGTATGATATAGACTAATAATACATTTAAGCTCATGACAGGAGACAAAAAAAGAAATCTTGAGTCTGCAGTTACCTCCATGTTCAGCGAATTTTGGGTTAGAGAGGATCATCTTGCAGAACTTGAGTCCATTTTTGTACTGTTTTTGTTCGTAACATTTCTGTAAAAGAGGTGAAATACAATCACTGAAATGCATTTAAAACCACAGTGCCTTAACATACTATTACAAATGCAGTCATTTGTCCAGCAAGGCATGGTGATCAGACCACTAACAAGCTGTAGGCAAATACAGCTATTCATATTAAATTGCCTTGTCTCAGCATTCAGAACATGGAGCCAATACTCTACCTCATGGTCTAGTTTTTTATAAAAAACTAATTTCTTTTCAACAGAAACAGGAAAGGGAAGTAGCAATATCCAATTCAGAAATTCTTAAAATAGAAAGCAAAGTTACAAATCTTGACTCAACAGAACTTTTGAGGAGAATTCATCTCAGAATCTAAATACTCCTTTCAAAGTCCCACTTCCCTGGCCTAGTGACTTCCCAGAGCAAGACATCTCAAGACAGAAGACTTTCCTAGTTGCCAATATACACTTTTGGAAAGAAGAAAGAAACCATTATTACAACCTCAATACAGAGGTATCAGGGTGGGATAATTTACCTGGGTATTAATAAAGCATCTAATTTCTATCTGAAATAGTACAGCTAAGGGCTGCTTATAGATTTACTTAGAATACAATTTACTTAATTACTAGGTAAACTGGAAAACAATGCAGTTCAACTGTGGGAACATATGGAACAAACAAAATGTGAACCTGAGTCCCTTTTCTTCTTTAGGAAGATATTACCTAAATCAGTATATTTTTAGTAATTTAAAACAACTACCGATCACTACAGTGGATCACTAAAATCTGTTTAAACCAGTTAAAGACATGCTTGTGTCAGTAAGCATTAAAGTGATTTAAGGTCACTTAAGCTTTTTAACTATAGGAAAACCACCAAACCAGGCTTAACTTGGCACCATTTTCAGTTAATAAGGAGTATTGTCCTGCTGTAATTTAGACAGCTATTCTCAGGAGAAGCTATGTCATTTCAGTTATGTGCTTGAGTGCTTTAACCGTCTCTCATAGATCATTCCCACTCCATCAATCTTCCAGGACAAAGGCAAAATCTGTGTTAAATTAATATGGAGTATAGTAACTCCTTAGCAATCAGAAAAGATCATCCCATTACTTCAGAGGGTAAAAGCAATACAAAAACATACCTGTGCTCACTTGAGGGTAATTGGCTAAGGTAGCAAAACAAGGGTCCTCCCCCAGTCTATGGGGAAGGGTTTAACTGCAGACAGTTTTTAGGTTCTTGTTGCCTGAAACTCAAGACACTTTTAGTTAACCATGACTAAATGTAGATTAAATCGGAGGTCACCAAAATCAACTCTTAAAACAAAAGAGAGCTAACCTTGATATTAGATCAGGTTGATCTGCCTGACTGACTTCTGGCAGAATGGCCAGAGAGTTCCCACCAGAAGCTGTCATTATATGGGAACTCAGGTTTAAACAACAGCAAAACTCTTTTTTTTTTTTTAACTGAGAACTAGTTTCAGCATTTTTTACCAGAAATAACCTAGGTTGTGTGCAAAACTTGAGGGGAAGATGAAATTCTCCTATCTGCCATCAAAGATGCTTATTATCATTTTTAAAGAATCCTAGGAAAATACCAACAATGTGCCAAGTATGCTTTCTAAACTTATTCAAGTATGCCTAAAAAAATAGCAATAGTGAACATTCATCCACAGTTCTACAACTCTAGCAAAGTTGAGTGAAACCCCAAATATACAGCAGTGCTTAACCAGAAGCTATTTGAGTCAAGTGTGCCCTTAAAATAGATTAACTACTGGAGAAAATCAGATCCATTATCCTTGTGCTGACATTTTTATCCTATAGAGTTCAGTCTCAGGCCTAGAGTAAGAACTGAATTGAAGATAATTAGAGACATGTGACTTTTGGAGGACAGACAAGATCACATTTTCTAAAGCCTTACAGTTGAATGGGAGAGAGAAATTAATGCACTCCACACTGACAGGAAGCGTAAAATTCAATTTTCACAGTTTTTTGGCCTGCTGATAAGACAAGCAGCATCCTTAGTTTAGGATGAGAGAAGACCTCTTAGAGCCCCAAGTCCAAACTTTAATCCAGTACTGCCAAGTCCACCAGTAAACCATGTCCCCAAGTGCCACATCTACACATGTTTTAAATGTCTCCAGGGTGATCCAACCCCTTCTTTGAGCAGCCTCTTCCAATGCTGGACAACCCTTTCAAGTGAAGAAATTTTTCCTCGTATCAAGTTTAAACCTCCCCTGGTACATCTTGAGGCTGCTTCCTTGTCCTGAAGCTTCTGGGAGAAAAGACCAACTTCCACATTACTAGAACCTCCCTTCAGGCAGTTGCAGTCTCCTTTTTTCCAGGCTAAATCACAGCTCCCTCAGCCACTTCCTCATAAGACTATATTTGTGCTCATAATACTTAACAGTAAACACTTTAGCCTCAAAACCAGACAAAGCCATTTGACCACTTGCTTCTTACTAGATGAAAAAGAGTCTAACTACAGAAACATAACTAATCAGTAAAAATCCAACTTTATGCAATTCCCCACTTACAGGTCAAGTCTTGCTGGTTAATCAGAGTGACTTCCCAGCGCCATTTTCTCCAGACACATAAGTGAACATGCATTTCTACATGAGTTTTGTATTTATACCAATAACCAACTGGCTTAAATGTAAACCAGTAGAAGAAAAAAGGGCTTTGCTCAGCAATACAAATTATTTCTCATCATATATACACACATATAGAAAGGTCTGAAGACTCAGTTACATAGACAAGCCTGAAGCTTTTAAAGCATCCAAACCTTGTGAAAAGACTACTTTCAAACTTCTCTGCCAAAAACTGTACATGAGCACACTATGCTCCACCTGTATTTGTTTATAGAGGACAAGAGTTTGATGGCATACGATACCATCTCATTCTGTAGCACAGATGGACGTTTCATAGTTGGGAAGTCTGATGTTTTCTCAAGTTTTTTACTTATCAGGACAAACGTAGCTGAAATGCATTCACTAGTATCTGTCCCACAGCATTAAGTCTTTGGTACACTAAAAGCTCAAGTTAATATGCCGAGTTGGGTTTTTTCAACTGCCTTACCTATTGTGCTTAATGTGATGCTCCCCCATCGCCTCTTTATGGCAATCATTTCCTGCTAAAACTAAAGCCAAATTATGAATGTTTACAGACTTGAAACCTCAAAGGGAAATTGTGGCAAGGCCAAAATGTTATCCTGAACTCTTGCTACCAGATGTTCCTGGAAGGATGCTACCTCATCTGGCAAAAATCTCATTTATTCCCCTTTTCAACACTAACTCAAAGATATAATCTGCTTGTAGACTGCCATGCAATTAAGCTAGATACCATTTGATGTACTTTCAGGTAAGTATCAAGTGTCTCTACACAGATGTCAAATTGGCACTGCATCTAAGAAATAATTGCAATTGTACAGGTAGAAATACTACTAACAAGCATACAACAATGAAAACCAAGAAAATACTTGATTCCTGTACTACTAATGTGCTTTGCTGCATCTAGTTAGCTAAATGCCATTCATAAATTCTATTTTTTTGTATGATGTCATTTTTTTAAAGACCTAAAATCCCTTCCACTCTTAAATATAAACAGAATCAAGGATCTGAATCACTAACATTATCTGTAAAACAGGACTTGACGTATCACGACACAATCACATATATCATTTATATCTTACTTATGTTTAACTACTTACAACATCAGGTTAGTACAGGGATGATTTTACAAACTACATCTCCCTAGACATAGCATCTGCTACTTTGAAATAGGCCCTGCATTGAGAGAACGGTTACATTTTTCACATACATAGTTTAATACAGTTAGGCAATTTTATGGCTGAAGAACATCCCATTATCTCAGACATTAACACTCACTTCCAAGAAGTAATCTTAACAAAAAATAATCTCAACTGGCAACTCAGAGACTGCAGCTGCAGCAACCAATTCCCTTCCTCACTCCATAGCCCCAGTGCCTCTGAAGTATTCAAGTGATGTATTGTTTCACAAAGCATTCTTATGTGAAGGCTAGATAAAGAATAATATCACACTCAAAGAATGAGGACAGCTACTGCATCAAACCAAATAGAGTTAAACACAGCAATCAGGTTTCCCTGATCAGCTTAAATGTTTTAATAATTAGAAGTTGATTAAGATGGTCTGTGACTGTAACAAAGCTGCAGTGAAGTTCAATCCAAATTGTACACTGACCCATCTGATGGTGAGTTTGTGTAAAGAGGGCTTGTAAGAAAGATGGGGACAACTTTATAGCAGGGCATTGTGTGATAGGACAAGGGGTGATGTTTTTATGCTAAAAGACCAATTCAGACTAGACATAAGACATTTTTATGATTATAGTGGTGAAACACTGGAACAGGTTGCCCAGAAAGGTGACAGATGACCTGTCACCCTGGAAACGTTCAAGGGGTTCTGAGCCACCAAATGTAGTTGAAGATGTCACTCCTAATGGCAGAAGAGTTGGACTTCATGGCCTTTAAAGGTCCCTTCCAACTCAAGCTACTCTATGATTCTATGTCCAATTTCTTTTAACAACAATACTGCAATTTAAAAATTGGTTTTGGTGTCTCTCAACAAGAACTTAACAAACCCCGAATCCAAACCATTACCAACATTCTAACATTATTCTCCAATCCTACCTGTACAGCCCACATTCTGTTAAGACAGGTCTGCACATCAACAGGCTGCCTTGCCAGAAACATGATGGAACATCAGAACCACCAATAAGAAAAATAAGCATTTCAAACCAATTAAACAATTTTAACATAACTGAATAAATACAGCTTCAAGTTTTAGTAGAAGAACAAAAGATAGAAACATTAGGTTGGAAAAGACCTCTATAAGTGTCAAGTCCAGCCGCCACGTTCTCAGTAAACCATGTACCCAAGTTCCATATTTACATGCCTCTCTAAATACTCCCAGGGTTGGTGACTCAGCCACTTCCCTGGGCAGCATGTTCCAGTGCTTAACCATCCCTTCAGTGTAGAAATTTTCCCTCATATCCAATCTAAACCTCCCCTGATGCAACTTGAGGCTATTCCTTCATGTCCTGTGACTAGTTACCTGGGAGAAGATACTGATTCCCACCTCGATACCACCTCCTTTCAGACAGTTGTACTGAGTGATAAGGTCTCCCTTGAGCCTCCTTTTCTCCAGGCTGAACAACTACAGCTCCCTCAGCCACTCCTCAATTAGACTTCTTTAAGACATCACTTATTTTAGTCTTCCCGGTTACTGTACTTCCATATAATCCTGCCTGCAGACCTGTCAGCACTCAGCAGTTTCAACAT
This sequence comes from Rhipidura dahli, assembly GCA_013399225.1. Taxonomy (NCBI): domain Eukaryota; kingdom Metazoa; phylum Chordata; class Aves; order Passeriformes; family Rhipiduridae; genus Rhipidura; species Rhipidura dahli. The sequence goes on along the minus strand of VXAC01003560.1, from coordinate 323,609 downwards.
TCTTCCTGCCAGGTAGTGTCTTTGCTCCTGTTGCCAAGATTTTGGGGTAGAACTCAGGGTGGGTTTTGGCAACACCTAGGATTCATTAAAAAAAAATTACTTGTGTTCTCAATGCTGTGTAACACTGATGGAAGTGCTGCTTAAGGAAGGAAACCAAGGACTAAATGTGGAACATCAGAGCCTAGGGAAAAAGGACAAGGCTTACACATCAAGCCTTATGGAAAGAACACTGGAAGTCAGTTATGCTGGAAATCTCCCCCAGTCACAATGGTGATCAAGTTCAGTAGTAAAAACGCCTGAGAGTTATCAATGACACTTATTCTGATCAGCACCTTTTCCTGGGAGCCATCTGACAAGTACTTTGGGGTTGATCAAATTACTGATACAGATTTCTGACCAAAACCAGGCACAATCAATACAGGAACATCAGCACACTATCAGTATACTTAATTGGCATTTAACACTTGGACCTTTTAAAAAGCCTTGTTTTACTGCTCATCTATAAAACAATGTCATCAGCATATAACAGACGATCTATTTTTTACAGCAGCTGATAAAATTAGTTGTCTAAGTACCTTAGATTTTAGGCAACACTCAGTAGCTACTACTTCTAATCTAATAATAATTATTAAATTATTCACCAGTTTGACAGCAAGGTCTGTCTGTCTTGTTTGAAACAGTTCAGCATCTGCATTGGAAATGTTCCTTGCATAACAAAACATATAGGTATTTGCAATACTGATACACGAAAAGACAGTATCATGATACCATGGAAGTTCAGAGACAGACTAGAAACCTCTCCATGAGGTTTTCCAAACAGCATCCCTCTCTCCACACCAATTTCAGTTTGTCGATGTTTAGGAGAATGCAGAAAAAGAGTCAGCTGGAAGGGGCTTTGGGTGACAGAGGCCAAGAAAGCCCTGTCTCAAGCATCTTAAATTTCTAGTCCCAGGGCAACCATTCCAGAGTATCAACACGTTCTTCTAGCCATTCTCCATACCCTCCAGGATTTTATATATGCATGGCTACCCCATGCCTGCTCTTACTCTGCTGGTAAGAGCAGTTAACCTCATTCTCTGAAATAAAAAGACAACTTAGATACATCCTTGCTCACTTTGATTGTCAAAATGGACAAGCCACGTCATTCTTCCCCAGACCTGGGGACTTAGCAATGTAGAACAGTGCTGAGTCAGAACACGGACAGTGGTGTACAACACAACAAGAGATCACCACTACATGAGGGTAACCTTTTGATCAATGTATTAATGTCGCAGTAATATCTAAGTTTTTGCTATTGTGATACTCTGTATACAACAACATTTTTGTCCCTTAACCAGATTTACACAATTACTCAAGTTCAAATCATCAGAAGACACAAAACTTGTTACATAATGCAGCTGGTAGTAACAGCTGTAATCACTGCTGTTTGTATTCCTTATTATTGGCAGAATAAAATTGACATTGTATTTATTGTGGGAAACAGCATGTGTAAGAGAATGCTTTTTCACCATTTGTTGTCATAGACATCTTTAACAGCCCTATAAGCTACACCTCCTTTAAAAGGGGGAGCTATTATCAATAAGCTTCCCTTAAATTAAGATCTAGTGTAATTTCATGCTGTGCACACACTCAATACAATTTGAGTATTTCTGAGAATATCTGTTGCTTCAAAAGGGCAGAAACAAGAAAACACAGTAGAAAGAGCTCTTGCTGGCAAGTACTTAGTGTTTGTAACTTTCACACTGCTGGACTTAATATAGTTCTCTCCTGTTTATGAACACGTGTGTGCCTCTGCAAAGCAAAAAGCATAACAGCAACACTAGAAATGAGAAGTCATAGCCCCATCAGACATTTTCCACTAGTTTTCAATCTGCACTTTGTGCAGAAGTACTGAGAGACTAATCTTCCACACCTCCCGGGATGAATTGCAATTTGCTTAGCAAGAACTCGGACTAAGCAGGTGGCTCCACAACCTAGTGGAACTGCATCTGAGAGCAGTTAAGTAAATTAAACTATGAACATCAGTGCTGTTTTGTGGGATCTGACATAATACACACTAAAGTAAACACCAGGCTTTAAAAGTTAAGATTTTTTTCAGGCAAGGTCAAGATAATTACCAATGCAAGCCTTCAACATTAATTTAATATTGACATTCCATACTTAACAACACAGTGATTCAGCCAAAAACCACATGAATCACAACAGATCAGAGCAGGTATCAGACACACCTGGTACAGGCCACTAGAGGTAAGATACAAGTGCTGGATGCAGAGAGAGAGGCTTATGAGTAAGGCAAGCACTACTGCAGTTCTCACCAGAATGTTCTTGGCCTCCAACTATTAGTGCCTCACCAACACTCCAGGCAAAAGGGTATACCTTCACACATCCAAAACGAGTAAAGAGAGTCCCCAGCATGCATGCCTCAAAGTGTCCAAATCTTTTTATATTGCTAATACATCATGCAACAAAGGGTTCCACAGTATAACTGCCTTTTTGTTAACAACTTCTTGTTGGCAGCCTGCTACTTTGTAGCCACTGTTTCTACCAAAATCAAAATGAATCATGATAGCTTGGAAATAGGTATGTCCCTACTTGAGTTCTCCAAACTGCTCAACTGCCGAATCTTGTCTTAAGTTCTTTCTTCCTCTAGAAGGTAATTTCATACTTCTCCTGAGGAGGCCTGAGGGCAGAAATAGGGGAAAGAGCAAAGCACACTGCACTGCAAATGCAGACTTGCAGTGTACTCCGGCAATGACATAATACCATCTCCCTTTTCCCAGGATTCACCAGTTTTCAGTGTACAGGGAAACAGTCTTAACAGAACTTCAAATACCTCTAAAATTCTCAAATCTTAAGGGCAATCCATCTCACAGCCCATACCAGGTCTATTTTAAATTAGGATTTCCATGTCTAACATTCATCTACAACCAATTCTACTTGTTATGACTCAACTTCCTCCAGAAACATAAGTTTTCAGGTGGCCTGCATTTTCCGTGCCACAGATAGTTGAGAACTGAACTCTTCTTGCTATTCAGTGCTAGTTCTGTTCCACATAAACAGCCAAATAAGAAAAAAATGCAGCACAAAACACAAAGGGTCTTAAACTCTGAAAAATTACTATTTTTTTGAAAGAAAAGTATGAATTAATGTCCAGAGTGAAGAAGCAACCCACAGCATTCCACAGAAGCCTGCTTTCTGAGCCTTGCATGATGACCTTCACAAACTCCTTTTGAAAAATGGAACCTAGAGTACCTATTTGGGATAAAGTCTTCTCCAAATGAGACTCTCTCGAATCACTGACAAATGTGAAGTGTGACTTTCCCTTAAGGCAGTCTTACGGACTGTTACCATTAGCCTGGCATCTATCTTCCACAATTCTGTCATTTCAGTAGCTTGCAGCTGGTCAAGCATCCTCACCACCTCGTTTGAAAGTCCATATCAAGGAAATCACCTACACTCTTCCTAGGCTGCCCGTCCTTAGCAGCACAAGTAACAACCACACCAAAAATCAGTTTTAAGCTACACCAGAAGATTTTAAGTGACTGCTCAAAACTCCTATCTTAAAAAGGAAGGGATCTTTAATGTTAGAGACTTCAAACTTCCACTGCTCCAGTACCGGATTATAATGGCTACCCTCAGCTATAGTATTTATCTCATTTGGGAGGCCCTAATGAGTGTAACAATGTAACTCCCCAATTATCGAATTTAATAGTTCAATAACTCCTGCACATCATTCCTAAGAGACTGACTAGTTGTATGCTTATAAACCATTATTATTTCATTAAATAAAATTTTTAAAAAGCCTTTAGAATTCTGTGCATAAGAATTAATTTAATTAAAATCTACAAACACCGGTATATTTATATTTTATCAAAGAATAAATCTATTAAGATTATTGAAGCAGTTGGAGAACAAAAAGGACATGACACAGAAAGTGAACAAGCCCTCAGATAAGGCACTTTAAATAATTTCTTACATTTCCTTACTCTCAAAAAGGGAAAATACATGCCTGAATGAACCAAGCAGCAACAAGTCACTGTTGCAAAGCTATACACTTGCAGATTTTTTACGTCTTAGTAGTTGAAGTCAGCTGCAATTAAAGCATCAAACCTTATTTTATGCAATACTAATATGTGAAATTTGCTAAGAAATCAAAGGATTAGTCATTTATAGGCACGATACTATCCACAGTTCTATGAGGCATGAAACAAACATCAGACCATACCTATCAGCCCATGATCCTGGGCTGACACCAATACTTCTTGGAAGACAGTAAGCATTTCTTCAAAACAAAAACAACTTGGCAAGTGAACCATGAAAGCATGACAAGAACCCCAAGGCTTTCCTCTAAAGACTACTGCCATGCCCTGTCTACATAGAGCTGATTTGATTCCATAAAGTCAATCTTTAAGACAGTTTATAGTATGGATTCTTGGGCGAAGGAAAAAAAACCATCAGAGCTGCTTAAGCTGAAACATACTCTGAAGGCAAGTTTACAACTCAATTTAAAATACACAAAAAAAAAAAAAATAGAAGATCCAGCTAAGCTTACTAGAAGTAAACACCAACTATAAGACACCAAACTTCAACTCTAATAAGAAGCATTTCTAAGTTAGCACAAGTATGTTTTAGATTGCATCTGCCCCATTCACTTAAAAAGTCACCTGAGCTGAAGACTGACTTTAATTGGCAAGAAACACACCAACACTCCTGTATTAATTCTTATTTATGATGCTTTTCTCCTTCCATGAGAGGGCAATGTATTCATATACTTCACCCATGCCTTCTGGGAGGCTGTGAAGTGGAAGAGAGGAGCTTGAAGTTGCTCAGCCCCTTCCTCCCAAACAACATCACAGCTGTAAAGCACCAACAGATCTTCCAGGGAAGTGCAACTAGACTGAGAAAGTCTCTGCAGACGAGTAGAAGTATGACCTAAGAAACAAAACAGAAGTGGCAGACAAGATAGAGCAAGAAAGGAGTTTTAGCACTACCTTACAGTAGTCCTGATCAACCAGAACTACTACCTATGCTACAACTGCTATTACCTCCCTAATCACCTAACTGCTATGTTTGAGTCAGCTTGTTCAAGCACTGCCAAGCACACAAACTGATGTGGCTTCAAGAGTATTTACTCAGCTTCTCGAGCAGACTTCCCAGCTTCCATTGAACTCCAAGAGGCCACACCAGTCAGGGCAGCTCTGACAGCTTTGCAGTTACGTGAGAATCTTGTTCAGACCATTGATAACCTGTCTCACACACACCAAGTCACTGCAAAGGATTTCTCATGAGCTCCAAATGAGTTTCTCATTTCACCACTGCTAATTCTCTGCAGAGCATTCATAAAAATACTTAAGTCTTAATATATGAGTACAGTTTCCTTGCATCTGTTCCAAGTGATTAAATCACTACACTCTTGTAAGGCCTTATTATGCAGCCTCCCACATAATCCCTGCCCCCAATTTTTGAAATTACTAGGGATACTATGGGCATTTTAAGTATTCTGGCAGTGCCAAAGTAAGCAAAAGCTGGTTCAATTAAAGAGCCTTCAGCACCACAGGCTATACTACTACACAAAAATACTCTGAGACATGTCAAGCAACCAAAGGGTTCCATTTGTACTACGCTGACATTAGTATTCCAGAAAGAAGTGCACCATGAAAGAGTCAGAGCCAGCTAGAAAAAGGTTATAAGAAATGAAGTTTCGAGAAGTGACCGTATATGAAGAAATAAGGCAGTAATTTTCTGATCAGTACTTCAGGAACTGCAACTAGCCACTATACAGCACCAGCTAAAGGCTTCTGAAAGTTTTAGAAAGCAAGTAAATTTCTGTATGAACTTCAACGAAGTTTTATGTATCTCTTCTCCTTGCCAAAGCACTAAATTTCCAAGTTTCTTCCAAGTTTAATATATATATATAAAACCTGTCTAAAATATGATCTCCAGAGAAGCCATGCTATAATTCAATCAAAAAAAAAACTTTACAAGTGGCTGCTACTGTGAACTTGTCTGCAGCTAGTAAGAATAATCATTTAACTGTTCTAATATTAGTCACTTATTTTTAGCAGAGAGAAAGAGGAGTGCTAGAATGACTTACTAAGATGCATACCATAAGCATGCAGTAAGCAACAAATCACCATTAAGAACCATTAAGTTTTTTAAAACCTGTACACTATACAAAGCAGGCAAAAGAAAACAACTCCGAAGCACCTGCTGAAATACACCAGCTCTATACAGAGTACTCGGGCTTACTCGCATTGTTTGAGCTCAGCTTCCTGAAGCCAAAATGCCCACCTCTGAACCACAAAGTATAGAAACTAGCTAACCAATTCAGAGCGAATTAAAGAAATCTGTGCCTGCCAGCAGGATTACTCAGTGTGCTGCATAGACGTCCTCTGCCTGCAGACTGGTAAACTGACACAAAACACTTCAATTTTGTTGAGGCTGGAACTCCATTACTACGCCGACAAGTTCATGAAAAGGGGAGCGTGGTGTTTCCTTGTCTGGGGAGGAAGGAGTGGGGGCTTTTTCTTTCCATAAAGTGGTAGCATGATAAAGTATACAGTGACTGAGTAAGAAACTCACAGTTCCTCCATATTCAAAGTTCTCTCATAAACACTAAACGTCCCTTGCACCACTAAGTCTCAAAGAGCTGAAGTAGCCTAGCACAAAGGAGTTGAGACAAGTCCTCCAAAGGACGCACAGAAGCAGGATACTTCAATCCACCGGACACCTTCAACTGCACTCAAAACTGCTGAGCGAGCGAACTACTTTTAACCCGGTCCCTACACCAAACCCGACGCTCTCGCTGGACATGAAGCACCGATGGCAATCAATCAAACAACAGCAACCCCTACTACGCTCGCACCGTGCTTCGAGGTCTTCTCCTTCCGCGCTGCGCGGGGAAGGGAGCGGGGGGCGGCGGCGCAGCCCGGGCTCGCCCCGCAGTCCCCGCGGCGAGCGGGAGGAAGGCGCTCGGCGACCCGGACAGGCTGCCTAGCTCCCTCCCTTCTTCCCGCCCTCGCCCGGCCGGGGGCCACACCAGCCCTTCCAGCCGCCGACACGAGCACGGGCGGCTCGCCCGGCCTGCTCGGCGGGCCCCAGACAAAGGAAGGAAGGAAGCGGGGACGAACCGGGGCGAGGAGGCGACGGCAGCCCGGCTCCCCCCGGGCGAGCGCGGCCACCGCATCCGCGTGCGCTCAGCCGGGGCCAACTCCGGCGGCGGGCGAAGTGACCCGGAGGGCACCGAGCGAGGCCGGCGTGCCAGAGGGAGGAGGAGGGAGAAGCGGCGGCGGGAGGAGGAGAGAGGAGCGGGGCCGGTGGCTCACCAGGATCCGCTTGAAGAGGTTGCTCTCCTTGGGCGGCAGCGGCACGGACGGCATGGCGCGGGCGGCCCCGGGACAGGCACGGCGGGCGGGGAGGGGGGCGGCCCGGGAGGGGCGGCTGTTGGTACGAGGGACGGGAGGAGGGGGAACGCCGGGGAGGAAAAGCCCGAACTCGGCGGGGCGGCGGCGGCGGCTCTTTAACTCATAGCCCTGCACCGCCCGCCCTCCCCGCCGGCTCCCCCGGGCCCCTCTGCGCAGCTGCCGGGGCGGCCTCGCCGCCCGCCTGACACTGCAAAATGGCCGCCGGGGTCCCCTCGGCGCAGGCGCAGCGCCGCTCCCCCTCACGGACCTCCCCTCCGCCCGGCCGGCCCCAGCGCAGGCAGTGAGGGATTCCTGAGTGATTCCCTTTGCGATTCCCGGAGTGGCGGCTGAAGCGCTCCGCTCTCGGCGCTCAAACAGCCGCTTCGGAGAGCCAGGCTGCCCGCAAGCCTGCGAGGGAGGCGGCGTTGGGAAGGAGCGCAGCCTCTGCCGGCGGCGGGGCTCGGGGAGGCTCTGCGGGCTTGCAGTGCCCTGGCTGATATTTAAGGAAACAACAGCAAACTTGGCAGCCAGGCTTTGAGCAAGCGGGGACGGCCCCGTCGCATTAAGGCATTTTCAGCAGTTGGTTATGTAAAACTTGCCGACACCATCGTGCGCCCGTAGAACAGCGGCGTTTATTCATCGCTTGGCTCCTTCACCGAAAGAGGTCTAAGGTCCTTTATTTTCTTCTTGTTATTCCCAAAAAATCATTCTTAAAAACAAAACATAACCAAAACCACCAACAACCAGGAATATTTAAATTCATTGCCCGGGGTATTACATTGAAGGAAAACTGGTTAGACTGACAAGGTTACAGCCAATTTCATCTTACAGGGAAAATAAACTAGGCGACTTCAATTGAAATATCTGTTTACATAATTAACCTTTAAAAACATTAATTATATTTTGGCATTTATTTCAAAGTATCTTAGTTCTGTAATAATATGGTTACCCACCTGCAGTCGCAGATGATGAACATGATAGCTATCCCCAAGTAAAGCAAGTGTGCGTGAAACAGTAACTCAGAAGACCCCATTAGTAAATCTGTGTAGTTAATATATTTTATTTGGTACTTGGTAAGTAGATGGCTATGAGACTGAAGATCCCAATCACCACGTCCTTGACACAAGCCTTGCTGAAGCTGATGACATGATAGCTGCTTTCCTTTCTAGCTAACAGAAGGAACGTAAGAGTAGACAATTTCTTGGAAGAGAGTTACCCGGATGTCAGCCTAATTTGAGGACTACTAATTGGAAAAAAAAAAAAAAAAGAAAAAAAAAAAAAAAGGTGGTATGTTTAGGAAGCCTCCTGAGACGAAAATAGCAAAGATGAGGAGAACATAAAGTATATGCTTTCCTATAGATCTTTATAACTGAGTCATCAGCTTATGGACACTTTTTGCAAATGGTTGTTGGTTTCTGTAGTGTTTTGTTAATCTGTCTAGATGTATGGTCTGTAATAAGGAATATCTCTGTAGTGTTTATTTGTCACTTTTTTGATCTGGCATGCTTCTAATTATGTCAGTCAGCTGGGTCACTGATCACAGTATGTGTATTTTCCACCCGCAGTACCCAATTCACTGTTCTTTCTGCTATGTGCTGTAGTAGTGCTGTATTGCGTATCTGATTTTTACAAAGCGGGAGTATTATTGACAGGGATGGCAGCCTTGGCTTTGCCTGCAGCATCATTTTCAGAGCCTATTTGTACCATGGCATGTCTTCAGCACTTTTCACAACCAGCTGAAGCCTTGACTCTATGAACCCTGTTTTCTGTCTTAGCAAAAGACATGTTATGCCTCTGGTTGGGTTGAATGATAAACAGATGCATCATGGAGAACTGTCAGGCAAATATTGTGCTAGGTAGACCTGAAGCAGCAAGGCTGTTCTTGACAGCTAAAGGTCTCTGTTTCCTGATAGTCCAAACACTGGAAAGAATGCTGTCTGAAAATAGGCAAATTGCAAATAAGAGGCAGGGGTTCAATTTGCATCTAGATGTGTCCATATTAAAAGTCTGTGTTAAAAGCACCAAGAAAAGGAAAGCAGGGAGGCAATAAAAGAAACATTTGTAGACTAGCTGAGAGAGAATAAACAAAGAAATGAGCTTTGTGGGAAGGCAGAGCTTCTACTAAAAAGTGAGGTTTGGGAGCACAGTCAAGAAAACTTCTTGTCATTTAATCCCACTGTGCTGGGCAAAACAGAGCTCTCTCTACAGGCTTTGTTAATAAACAGGACTGCATTCAAGACGTGTATGATTCTGTCACCATTTTTCCCTTCAGAGAATTCAGAAGCCTAAACTGTTTGGGCTGGAAGGGAGGAGAGATGTGAAAGTGTTACATACATTGTAACAAGTTTGCTATTTTTGCTGTGTGTGTCACTTCCCTCCAGTGAAGGTGTGGTGAAGATGCTTGCACACCACTAAACCCAGTTAGGAACCCCTGGGTGAAAAAGAGCCCCCACATGGGCATGGACCTGCCCTCAAGCCAAGCACGTTGTAAGGCCTGGAGCCTGTTCTGACTAATGAGCCATCCCTTTGCCTCCGGTTTCTAAATTGGCAAGTTAGGGCTGTCAGGTTTTAAAGTACAGGACCACCGTGTCTATTCTGAAGCCTGGGAGCCCAGCTCTCTTTCTGCTGTCACTCTTCCCTTCTGCACTCAATGCCACTGTGGGCTGCTATGGGAGCTGGGGAAGGTGGTGGCACCCTGCCCCAAATAGCCCCTGCCCCATAACCCCTGGTCCTCACCAGCTCCATCAGCAGCTCCTGCTTCAACCACAAGGTTTTAAGGCATCGAAACAAACTGTAAGAGGGGTGGAAGCACAGACAGCAGTGGGATTTCACATCCTTCATATTCAGTTCCCATATTGCAGTCCGGAAGCACACAGTAAACTTAGGGAAAGAGTGTATCTTACATGTTTTGAATATGAGATGCATGGACAGGTCCCGTGGTGGATGGACCCTGGCAACCCTGCTGACTGCAGAGTCCAGCCCTTGTCCTGGCTGGGTGGCCCCTGCATGCTTTGCTGCCTGGTAGGGAGGGAGCAGGACTTCGTTACAATCTCTATTTTCACACTTAAGTTAAAACATTCACCCACAAGGCATAATAAAAACTGAACATGATCATGTTTAACCAGAGGATTTAATGCAAGAACCATTACTGACTGATTTGATTTTCCTTGGCCTACCGTCTTCTTTTAAAACCAGTTTTGGAGCACATGGTCTACTTGCAGTTTCATGTTCTTATTAGGTTCTTGGTTGTCCTCCCAGAGAGTACCTTCCCAAGACTTTAAGTATCAAATTGCATGTTTAGTACTAATGCAGTATAATGCAGTACTAATGCAGTAATTACCATTTCATTGTTTCATTTCACTGAGTCCCAAAAGTCATAGTGGGAGAAGAGTGATGTACGGTGGGAATGGTGTCTGGCTGATAACACCTCTCATGGCACATCATTTCGGGCTCAGGCCTGGCTGGGGAAGTGCCTTGGAGATTTCCTCCAAGGAATGCCTTGGGTGCTGTTTGCTGTGACCCTTTTGAAGATTAGACCAGCTCCAGGGTGGGTCCTGTTCTCTGGAAGTGGTTTTCCATCTGTCTGCCTTGCCTCCTGTCCCCGCAGGTGGAGCAGAGCCAGAAGCTGTCCTAAGGTCCAAACAAGCAGTTGTCATTCAGGCACTGAGGTTTGATCTGAATCCTACCCATTGATTGGTCCAGTTTTCAGTCTTTTGGAGTATTTACCACACCAAATCCCTGTGATGTTTTACGTGCCAAATACTAAAGTTTTGGGTTTGTTTTGTTTTGTTTTTTAATTTTGTGATGGTATAGAATGATGGTAGCTGGGAAGAAAGGGGGGTTTTTTGGTGATTATAGGTATAAAAAAATTACTTAAACGTTTTTAAAATTTTAATTAGGGAGGTAGTGTATAATGTTTAAGGATGTCTTTTAGAATGTCCAAATTCATAGTATGTTTTGAAACATACTTTTTGAGGAAGCTGCAGCTAACTAGCATAGTCATAATCAGAAGGGTAATGTTTATTAATATTTAGTTTGCCTTTAGTATGGTAATAATTCCTTTTAAATAAAATTGAATAGTGAGCTTTGACACAAAGTGGAACTTAATGTTATTTTACTCAGACTTCTCTGAAACTAATCTTTTACTAACCAGGTTTGAAAGGCAGAGGCCGCGCGGTGCCCGTAGCGGCGGGCAGACGGGAAGCGCGTTTTCCCGCGGGCATGCTGGGACTGGGAGTACGCCCGCTCCGCTTCCCGTCTGCAATGGCCCCGCGTGCCGGGGCGGGACCCGTGCGGCGCCCGGGGGTGCGGGCGGTGAGTGCCGGAGCCCTCCGCGGGTACCGGGGAGCGCAGCCCCCGCGCTGCCGCTCCCGCCCCGCCGCTGCTCCTGCCTCCCCTGCCCGCTCCTGCCTCTCCTGCTCCCTCCAGTCTCCCTCCTCCCCGCTCCTGCCTCTCCCTGCCCGCTCCCGCCTTCCCCGTCCTCCCGTGAGCCCGCAGCGGGACGGGGCTGCCGGGACGCTTCGTACACGGCTGCCGGAGGCTTTGCTGGGGGTAGCGGCGGTGGGAGGCAGGGGTGTGTGGGAGGTGCTCCCGGGGCGCGGCCTCGAGCCTTTCTGACCCACTCAGTGTGCGCGGAGGTATCTCCTCCTGCCGTGTGCCTGCGGATTCGAATGTGCCTGGGTGCTGCTGCATGGTGCCGGTAGCATCTTCGGTTGTTGGAAATGCTTTTTATGACCTCTGGAAGTGTTCGCGAGATTGAGAACTCTTTCTGTCTTGAAATAATTTTCAAAACTTATTATTTTAATGGGACAATTACAGTTGTCACTTTCGCTTACTGGTTTTGATTTGTGATGTGCACGAAGTAATTTTAATCACATTAAAAAGTTACTAAAATCTGTTTTGGAGACCATTTAATAGGTCATCTACTACTCATAGCTCTGTAAAAGTTTTATTTGTGCTTTCTTTTTTTTTTTTTTTTTTGTGCAAATGCGATGCAGCAACCCCTCTCTGAGGAGGAGATACCTTTTTTGTTTAACATAGCAAAATTATTTTGAAACTTCTGACTTCCTTGAAGGTCTCTGTCATTTCATTACTTTTTTTTTTTTTTTGCATTTAAACCCAAGAATTTTATTTCTGAGAGCTTGGGCAAAACAATGCAACAGATGTATTATTATTTGAGTACTTCTTAACTACACCATTAAAATTAGCTAGATGGTTATAATTAATATGTTTAATGAATTAATTAAAATAAAGTATGACATAATATTTTAAGATTGAGTTGATGATAGTTAGCACTTAGCCAAACAACAACGGGCCATGCTGATCTGGAGCAAATCCATATTCATCAGCAGAATTAAGTCTTTTGGAACTGAGTCCACTCATGCCCCCGAGCAACTAAATCCAGGATCATAGATGATGAGCATGATTTGTGCCTTTTGCTGTGTTCTTGGTGAAGGGAGCAGAATCCCTCTCCTGCAGCTGGTTTTAGGCACTAGAGCAATCCATGAGGGGTATCATTTGCTTTCAGTACAATTAATGCAGTCTTGAAATTGCTGCTATGGATCTTATAGCACCTGCTGGCTGGGGAACCTGGGAGGGTGCAAAAGTAGAATAAAGGTCCCTGCCTCCTTCTGTAGGTAGTATAACAGGCATTCAGACAAGCAAGGTGCAGTACTTCTGCTTTTACTGCATATTGCTCTTTCTTCATTGTGTGTATGAATGGATGAAACTAAATAGCTGAGAATAATGGGCGAGTTGAGTAGTTAGAGTGTCACAGTAATTTGTTAATAAAATGCATGAAGATGCACAGGTCTTATCACTGTTGAGTAAATAATAATTGTGTTAGGAAACTGAAATGCGTGTTTCTAGGAGATCTTGGTGCAGATAGGTCTGCATGCTCTTATTTTCTCAGAATCCACTTTTTTTGTAAAAATCAATGAGCACATGGGACTGTAGTGCTGGCAGGGTTACCAGGGAGCGCTTCTTTGTTTGTTAAACCTTTTCTGTGTGAGTAGTTCTAGAATAAGTGATTTCAATTTAGTCTTCCTGGTAGAGCCTTGGCGTTCCAACATAAAATTTTAGAGCACAGTAGTAACTCATAACATGGTTCGCAATGTTGATGATATAAGATGAAGAGGAAATGATCATTCACAGAGCAGGAGTAATGCTAAGGGGAGCCTGGATCCTATAAAACTGTAGGCCAAGTGTCTCAGAGAAATATGGGAGTTGTATTTCAGAGTACCTGCTTCTTACTCACTTCTTGGATGGAAAAGATTATGTTGCTTAAGTGTAAATATAGCATGGTAAGGAGTATACAGGGGACATAAAGCACATAAAGCAGTTCCCCTGTCTTCTGCATATATGAGTGAGTGATTTTTTGCAACTGCATTGCAATCATATTGACTGATCTGCTGTGAGGTTATGTACCAATGTCCTCCTTTTATGGTAGTGGATATAATTTGACACATAATTCTGGACATTTCATACATTCTCTGTATAGAATTCTTTACCTCTAGTACTGATTTGTCTTCTCAGCAACATTTTTCTTTCACTCATAAGGGGTGAAATGGTTGGATTTTTCCAATGAGACATATGGCAAAATGAAGCTGTTGTCTGCAAAGCCTCATCCACAGGAGCTTTTCCACAGTATAAATAAACCGTTTGAAGAGGTGAGAGGAAAGACTTTTTCCAGCCCTTAGTCAGTACAATGGTGGTGATAAAAGCTTCTGGTTTAAACCAGGACTAAAACAGGAATAATTTTGTCCATGACAGTTGCACTTGTGTTGGTGTAATCAAAACCAGGATATGGGCTTGATTCAGTCCTTATGTTTGTTAGTTATTGTGGGGAGTTTTTTAAATAGAATTTCTTTTTTTAGATGATAACACTGGCCCGTGCTCTGTGTACTTTTAATTTCAGGTGGTGGAAAAATAAGAAACAAAATGAAACCTTTCCAAAAGGTCTGTCTGTTCAAGAGCCTGCTTGCCAATTGCTACTGTCACAGCCAACTTGACAGTTGTCTTCTCCCTCCTGTTGTGAAGAAGATAGGCTGTGTGGTGGGACTGCACAACCGTGGATCTTGGAGGCCAAAGCCTTTATTGGACACAACCAGATTCACTCTGTCTTTTAGCAGTTGGCACAGGAAAAACCATCAGGATTCTCAAGCTTTGTGGAAGCATGAGGCTGTGCAGAAGCATCTGGAGACTCTAAGCAAGGAATACCAGCAGATTAGTCATCTGTTAAGTGCAGACTCATTAAATGGCTTTGAGCAAAGAACCCTGAGGAGAAGATGTGCCGATCTGTCCCCCATTGCAGCTGCCTTTCAAGAAATCAAGGAGGCTGAAAGAGAAGTTCAGGAGTTAGAAGCAATGTGCACAGGTAAAGGAAAACACATCTATTTGCTTGCTTCAGAACAGCAGCTGTGCTTGTGATAAACTTCATTGCCCAGCCTTTGAGGGAAGCTTGTGGGTAAGTTCAGCCAGCCCTGGAACACTCCCTGGTCCTCCCTGCTCCCAGGAGCTGGCGTGCTGCAAGGGCTTTCTGCATGCAGCCACATCCTTCTGTTTTTCATCTCACCTCGCTTTAGTTTGAGTTCTTAATATGGTAATTTTGGGAGAGTAGGGATTGTCTGGAGCCTCAAGGATACCCATCTAACAGAAATAGTTAGGAAGCGTTTGTTTTGAGGTTATTTTTTGGTAGAACTGAGAGCAGTTTGAACTGAAGAAAAAAAAATAACGAGCCTAAAACCTTTGATAGACTTCAACTGTGTTATTTAAAATGGGATTCCATCTGACCAGTTCAGTGATATTTATTGAGCAAATGACATGAGCTTTCATTAGGCTCTGAGTTGTCAACTTCAAATTTAAATGGCAAAAGCTAATATTTCTTTGAAAATATTTGGGGTGTCCTTTAAGGAATAAAAACTGATGGTTGTTTAAGAAGCTGCTGTTTTTCAGTAGTCTGCTACAGTAGAAATTGGAGTAAAAAGGAATTTAAAATTGTTGCTGGTTTTTGTACGGTTTGAGAATAAGAAAGTACAAAGGGAATAAAAAAAAATTACAAAATAAGTAATGATGCCACATTTGGGGAAAAAAACCCAGCATTGTTACGAGTGTGAGGAGGTGCATATAGTAGGAAGGAAAACATGGCATCCATTCTGCTACAGTAGTAAGTATTAAGCCAAGAGGGGGAAACACTGACCTGGAGAGAATGGGGTTTACATTAAGGCAATGAAGGAGGGCAAAATCAAAGGATGGGAGAAATCAGTACCCAACAGTGTAAATGGAGGAGGACATAAGTTCATATGAGCTTTTCAGAGAGAGAGCCAAGGAATCTGGACAAAACAGTTGGAGCCGTACTGAAAAAAAGATGTAAATGTGACTTTTTTAGACAGGTAGAAAACATTTGTATTCTTTAGTTTTAAAAATAAATAGATGTTTATGCTTTTGGGGAAAAATGGTTATTTAAAATATTTTAATCCTCAACCCTCTCTAATTCTCTTCACTGGAGAAAAGAGGAGAAAGAGTGAAGGAGACACAGTACAAAAATTTAATGCTGAAAAATAAATGTTCTTGAAAGAATTAAAAAGTATTAAGAAAACTCTGGAAAATTCATATTTCAACATAGAAAGGCTATTTTTGGATCAAGTGATTATAATTAAGAATTTTTCTAATTCCATAAATTATGATGTGGAGGGATGGGGTGAGCTGTAGTTGAAAGAAGGGAAAAGGATGGTAAAACATATAGCCAATAAATTAATTAAATGGACCCAAATTATTCTGTCTGTACCATGTATCCTGTGGCCAAGTTAAAACACAGATGTCCTCTTCATTTGGCTGTTCATTGTTTTCCACCTAGCTCCCTAACTGACCCTCTTCTCTCTAGTACCTGAATTCCTGACAGTTGATGTAGGATTTTATATTTGCAACACCCAGCAAAGTAGAAAAATATTTCCCAGTTTCCCTCTGGTGGTGGGAGTCACGAGGTAGGTTAAATGAATTCTGTTGTGCAGGGAGGCAGGAATGGGATACCAATCCTTTGAACCTTAAGCTCATTGGTCACCCCCAGACCATCTCTCACTGCTGTTGACAGTAGTTATTTTGATGCTGTTTATCTTACTGATCAACAAACATACTTTCTGGATCAGCTAGAAGTGTTTGAGAGTCCAGTTTTATGCTGCTTCTGAGACAAACCTATGGTTTCCATGCTGGCCACAAGGCAAAAGCTTTTCACCTCCTCATTGTTGCTTTATTCCCTCACTCTTACTCCCAGCTACTCAAAGCGGGCTTCAACCATTCCCTCATTTGTGCTGATAATTGTCCAGTTGTAATTTAAATTTAGTTCAACTTGGCATGGTAAAAACATGTGTTTATTCAACCAGACTTGCTTTTTAAATTTCAGTGAGTAGAATTGTTTCTGATGAATACAAAAGTGGTAGAAAAGCGGGAAGAGCAATGAAAAGGAGTGGGGGCTCCCTGTTTTAGCAGTGACAGGTTTTTCACTTGACTCCAACTGTCTTCCAAGTTTCTACTTAGTGTATAATCTATTGCAAACTGATCAGCACTTTTAGTTACTGTAAACTAGAGCCTCCACAGCAGAAAAGGCTTATTGCTTTTGTGAGCTTTCCCTGAGAATGTGTCCTAGTTTGTTAGTAAGCTCTAAAATGTGGGAAGGGGCAGTCTAATCCCCGGTAAAATATCTGCTGCTCCTTCCAGGACACCTGGAAGGTATGATCATTGAGTCAGCAATGTGCATCCTGGCTTGGGCTGCTCTTGTTTGGGTATTTCATTCTGGCAAAGTGCTGCAAACTTTTCTGTGCTGCGTGTCTTTGGACAGCTGTGTTATAATTTGCTCTAGGTGAGATTAGCTAACATCTATTCCTGTTGTTGGAATTTAGAGCTAGACAGCAGAGATGAGAAACAACTTCTAGAGCTTGCCTTAGAAGAGAAGGAAAGCCTGCATAAAAAAATGAACGTGTTGTGCAGAAAGGTGAGCCTGAGGTAAAATTTTACAGCTTTGTAAATAAAGATGTCAGAACAACTTTCCTTTATGATCTTACCAATAGATTTGGACACTTGAGTTTAATGAAATGGAAGTCCAGCTTCTGTATTCTCCCTAAAAAGAAGTGGCGACATTAATTATTAGTAAGCTTCTAAGTGACAATTTTGTCTTAGAAGCTGATTAATTGAGTCATTTCTCTTGCTTGCTTGTCTGTCTGCAAATGCTGAAGGGGATTAAAAAAGTGGTGAGTCTGTGCTACTGAGACTTGACATGACATCCTAGTAACTGTTTATGGCAGTGGAACATGCACTCTTGAAAGATATCTGATTGGAACTTGCAGTCTTTCATTTTCTCTTCAGCTGACAGCACCCCATGAGTGGGGAAAATGTAAGCAAAGAAGTTGAAACAATTCAGTGGAGACCTCTGTTTTTGGGCTCATTTCTATGTTCAGACTGTAATAATATGAAATGTGACTTTCTCAAAAATAAGATTAATGTAAAGATTGGCTGGGTTAGCTAATAACTTTGTCTTCATAGGTAGCTGGGGCTGGGGTGGGTGACCTGGCACCTGACTTTGCAGGACTGGATTTTCAGCTAGCTTTCATATGTATTCACTAGCATGTTGCATTTCCACACTGACTGCACTGAGTTGCAGTGGTCATTGAACAATCTTTAGTCCTACTTAACCAGCTTGCCAAAAGAAATTAGGGGCTGAGTGTGCTCAGACTGTGGCAATTTTGAAGGCTGGCTGTAAGTTTGATTAAGAGAAGATCTGGGGTCATGAAGGAGATAATGGCATTCTTTTTTTTTTTTTTTTCAGCTTTTCCAGCTTCTAGTGCCAAAGGAAAAATATGATAGAAGTCCTGTCATATTAGAAGTGACAGCTGGCAGAACAACTGGAGGTCAGCAAAGCCCCTACAGTGAAGATTACTTCAAACCTCCATCCAACTCTATTAAACCTCTTATGGGTTATTCTTAAAGCTTTTTTTATACTTTATTGCCATAAAGTAATACTTTCTAAAGACAAGCATTAACTTGCCTAATGACTGGAGTTAGAGTTGCAGCTAAATCTAAAACCTGCTGTTCCTGTGGTAATGCCTTTTTATTTTTAGGGGACATCTGTCAGCAATTCACTAAAGAAATGTTTGAGATGTACCAGAACTATGCCGACTACAAAGGCTGGACCTTTGACATCGTGAACTATACGCCAGCTGAGATAGGTACAGCAGTTCTTCAGAGATTCCACCAAGAAAATGAAGTTGAAAGCAGTGTTTCTCTGCTGTATTTGTCACACACTATTTGTCTCTCCAGGAGGGTTGCATCATGCTGCTGCTCATGTTTCAGGAGAGAATGTCTACAGGCATCTGAAATATGAAGGAGGGACTCACCGAGTGCAGCGAATCCCTGAGACGGGCATGTCATCAAGAATGCAGCGTATTCACACTGGAACAATGTCAGTCATTGTCCTGCCTCAGCCAGAGGAGGTAAACTGTTCATTGGGGTGGTAAGGTGGTGCTGTACCCCCGCTCACCCAGTCTGGCACTGGAGTAGGTGTTATTTAAGACCATGTTACTGTTTTGGGGATTTCACTGATAATCAAGTGCTTTGTGCAAGTCCCAGCAAATGAACCATGAGTGCTCTGACTCTGGAAGGTGATAGTCCTTGGCTCTGTACCTTACATATATAAATGGATCATCAGAAGCAACTTTGCAGTGATTTGCTGTTGCCTGAAATAGCATGTAAATGAGTGATAATTTCATTAAGTTCCAGCCCCAACACTGACAAGGCTCACTGCTATGAGTAAGCCAATTTTAAATTACATCATGTATTGAGACACAGAATATATCCAAGAAAATACTCAGTGTTGCATAGTAACATGATTCTTCACATCCTTTTGATTTTTTTTGCTTCATTTAAATTATTGGTTTCCTTCTCTGTTAAATCAAGGACAGTCTCCTTTGAATGTGAATGAGCGTGTTGGCTAGTCTGTCTGACATCTCACTGGTACTGACAGTTCTCACTTAGACCAGAAATTTACACAAAAAATAAACAAAACCAGATCCTATAGGCTTTTCCTGCACCTTCTCCTGTTCTTTGTAATACTTTCCTTGCAACATTGATTAGATCTGAATGTTCCTTTCCCATCTAATGAGCTCAGACTATGGTCCAGGTCATCATGGACTCCTATTTTCAATGTGGCAATCCTTACTTGGATGGATCTGGATATACCTATTTTCTTCTCATGTGATTCTAAGTATTGTTGCAAGAATCATTCAGGCTTGACTCATGAACAAAATCTTTGCACTGCTGCTTAGAAGTGTTTTTTAAATATTTGCTTATTTCTTAGTATCTCCACCGAAGCTGGTGGTTTTACAAAAGAGCGATTTTGTTTTGTTTCATACACCGACATACCTTGTTTTGTGAAGGACTGGGAGTAAGAGTTTGAGAAACTAAGTGAATTTTTTAAGGCATCATTTGCTTTTCAGAGATATTTGACACTGAATTTTTAAAATTATAATGATTATGACTGTTACTTAGGAATAGTTGTAAAGGAGCAGCTTTTTGAGAAGTGGTTTCTTATTAATGCTGAGTGTCACTGACATCCAAATGTTTTTAGAATGATCAGGGACTAGTAATTTTCTTTGCTTCTAGGTTGATGTTAAAGTGGATCCCAAAGATTTGCGTATAGATACATTCAGAGCCAGAGGAGCAGGAGGACAACACGTTAACAAAACTGATAGTGCTGTGAGAATTGTGCACCTTCCCACAGGTAAGTCTGGCTGTACTTTGTACTTTTAATCACACGGAATCTGTATCTTGAAAAGGAAGCTTGTGGTCCTGCAACTTGTCTTGTGCAAGATTGGGCCTTATAACAAAAAAGAGGAAGTAGCCCCTTCTAGTTCTGTCCCTCTTGTAGCAAGGCAGTGTTGAGAAAGGGGCTGTGTACCAGGGCACAGTGATTATGCCAGTTTTGTCTTTAGAGAGAGTGTTTAATGAATACACTGTCTTTGAAGGATGAAAGAACAAATGGAGGGTGACAGGGAAGGGGTAGAAGATGTCAATTATTCTCACAGTGTGCTCTGTACCTTCAGCAGTAATGGCCAGCAGCAAGCAAAGACATGCTTTGCCTAGCTGGAATCTGTGTAGTTACATGACTGATTAAAAAGAAGGCTTGAAGATTTTCATTCAGTACTAGATAATGCTATCATACACTGGATAGAAAGGAAAATGCATATTGATGGGAAGACAGTGTATAGACTGGACCACTCTGTCTTTTTTGGGATTTGTTTTTATTGAAACTCAGTGAGCTTCTCTTGTAGAGATGCGGAATCACTTTAGGCACAGGAAATTCCAGTAGTAACCTGAAAACAGCTGTTTCCTATGTGCCTTTTTCTTTCAGAAATCAAATGAGAAGTACTACGTTTCTTTTAAAGTATTTAAAGGGCTTTATTTTGTTTTATCTCATTTTTCATAATTAACTTCGACTCACCAGTCTTGATTAGACACCCCCTTCTACTAGAATAATGACTTTTCCAGTCTCCAAGAGCTTATCTGGACTAAGGTTTTTAGAACTTGTGTTACACTGTTTTAACACGCTTTTGTGGACTGTTCAAATTGCATTTTTAACATAATGACAGCTAATTGGAGTGAACCCAGTTTCTAGAGGCAATGTCAGAAAATTGTTTGCTTCATGAAATTTTAAAATATCCCTGACTTTTCTGCAGCACAGAACAAAACCCCCCGGGGCAGCTGTGACAAGTTTAAAAATGCACTAATGGTTCTGGCCAGTGTGTTAAAATGACTTTTTATCCTACAGCTGAAAGGTCCTACAAACCAGCACTCCAGTAGGTTTCATTTGCCTAATGTGTTAGAATTAATTTATAGCTTGTTTGTTCTTTGTTATAATGGGCTCTTGGATGCCTCTGTGAAGGGCTGGCAGTTGAGTGCCAGCAGGAGCGGTCACAGCAGATGAACAAGGAAATAGCTCTGCGGACACTGAGAGCTAAGCTGTACCAGCAGATCATTGAACAGCAGATCAGTCAAGAGCAGAGCGCCAGGAAACTGCAGGTGAGGACAAGAGGAGGCTGAGATTTGGAGGGGGCATTGTGCTGTAGATTTGTTTCTGATCTCTTTGGGTACTGACAGAGCAAGTCAGAGTGTGTGTGTAACCAGGGGTGCTTACAAGGGAGAAGAGTCTTGCCGTTTAAAATGGTAAGTCTGCCTTTCTTATCCCAGCTCAATGCTATTGTGGAGTTCTCAGGCAATGAAAAGAGACATCAGCTGTGACTGGAAAGAAGACTGGATGAAATTATTCAAAAGGCGAAACTCAACATCGTGTACTGAATGTCCCCTTTAAGGCCAGAGTTACACAAATTAAGCATCAGTAAAAAGTTACATTCAATGAAAACTAGGATCGGAAGTTCTCAGAACTTTCTAAAGGAGAGTATTTTAAGGCCATACAGAGCTCTTGAAAGAAACAAGTAAACAATCCTGCCACTATGCAATTAAGTAGCAGTTTATTTGATACAGTTGAGGTAGCTTTTTGAGGAAGAAATAGCATCTGGAAGAGTTACCTCAAGTCATGCTGCAAATTGCTCTTTTCTCTCAAAATGTCCTATCATTCTTTTCCCTTCCTTTGCGTATTTTCCCATTTGTGGGGCAAACTTCAACAGTGATCTATTGGAATAAAAATGCTTCAGAATTAGAGAATTATTCAGTACTCCAGATTTTCCAGCCCAGCTATTTAATCACTTATTTCAGGTTGCATTTAAGTGCATTGTCCCTGCAGTTTATTAACCCCATCATTGTAAGCTGTGACCCATTTATCTTTTGTTATTAATTTCAGTTTGAGAGCCTTCAAAGCTGCATGAAGGACTTACATTTATATATATATATATTTATGTACATTTATATGAATAGTGTGGAAAACCAGGCAGAAGTAATTTACCTTCCCTAGTGTTTCAGAATTTATTCAAGAAATTCTATGTTCTGAAATGCACATGTGGAGTGCAGATGAAATTTTCACCAAAGCCCACTGAAGCGGACACCCATTTGTTTCTCTGAGCGTTTTTTAGCATCCAATTCTCCATTTTAGTGAAGACCGCAGTGTTTAGTGCAGTGTTTAACCACAACGTTGCTACATTTGGGTTTCTGGTCCAGAAGTCAAATTGCTGTTTGCACTCTCGCACTTCACCACTAGAGGGTAACTTCTTACTCTTAATCTCAGTGTCTTTCGGTGCTGATTTCCAACAGCCCCGCAAGGACTATGCTGCTTCCCTTGTTAGTGGACACTACTTTCATTATTTTTTGTGGGAGCTACAACCTCCCCTCCAAAACACCCCACTCATATATTTTTTGAAGTAAAGACTCTTTTACCTTACGTGACCTTTGAGAGTTACATGGTTCTTCCAGCTACAGGGCTGGAACAGAAATATACTGGAGGATAGAAAAACTTGTTCTGTGATACAGAATCACAAACAATACTGTTCAGTTATGCCACAATATTTAAAAAAAAACCATGTGCCAAGTCAGTGACCACTAGGTTTGTAGTTGGAACAGGGTGATCCATTACAGTTTAAGTATCCTGTTTTAGAGAAGTGTTTGGTTTTCTTAAAACACAACATAACAGATTGTGTTTTTTCCTGCTTTGCTGAAGTTGGGAACAAGAGCCCAGTCAGAGAGAATTCGTACTTACAATTTCACCCAGGACAGAGTCACTGACCACAGGATCTCATATGATGCACGCAATATCAAGGTATGTGTTGCCTATGTGAGTATTTAGATACTTATGTTTACCATAAGAAGAAAAAATTAGCTTCGTGAGCACAACTTAAGATATATATATGTGAAGAAAGCAGCCAGTTGTGCTCTGACAGAACACTGTAGATTTAGAAAGCTTAAACTTTCTTTCCTGCTTTCTTGTAGTCTTAGAGATTACTGGCAAAGGCTGTAGCTCACTGACCTACTTCTCTGTCTATTTTTCTCCTACTGTGTGAGTGAAAAATGACCAAGCATGTAGTCCTCAATGAGATCCACGAGTCCCTTAGCCAAACTGGGCAAGTGACTTTTGAGATTCTTGAAGCATAGTACATCCAAAAGAAAAACCTGTCAGGAAGAACTTTCTATTTTTGTTAGGTCATTCTTTCCTCCTCCTAATGTTGGAGTGAAGAATGAGAAATGCTTTTGTATTTGCATCACAGGCCACAGTTAAAAGAAACTGAAACTGAATGTTTTCATTTTAAGCGTATCTGAGATCTTGTTTCTGAGTAAATATCTACATATATCTTGAATCTTACAGATTGTTCAACCTGGAAAAGAGAAGGCTTTGGGGTGACCTGATTGCAGCCTTCCAGTATCCAAAGGGAGCCTACAAGAAACAGGGAGATTTTTACAAGGCCATGTAGTGACAGGACAAGGGGAAATGACTTCAAACTAAAATATGGTATATTCAGATCAGATATTAGGAAAAAATACTTTACTCTGAGAGTGGAGAGACACTGGAACAGGTTGCTTAGTGAAGCTGTGGATGCCTCATCTCTGAAGTGTTCAAGGCTGGGTTGGATGGGGCTTTGAGCAACCTGGTTTAATGAAAAGTGTCCCTGCCCATGGCAGGGGGATTGGAACTCAATGATCTTTATCATCCCTTTCAACCCAGGCCATTCTATGATTCTGTTTATTGGGTTTTTTTTTTACAGTGGAAAAAAACCCTAACAATTGATTGTTTAGTATTAAATTTACAAAAAACAAAGTTTAGGGTGATCCCTCAATATTTTGGCTTAGGTATCCAGTTTTCTGTTAAGTGCTGTTGCATAAAGAGCTGCACTTTTCAAACTGTACCCACAGGTGCCCTGGGTAACTCCAGGGAATGCTGGGCGTACTGAATATGGAGTGGTTCGTATTTAATGGAGTGTAGAATACCATGGCTGGGGAAATAGTTCCATAATTACATAAAAGTGGCTTTTTTTAGTCAGTTACTTAGCATTTGGATCTTTCTTGAGTGCAGCTGGAACCATAAACTCCCGAACAAAAGTTAGTTGAGCTTTAGTTGCTCAAAGCAAGTAAAGCAAAACAACCTTGCTCTTGCCATGGACGAGAGTGTTTGAATGAGGTCCTTCAATCCTAGATTGTTCTTGCAGGGGATTTCATGTAAGTGCATGGGGTACACGAAAGCAGGGGCAGTAGCTGCTATTGTGGCAGCCAGAAGCCATGTGCTTTGCACAGGCAGGTGGCTGATGTCCCGCTTCTGTCCACCACTTCTGCTTTCGTGTGGCAGTCACCTGCAAGGATGAGCAAGTGGAGGGCCTGCAAGGCAAAATGCATTTCAGGGGTTTGAGTGTTTCAGAGTAATGCTGAAGGACAGTCGGTAATGCTTTTGTCTGCTTTTTTTTCCCTAGGAAATTCTAAGTGGGAAAGAAGCACTGGATAAGCTAATCAACAGACTACTGGAGTTTGCAGAGATAGAGGCTGTCACCCAATATCTAGAAAATTTGCAGGCTTTAGAAGGAGGAGGCTGAAGAGCTCGAGTAGAGTTAGAATTGTTGTGTTTGGTAACAGAATAAAACAGATGTGTTTGTTAGATGATACGTTGATTAAAACATATTCCTTTGTTTTTCAGTGTGTGATACTATTCTTTTTGTACCTTGATGCAAGTGGTTTGAATTTATTGCAGCAGCCCTGGCAGTACAGAACCATCTTGGAGTTCTGTGTGCACACTTCTCCTGTCTTGGCAGCTGGGCTTTGTTAAGCTGGTCCTTCGCTTGACCATATTGCAGGTGGAAAGGTGTGGAATTGTGGTGGTGGAGCAGAATAAATACCACATAGTGCACTTTTTGTCTGTAGTGGGAGATGTTCCTCTCCAGGTGAAAGAAACAGATCTGCCCTAACATAGTCTAGAACATGGCCTCATGAATACTGCTTATTTTTACCCATTTATTGCATGAGCTCCCTAAATGAAATTCCTTATAAATAACTTTGCATTATGATGCTTTATTTTTTTAGAGTAAATATACAAAAGCAAAGGGAGTGAATGGGCCAGAATATCGAAGGAGAAGCGTGTTAGCTTTCTTCCAGGCATTCTTGGGTCAGTTTGTGGTGGGAGTGGCCCACATGCTGCAGTGGCGTGTAGAAGTACCTGCTCTAGTTTTCAATTAAGTTTGTGAGGTAACAGGCAGCTCCCAGCCTCCTGGCAGAGAAAACGAGCTCATAGTGCAGAGGCATTTCAGCAGACCAGGTAGCTCGGGAATTCAGCTCCTGTCTTTGGGAATGTCTGCCTTTGCCTGTCCTTGAGGGGATCCCAATGTGTGCAGGGTGCACTCGGCTCTGACAGGACTTGTGCTGATGTTTTCCCCAGCGCATGTGTGGTGCTGGCAGGCACTGAGCTCAGGCAGGGACTCGTCCTATGCCTGACTCAGGAATGCTCCGTGCTCAGTGTGACACCAAGCTTGGGGCTCTGCTCAGCTGGGTTCACCTGCG
This sequence comes from Rhipidura dahli, assembly GCA_013399225.1. Lineage (NCBI taxonomy): Eukaryota > Metazoa > Chordata > Aves > Passeriformes > Rhipiduridae > Rhipidura > Rhipidura dahli. The sequence continues at coordinate 297,738 of VXAC01003560.1, read as the reverse complement.
AGATCACGGTGGCTTCTTGGCATCCTGCTCCTCCCAGGTTCTGCTGTAAAGCTGCTCTGCACAATCCTCTGCGTGAGAAGAACCAGTTCAGTGTTACAATTTAAATTATGCCTTGTGGTTGATTTATATTTGCATATTTGTTTTGTAATCATGAATGATGCAGTGTGAGGAAATGTCAGGCAATTTAAGAAAAATAATTATATCAATACTGAGTTCTTCTAAAGGGTGTAGTTTTTATTACTGTATATATATAGCAACAGTTGTGGCATTATTCAGCTATATTAAGAAAGATAGCATTTGTAACAGGAAGAAAGCAGGAAAACTATACTCAGTTCCTCCATTCTTGAATTTATTTCAATTATTTTGTGTGTTCTTATCAGCAAGCTTTGACAATTTCTGACTTGCTTCCAACACTTGAATTACAAAACTTTGGGGCTTCAAAGTTGGGTTGGTTGTTTTGTTTTTTTTTTAAATTGATAGCTCTGCAAGTCAATCACGAAACATACTACCATGTAATTCAGGATTCACTTGAACTTTGACTTCTTTCAGTAATCAGTTCAGAAGAAGAACCCTCCAGAAAGGTCTGCAGCTGAGCTTATACTTGCAGTAGCAATAACTAATATGATTAGCTGTAGTAGGAGAAGATGCAGCTAACATGATTATCCAATTACCATGCTCACTTTCGTTGTGCAGGTAAATTAACCAATTTATTTTATTAATAATGTCTCTCAAACAATCTTAGAAACTTCTTAAAAATTTTTAAATAATAAGATTCCACTTCCAGGATTAGTTAGTGCCTATGAATTTCTTCACTATGAAAAATCATTGAAACACTTAAAAATATGAGCCTCATTTATTTTACTGGAAGAAACTGATATTTCTGTAGGACCTTAAGGATATTTGTGATTGATCAATTTTCTGTAGCCTGCTTGTGTTGGTGGTTTTGTGCAGACTGATGAAAAAAGGGAAACCAGACAGCAGCTCCTCTTTACTAAGTTTTGGATGCCTCAATTGTAGGTATTGAAATTTAGAAGCTAAGCTCCTTCTGCCTGCCCAGGAGATCCTGAAGGGACTTTGTCCTAAGCTTTTCCTGCAATTGCCTATACATATGTGTGTCAGCAAAATATGCCTATGACAGCTTGGGATAGAGCAGAAACACTTCTACAGGAGGCCCCTGCCTGCAATGCTCTGCTTTACTAAAACCAGGTATATTTGCTTCTCCTCACGTGCTATTTGAAACTGTTTTCTCCTAACTTAAAAAATACTTGAAGCCATATTTTATTCTAAGCTTTTCCACCCCAGTCTTCCTGTGGGATGTAAGACCTGAAAGCTGAGAGGTTGTTTGACCATGGCCTGGCACCTGTCCTCAAAGAATGGATGTGTGGCACAACACTGCTATTTCTGAGGTGTTTTCAGGATGGAATATCTCAGCTTGGGCTTTTTGTCTCCTACAAGCAGTCAGGACTTTCAGCAGTGAAATCAGTAGCAGGAAAAATTACTGTAACAAAGCACAGGGAGAAAAAGGGAAAACAGTTTCTTGGGGAGAAACAAACAGCCCCGGGGGACAGCGCAACAGAGCGAGAGGAGGTTCCTCTGCTAAAAACAGCCTTCTGCAGCTTTCCTTGTCAAACAGTGTTACAACAAACACAAACTCCGCCTGGCTTCCCCTGAGCGCTGTCTGGGGAACCGAGGCCTGACCGAGAGACGTCACGTTACATCTCGTGCAAGGCACCAACTTCCCGGCGCTGCACATGCTGCTGATTGGTACGAAATGCAGCTCCGGGATCGCTTGCATTGCTCTGCTGAGGTCTCAGGCAGCAGCATCTCACCCAGCCGGGAGGGAAGCCAGACAAAAGCTGCGTGTGCCTGGAAGCAGCGCCTCCATGGCAGCGGAGAGAGGGATGCTTACCCCTTGCAAGAGGAGGGCAGCCCGGGTGCCTTGCCTCGGTTGCTTTCATTGAGTCGAGTGTGTATCTGACTCTCAGGGCACTGCTCGTTGTTCCTGAGGCCAGCAAATATGTAACACTGAATCACAGTCAGTTATAATGAAAAAAACTCATGAATTCAGCTTGATTCTGAATGTTGCTAATAGTAACTGCAACAAATGTTAACCTGAACTCAGTTAAAATTTTTTAAATTAAAAGTTTAAACTCAGGGTTTTTGTTGCTCATAACTGATGCACAGAATAAAGCAATTTCCATTTACTGCTTAAGGTGCTACAGAAAGGCACAGACACTCTGGTGGTAGCCACAAAATAAAAGTATTTCTGTTCAGCAGTGTTTCCATATTTACAGCCCTATTTTAGTTTCTATTTACCCCAGCCCCATTTTGAACAGAATATGCACCCCTAAATCTCCTGTCCTAAACCCCCTGAACAGATGCACAATGATAACACAGATTGTTCAAATGAAAGCTTTATTCAGTATTTTCATATAAACTCCAAGAGCTTGCAATATTTTGTAACTGCAACTGAGAAGCAGTTCAAGAAAAAACAGCTGCTTAACTTTGCAGACATTACTTATAAACTAAAACACACACTTTTCAATCACCCTAAGCAAGCCATTAAAATCCACTGTCTCTAGGCCATGGTCTGCACAACACTGTCTGCCAGTTTTTAACTTAGGCTATTTCTGGTTTTACGGGTAAAGTCAAATCTGCTTTTGGGAATCCTGGGAATTCCCCAAATTCTCCAGGAATCCCTGAAATCTGTTTCTCTGGGAATCCTGTTGGGCAAATTCAGCCTTTTTGAGATTATAATTTGCAACACTTTTTGCTTTGCACAGAAACTTTTATTCAAGTTCTATCCTGAAACACTTCACAAAGCTAAACCTGTTAATCACACAAATGGTTAACACAATCTCTAAGTTAAATAATGTAGCAGGTAGAAGGTAGGGGCACTTAAGAGGTAGATAGAAGAGAGACTGAAGAGGTCTGGCTGACTAAACAGAACCTGAGTGTTGCCACAGCTGATAGCAGGAGGGATACAGACAGCTTTTGTACCAACAAGCAAAAGGATCTAAGGGCTGCAAGCCCTGTACGAGGAATGGAACGGAATGAAGCTTGGGAAAAGGAATTACCAAGGAAATCCAAAAAACACATGTAGTCAAGTCTTGAAATAGCTTGTGTGTTGTTGGAAAGCAGACAGGGCTCTTCAAGGCATGGTGCAAGCAGGCAGCAGAAGTGCTGGTGGGAGCCAAGACCTAGACACACAGTGGGTGGCTACAGAAGAACACAAAGCTTTCTGGGAGTCTCGGCAGAGCAGGGGAGGAGGTGGACACCAGAAACATGGCACAGCAGTGATACAGAGATTTGCATATCTGGGAATACTGGAGGAAGACAATTCAAGGAAGACAGCAGTAATAAGTAAAGTACTAAAAAAGGGGAGACACAACTCAAAAAACAAATCAAAGAAACAAAGCAGCATGAAATAGTTTTTTACTCCCTTTCTGAGATGCCAAAATTTGCACTGAAATAAAATCTCTTTCAGGGAAGAAAAAAAAAAAAAAGAAGAAATACTTTTATACATGCACAGGTTAGTGAATTTAACTCAGATCTATGTCATGACTAGCCCTCCCACCTCTAGAACCGAATATTAGGACTGGATGATGCTGCAGGCAGATTTTATCTATGAGGGTCAAACAAAACTTTACTGTATTAGGAACGTGTAGATTTCAATCTGCAAATCCCCAGGTGAAGAATTAAAATGTGTTTTAGCCTAAATACGAACAAGGATTATTCTATAACATAGGTAAAATTGAGTGGTCTCTGCTCAGCTCCTGGCATAGCAAATGCCCAACAAAATAATTTTTCTTTTTTCCATATATGCAACGTTTGCTTCTAAGAGCATCACCAACTTCAGGCAGGCCCTGCTGTAAAAACACACAAATCTTATGCTGTGAAGCTGCCTTTCTAAACAGACAAGGTGGATGAAAACATGAGGCAAGGGAAGAAAAATACAGAGCAGTGAATTGACTGGCTTGAAACCACGCAGAAGAAATCATCAACAGAAATTGCAATGACACCCCCCCCTCTGGCTCTCCTCATATTGCTAATAATGTCTATGACATCATATAAAACCAAGGGTGTAGTCCTCACTCAAGGAGCTTGCACTAAAAGCAGGCAAGCAGATAAAAACATGCTGTGTGATAGAAAATACATCAGCCAGAATAGAAAACACTCTGCTGAAACAGTAAAAGGAACATTCCTTTGTCAAAAGGCAGTGCAGCCCAAAGATGGGTTAGCAGATGAGGAGCATAACTGTGGCAATACCCAGAGGGTTCCTATAGCAAATTCCAAAAGCAGAAGACTTGCAGGGAGGTAGGACAGAAGGGAGAGAGATCTGTGCAAAACAGATGTCCTGGAAAAGCAGCGTCTGCCTTAAATCTCACACAAGACAGTACGTTTGTGTAGAGCAAAAATATTTGGTTTAGAAACACAGCAAGGAAATTGAATGACAGCATGGTGCAAAACTGAACAATGGCTTTGGATATATCAAAATTCATTCAACTGGCCCTTCTTATAACTTAAGAACAAAGAATTAACTGGTCTCTGACTTTCAGAGGTAGTAGAAAGCAAAGTGCTGTATTTCTTTGTGAAATGCAGGCTTTAAAAGTCACATCAGATAAAACTACACGTATGGTATTTAAACTAACTTTACTAGCTGCGAGCAAAGAAAACTAATAATCTTTTTCTTAATATTCTGGTTTGTCTATTTAACACAATACAAAGACCTTTGGTTCATATTACTACTAACAGCAGCTCCACAAGGAAACAACACTAATTTTCAGATGTCTTTAAACATCTGTTCTAGAGATTTAGTTACAGGTATCTTAAATCACTGCCTGTGACCACTTCAAAGTGACAAAACTTCTCAAAGGAAAGATGCTAATATTTTGGGTACCTCACTAAAAGAGCAAATCTACCCTCCTCAGAGGATATTTAAAGTGAAGCCTACAAAAAAACCCCTATACTGCTTGATAAAACTACTAACAAACAAAAAGTAACTTTTCAGAAATCATAATGAAATGTATACACTTTAGGCTTGCAATAATAGAAGGAGGATGAGTACAGCAGTACAAAAATACGTCTACGGAAAAAAAAGAATTGTGCTTGAAAGGAAAGCATGAGCAGCTGGTAACTCAGCAGCTGGCAAAAGCAAAGGAGCAGAGACAATCAGATGTAGTGGTAAGTCACTGGTAAGGGCACCCATAGGAGACAGCGTGATGGGGTCATGTGAAAAGCAAATGAGATTTAGGGACGTATCAAGAGTTACTTCCAATATGCTAAGGAAGTATTGGTGACATCATCCATGGCCTTAATTGAGGTAAACTAGCCCAGGGAAACACATCCAGGCAAGTGTAGTCAGGCAGACTCAGGCTGGAAAGGGTGAAGAGAAGTGCTGGTGGGACACTGAAGGTCCTGTCACACAAGGACAATGTGATTTCAAAGAGAGAAGATGTGATGGATTCAAGATGAAGAAAAGCTACTTAGCTCAAGGGCAGGAGTTGTGTAAATTGGAAGGGTAAACTGGCCATACACACAAAGGAGGCTTCGAGTTACAGCAGGGTCCTGAATGCCAGAGTAATGTTCAAGTAAGAACATATCCTAAAAAATCTGATTAAGAAACCCTCTCCTTGGAGTACATGTTGTACATTCCTGCATCTAAGACTTAGAAGCATCCTGCATGAGTCCTGCATCTCCAAATAATATCCACGGTCAGATATTACAGTAAACTTTCAAATTTATCAGAAAAAACACCAGACAAAATACAGCAACCCTGAGGAAGCCAAGGAAATTCATGGGATTAGATACAATACTTAATTCTCTTCTAAACATAGAATAAAAGTCACAGAATAGAAAAAGGGACTTCCACTGTAATACACCACAATAAACGAGATTCCCTGTCTTGCACTCCTTTCTCAAGAAATGCATACATTTCTTTCTATTATTGATCCAACCGATTAATAGCTGTTTTCTCAAAGAAATTCAAGCTCAGCAGTTACCAACTCTATTTTGCTGGACTCCTGACAACTATATTAATTGCACTCCTTTTTTTTTTGACTGAGACTCTTCTGAACTCTCCTTTAAGCTCTCCTGTGAGCTTTAAGAATAGAGAAGTAGTTTTTAACAGATTCATTAATTGGACCTTTATGATTCACTGTTTGATGGCTAGAGGAGCAATGAGTGCTGCTATATTCTGACACAGACAACGAATCCTGGTGATGCTAAATGCAGACCAATCCCACCAAGTGAAGAAATCAAATCTACAATCCTTAAGAAAATGTCAAAGTAATCTTGGACTCTACAGCCATCAGCTCTGCTGATCTTTTGCTTTTCTCCCCTATGGTACTGAGAATGATGAAGCTTCAATATACTTAGGCCCTCTCAGTTTATCAAACACCACAACCCTAAAACACACACTTCTTATCAACAGAAAAAACACAACCACCTCAAAAATGGTCCTGTATGCTGTAGCAGGGCCAAGTCTCTAAAGTATTTTTTCATTAAAATATCAGGCAAGTGGTTTTTTGCTGGGAAAGAGACAAAAAGAAAGCAACACAAGAAAAGAAAACTTGTTAAGTAAAAGGAAGGAAAAATTCAAGTAGATAACAATAAGGCAGGAGACAGGAAAACATTACAGAAATGTCTACTCCAACAGGGGTGGCTCTGATGCTATTACTACAAATCAGGATTCATCAGGGTTAAATCTTCTGCAGAGAAGAACGTTTAATACATTTATCATGCTCATACACAAATAATTTTTCAGAACATTATTTGGAATGGGTGGCACTAACGTGACTAACTCTTCTAAAAACAGCTTCCAAATGATCAGTTTGAAATGCTGGCAGTCTCACCACCCACTCTTTTGCAAGTGATCAGACAAAGATTACTAAGCACAATATTTTACTCATTAGTGGAAAAACTACTCCACATAAACAATCTTGAGGGACAATTTTACTCTCTAGTATTGATCCAGTTCCTCTCTAAAATTAAAGGGTCTGCTTCATTTTTGACAGATTACTACATTCTCACATACTTAGAAATGGATTAAAAAACCTTATGAAATGTATTTAAAACAGCACACACAGAGCAAATACAACTTGGATGGCATGGTTAAAATAAAGAATACATGTATTTACAATATTGCATAAGTAATTTAACACAAACTTCCATTCCAAAACCAATCACATCAAAATAAAATAAAAAAATATTAAACTCACATGTTTTAATACCTATAAATCTTTAACTTCTATCCAACATTTTCTTTATAAAAGCCTATTTAAAATATTAAACTTTTGATTCACTCTAGCTTAAACAGAATCTAAAACGATTTGTTAAGTATTACTGATCACTTAGTCTTTGTCTTAAGTTTCTAGATTTTCCATTTTCAAATTTCCTCTTCTTAAATGTTGGCACCCCTTCTGTCAGGTCTCCAAGGGAGGTGACTGTCTTCTCCTTAAATATCACTGTTTCCTCTTCTGGATCCTCTAGCACTGGGGGTGCCACATTGTCACTCTCTGTACTTGGAAGCTCCAGGTCCACGTTTTCACTGGGACAAGACAGGAAAATGTTAAAGGGTTAATGTACATGGAGAAAATAATATGGTATATTGCAGACAGCAACAATTATTTTTATTTGACAATACAGCTTTGAGCTAGATGCAGTCTTCCAGTAATCATCATGGCAGGCATCAAGAAAAACACCCACGTTGTTTCTTTTGTGTGGGCTGTCATAAAAAGTAACAAACTGACACCTCATTCTGCACAGAGCTACAGCATGGCTCAAGAATGCATTGCATCAACAGTCCTGCAAGAGATAACAGGGCTGTATGTAAATTTAAGAATACTGAAAGAGAGTGGACAGTAAACTTAAGAATATTGAAAGACAGTGGACAGTGAGTAACAGCAGTGGTTCACTGTCCAACATCACTGAGCTGTTTTCCTCAAGAGTCCATCTTGAAAGGACTGCCTAACAGAAGAGAGACTCAGCTTTATCAAATCACACAGTGACCCTAAGCTGGGAGAGGTGCCTTTGGAGAGCAGGATCACAGCCAATACTGATCCAAACAAATCAAAGACATCAACTAAAAATGACCGATCTGTTTTGAGGGGTCAGCAGCAAAGCACCGTGTTCCACAAGGATAACCTGCGGCACAAATGTACGCAGAAAAAGAACTGAAGAGTTGGCAAAAAGTTACCTAAATCACAGCTATCATGGCAGCACAACACTGCTGCAGAGATATTGGCCAATCCACAAAAGAATACTTTTGCTACGACCAAGTGTTAGTCTGATGTCAGCTTGTGTACTATGCCCAGTTTCGGGTCCCATGCTTCTAGAAAGACATAGATCCGCTCAAGCACCCAAACAGGAGACACAAGAATGATGGCAAGTCAAGAAAATGTGATTGTTGCAGTATCCCAAAAGTGTAAACCTCCTGGAAGTGGCTGGAACTGTGCCTAGACTGAATTTAAGGAAAATAATGAACAGCTGCATTTGTCTCATTGACACGTGTGCTCATCTCAAGCCTGTTAAAGTACAGACTGATCCATGAGGTTCAGTAGCTGAAAGCCCTTTTTACTACACAGTGCTTTCCAAAAACCCAAAAGAATTTTTCAGCTCAGGAGTCAAGGAGCAGTTTAGGTGGCACAATACAGGAGGTGTTACGTGAAGATTATCGTCTCCAAGAAGTGCATCAGTGCTTAATTTTGTAGGAACACTGTCAGAGGTCTACCTGCTCAGTAATTTAGAACTAAAATGTTGGAGAATGGAGTAAGCATAAGGAAGAAGATTCTTTTCATTCTCCAAAACCTATTTTTGCTGGACTCCTTGCGGGACCCACAACAAGAAGCTGACAATAAAAGAGCATACTTCACAAGGGGGAAAAAAAAAAAAAAAGAGATCCACCTCTGGCATTATGCAGAAAAACAAAACAACCCTTCCAATCAGATGCACTTCATGAAAACATCTGAAGTTCATTGGTCTGACATGGGAGAGAGAGAAAGACAGAGAGATCACAGGAGCTCCTGAGGCAGCTGAACCAGATTGTTGAAGGAGATGATGCTAAGGAACATAAGCTTAGAGTAACAACATTTAAATATTTGATACTCAGCCTGTGAAAAACAGTGCATGACTATGATTCTTAAATTACTTCAATCTACTTTGTACTCACGGTGAACTTCTGCACAAAAACCAAAACACCACCTCTATCTGTAATGGAAAGCTACTACTTAAAATAATCAATGTGAAAAGAATTGTATTTGGGCAACATTTCCAATCACAGCTGTGCTAATTCTGCCAGAATTCAGAAGAAAAAGCTTCAGTTCTTGTAAACAACATTATGAAAATAAGGATGGTAAAAAGATACTCACCCTGCTTCTTCTTCTTGTTCTTCCCCTACTTCCTTAAGTGCTTTCCATTTTCCATATGGGTTGGTCTTGTTAAATCCATCACTAGAAGTTTCTTGGGAAGCTGATGTACTCTCCTCTTTATCCACGGTTTCTTCTGACTTAACTTCTCGCCATTTCCCATAAGGGCTTAACTTTTTAGCTTTAGGAGATTTTTTCCCTTCCTCTGATTCTTCACCATTATCTCCTTTCCTCTAAAGAGGAAAAAACCCATCTTAAGCAAAAATGCCTAAATAAAAACACAATGTAGCTTTATTTTACATCTTTTATTTTGCTACTATTATTATCTACTTATTATCTATTATTCATACTTTTCAACAAAGGGTAACTTGAAACAATAAACTCAAATTGCGATATCTAGAAATCTAGAAACTTTTCTTCTTGAGCTTTACAGATTAAAGAAAAATCTTGAATGTTACAAGAAGTTAAAGTTGGAAAATCCTATCTGCCAAGGCTGAAGTTAACAAACTCACAAACTGACCTGAAAGCAAAGCTTAGCATATCTTAAAATAGAGAGGAAAAAATTCACACGCAACTTCTCTACGCGCAGATGCACACACGTTATTGCTAATACCTGGCAGCCATTTATAATGATACACAGTGATACAAAAATATGTTTTGCAATTAATACCTGTCTAGGAATATATTTGGTATTTCAACTGTCTTTCTCTGTTCTGAATTACCAGTTCCAAGGAAACCCCAACCAGAGACATTATCACACTCTTTATCTTAAATTTTAAATTTATGTTTTAAATATGTAATTGATAGAGATTTTGTTCTATGAGCTGTCCATGCTTTTTCTCAATTTAATAAGGAAACTACACCTATGCCATTTTTAGTACAAAGCATTCCTTGAAGGTCTACTGGCAGTCACATTTACCAATGAAAGGCTGAAGTCATCCTCACACTGAAATCCAAACCATTTTGTGGATTATTTCAGAGAGATGACAGTGACCTTTCTTAGAGAACATCACATTTCTTGTAGAATTCAAGGTACTTCTGGTGAGTTGAAGGAAAGATCATGCTTTCTATTCTGGAACAGTGCCACCAATGAGCCAAATAATTGAATAAAGATTCATTTTATTACAAAGTGCAAAATTTTACTTTCAGTCACACGTTTTAATTTCTTTTCAGCGAGTACAGCCTACCACAAAACATAAAAAATAGAGTTATAATTTTCTAGTATAAGATCATGTATGCAAAATAAATCTGAAAAAAACTTACCTTGAAGTTTGTTTCTGGACTCTCTGCCTCATTCTCACTATCTTCTGAGTCTGATTCAGACGCTGTTTCAGCAGGCTTGTCACACTGACCCTTCTCATTTGAAGAGGAAACAAAACCATCCGGTTTCTCCCATGTGGATACTGTCCAAGACATTTGAACAACCACATTATTTATGCTTCTCATTTTGATCTGTCACTGCTTCTACAACATAACCTTTCAGAAGCAGTGCTGCCTTATGCAAAAATACAGCAAATAATTTAGCAAAAGGCTTTTGCCTTTGTTTGGTACGTTTGTTTTAATAACCATAATCAGAAAGATAACATTTCTTCCCAGCAGAGACACAGTCATGACAGCTGAATTCACTGTTGATAAAGCTTGTTTTAATTAGCGCTTACACAAAAAACATTACACACAGCGAACCGTGACCCACAAGACTGTGGTCCCTCTCATCCTTACACAGGACAAACAAATAAATTAATTGCCCTCTAGATGTGCCTATTTGATTTGAGCTGTTCAGTGATCACAAAGACAGGATAAAGTAAAGAATGATAACTGTAAGACTCAGGTCTCCAGGCAGCTAAACCCCTTTCGAGTGCTACTTTGCATGGTAATGTTAGGTCTCTAGTTAAAAGAGCTCACAAGCAAACAAAGAAATACAAACACCAATCTGAACAGACATGGAAATATGTACAGGATATGTACATACACATATATCCTCATTTTCAATTTTAAAGTAGTATTCCAGTAAATATACTGAGAAGAAATATTTAAATAGAAGTTGACTCAATGGTCTTAAAACTGGTTTTGGTTTGAGAACCAAGAATGAGGCAAAAGTACACGACCTTTCAGTCTACAATTTTATATAAACTTTCAGATGTAAAAAACCTACTCTTTTTCCTAACTGCAAACAACACAACATGTAAGTGCCTAAATGTATCTTGAAGAACTAAAGATGTAAGAAACTGACAACGAATGGCTGCATGAACAGCGCAGTCTCTTAAGGACACTGCTGTCACCTGGCTTCAGATTAGTAACTGAGCAAGTCACTTTCCCAGGTACAGAATGGAGTAGGGGCAGCCTCCCAAAGCACAACTTGTAGCACCAGGCCTGGAGCCATCAGTCCCCTATGTGTCTGACATGAGACTTTTAACTATTTTTATCAGTTAAAAATTTGTCTTGTCTTCAGAGGATGGGATTACTGTGAACAGAACAGAGAAGTAATTTTAAAGCAATCCCAAGACTCTTACTTACAGCTATAAAAAAATGAGAGATCAACTTGAAATCTCAATAGCCAAAATTCTGCCAAATGTGATGATTAGAAACATATTCTTCCCAAGTGTCATATGTCCATGAAGTACTTAAAAGAACAGCAAACATAGGCATAAAATGTATTTGAACTTGGAAGGCAATGTTTAAAAATATCCAACATCTCTCTTTCCTTTCAAAAGAAATTGCAAATCATTTGGGCAGGGGAGTGGCCTGAAAAACTGAAAGGTTTTGGATTGTTGTTTTTTTTTTTTTTATTTTGGTTGGTTTTTTTCCCCTATTCTTGGCATCATTAGCAATGCCACTTCATACCCAACTGCAGAAGGAAAAATCATAGCCAGCATAAAAATCACTTGCTCTCCAGAGAGGCATCATTGACCTTAAAATGATTCAAACAGATTTAGAAAGCAGATGCTATTCTGAGGGAGTTACCACAACATTCCCCATGTAGGGGAAAAAGAAGTAGGAGGTAAGATTCTGGACTTTCTTATCAATGCTACATCAGCAAGAGGAAAAGTTTAGGAGATTCTTATTCAGTCCTATATGCCCATCAACACAAAATTCTGCCCCTTTCTAGTTTCCAAATTGTAATTTCAATAAATATGTAGTAAACAAGAATGCCTAGTTTAGAATTACAAGTTGAATGTCCAAGAACTATGACTGACAATGCAGCTATAAAGGCAGTGCTGACTTAAGCAACTATTTTATTTCAACTAAGACAGCAGCTTAAAAAATACAAAACTTAGTAAAAAATGAAGTTAATTTGCAAAACAAAAAGCTTTTCTGACCCCTCTCTCCTCAAACAGAGCTTAACTGAAAAGAAAGCTCTCCTTACCTCCAGTTTGTGTGTTATAGTAATAGGTACGACCATCTTCAGTGACACCTTCTACCCACTCTGCTCCCTAGGAAAAAAATACAGTCTTCAGGATCAGCCAAAGCATCACTTATAAGTCTATTCAATCCCTAAGTACTTTTTTGTCTGTGATCATCTTACTGGTTTAAAGCTTGAACCCCTAACATTGTTAGAAAGTATTCTCTTTGGCTCTAACAAGATGGAATTCCATAACTTAAAATACAACAAATGCAATACACAATTATTTTTCAAACAGTGGATAATTAGTATGAGGATGTATAATAAATGTTGCCATACAGCTTAAATTATTATACAGGCCATTATTTTACATGTTTGGGGTTTTTTTCAAAGTATTCACCCCTGAGGCTGTAATTTCCTATTTGTGTCATTGTCTTTAGTGGAGGCTGCTGAAAAAATTCTCTGGGAGACTCAGGTCTTTGTGAGGGCTACAGAAAACCAATACCAGTAAATTCTATCACAAATTCAATATACACAAACAAGTAAAAATTTATTCCAAAATAGAACATTACAACAAATAATTGTAGAATCAAACTTTGCATGCCAACAATTTTACTTCTTTACTAAAGCACCAATTTCAACAATGCACTGTTTTTCCCCACTGATTAACAAATAAACATGAAATGTGGCACAACTTGCTGGTACATCTCTGTAGAATCAACGACAGCTATATCATCAGTCATTACCCATGTCCTAACATTTTCCTTAAACTGGTTTGCATCACGTCTTACACATACAACTACTTCCCTGCTCCTTAAGCACCAATACAGCCAGCTCCATGTTGGGCAACTTCACCATAAATTATGTTGGCACTAATAAATGTGTGTGTGTATACAGAGATATACAGACAGGCTTTTGCACACCTATACATTTGCTTAACACTCTTATTAAAACTTTGCTGCATTTTTTTAATAAAAACGCAATAAAAATCAGAAGAAAAAGTTCTTGCACCCACTCTGTAAACATGAAAAAATTGTACTGGTAAGTTCAGAGCAGGCAAAGGCAAGAAAACCTTCAGAATCAAGTTTCCTCATGGTTTTGCCCTCAGAAATTTCAGTGTGCTGTTTTTGACAAAAAAAGCAATGGGAAAGTTTATTTTAAGCATAAAGAGGATTTTAAAAAAAACCAGTCTTAAGTATAACCTTTCTTTTTTTTAAGAATTAGATCCTGAGCATTTTAGACCTGTTAGTTAGAGGTTTTCAGTCAGTATCTGACACTAGGCACACTGACATAAACCCTAACAAGGATGCTGTCAGTCTAACTGGTTATAGGTAGTCTTCAACATGCCCCTTCATTACTCTGCTCTCCCCACCTCTTACCAAATCGGAACAACAACCTAATGTGCTGTAAAACCAGAAGGGCTCCTGAATCTCAACCACACAATATACTACAAGCATGCTCTTTAATTTCTGGGCAGTGAGTCCTTGTTAGAGATCTGGAATGTTCCCAATATCCTTAGCTCAGACTAAATAAGGGAGCAATCAAATGCTTGTTTTTAGCCATAGTGAAAATAACTCAAGACAGGACAAAGTCACTGAGCCGGGTGAGGGAGGAAAGGCAAAATACAGCTGTGTGGTGTTAGAGATACTGGGGGCTGAAGGTGTGTGCTTCTGATATGGCTAGGATCAGCTAACTTCAAATTGTTGCCAAGAAGGGAGTGCCTTCTCCCCCCCAATCTGCACTCCCCACATGGGCATTTTTTCTGATTATTCAGAATGCTGATAGCAAGGAAATAAGTTTCCAAAGCAATAACCTAAACTCTGACGCCTTCACTGCCTAAACTAGTGCACTGTCAGGGTAAATATGTCCCAAGGACCAAATAAGATTAGTTTCAGGATGACCTCTTTCAGTGGAAGAATACCGTAAGATGGGCTTTAAATATTGCAATGCTATGCCTTGACTGAAAGATAAAAGTTGAAGTGCTGATGAACAGCTTGTGCAAACCTACAGGACAAGGAAATCAGAAAGCCAGAGTAGCGCATCATGTGGTGATACAGAGCTACATAATGTCAATCCCTCTGAAAACACCAGGTTTTTTTGAACTCTAGTGTAAAATCCAACACTGGCAAAACAAACAAAACTGACATCAAATCATAGTGTCCATATGACACCTATCTTGAAAACAGGGAAACGTAACAACACTTCACAGGAGTGTTGGAAAAATCCTGGTTTTAATGCTGCAAAGCACAAAAATCCTGGAGTGGTATCACGGGAAAACCCATTAATAATAAGAAGAAATCTTTCTGCCTTTGGACTATGCTGCAATTTTTTCCGCGCCTCAAATAAGAAAAATTAAGTAACATACTATATTACTAACTATGCTGAATAATTACTTGCATATAGATTCCATGATCATAAGAAACCCAGGAAAAACACAGTTTATTATGTAACTGTATCGTAAAGCAAACAAAAAATGGGCATTCTTTTTTTTCAACTACCTGACAATGCAGCCTCAGTGTTGCCTCAGATTAAGGAGGCTTAACTATTTCAGCTGTGTAATATTTGGTTTTAGAATTACATTTCATTCAAAAACAGTTTAACAGAATTTATTCAAATTTCCTCAAAGCTTTCAATTTTATGGGCTGAAGCATAAAGGAAGTATATTCTGCAGGAACCCAACCACTATTAATTACTTCTCTTCCCCGACAGACAAATTAGTCAAATAGGATTTCTCTAGTAAAACTGCAGTATATAATAAATTTTTCTACATATTCAAATTGTTTTCCTAAGTTTACAAAGGACAAAAACTTTATTTTCCACAATCAGAAGACTTGCAATTTGCTTAGATTATTTAAGTGTTTACAAGGACAAAGAAAAATATGAATAATTTCATTACCGTTTGTGAGTTTTGAGAGTTGCCTTGGAATCCTTTAGGTTTCTCCCACTGTGATTCTTAAAAAACAAAAGCATATTTCACCCATATTTCATTCAATTTGATTTATATTTAATAATATTTCCTAAAAACAGATCTAAAGGATATGACACTGATGTGTGCACACAAATAAACAAATAATTTAAAATATATATATATATACACACCCCTCACTGGAATATGAATAATCCTTGACCAAACTATGTATCCAAAGTATCATAACTGCAGCTGGCTTTACTGGCACTAACAACCCTCCAGACACTAATACTATGCCTGATACAAAGATACAGGATTTTTGGTTTTAAAATTTAAAAAAAAATGAAATTATTAAAGGCTACAGTAAATACTAATGTCAATCCTTAAATTTATAAGAAACAGTTTGTAATATTCTCATTAATCATAAAAGAGGGTTGCTTTTATGTTCTAAAGCAGATCACAACACACATCTCCTCAGGAGAAGTCAGCTAAATCCTGTAAATGTGGAAAGACACAATCAGTTTATTTCACATTCCTGATCACAAAGCTTCTTCATGAAGAACACAGCTATCTTTGTATACTTAACCCCTGGCAGGCTAAACACTTCCAGAAACTGTGCAATCACTGCATTTGTCCATTTTTAATCAACAGCAAAACCAGTTTGAAATTCTGGATGCCCAAGTCTCGAATGTTAAATACCAAAACTCCATCTAAGTGTTCACATTTCAACAATCAGCTTACTTCTGAAAGAACAGAGAAGTAAAGAAATGCAGATAGACTTTTCTCACTTATAGCCAATAATTATATCTGCACTTGCTCCTCAGTAGCTTTTACCTCCAGTTTTTGTGTTGTAGTAGTATGTATAGCCTTCGGGAGATAATCCTTGCACCCACTCCTTCGTTTCATTTTTTGGTGGCATTGAGGCATCCTGAGATGTCTTTTTTTTCTTTTCTTTCTTTTCCTTCTTCTCTTTCTTTTCTTTCTTTCCTTTAGTTTCCACTGTGTTAGTCTGCATTTTACTCTGTGTTGAACTGGAACCTACATCATCTTGAAGAAAATTATACCCTTTAAAAAAGAGTACTATTCTGAACTTAAATATTAGTCACTCTTGCACAACAGAAAATAGGAAATCTTGTTCTTACAAGTATTTTCATTAATGATGAAAATCATTATTATTATACTCATAGCAAGTGCACTTAAAAGACTTGCATTGTAGCACTACTATAGCATCATAACAAAGTCCAAATTCAAAATGATGAGTAACAAACAGAAAAACCATAAGGACCAATGAGGTCTAACTCAACAACAAAAGAGAAATTAAAAGAGTTATGAAAAAGACAGCTTCTACAGGAGCCTGAAACTACAAACTTATTTTTAATGGATAATATATCTTCAATGTACAGAACAAAGGTACTTGCTGAGCTGCAAGCTGACTAGGAGATTCTCATCTCCACCATTTGACACCAGTGGGAATCCAGCCTCTCCTACTCAAGCCTCTCCTACTCATAGGAACTTTTGCTTCCAACTGGCAAAAGTGAAACATAAAATTAATCAAAGGAAGCTGATTCAAAATACTAACTACAGTCCAATTTTCTGTTAACGCATTGTTTAATTTTTCTGCTCCAAATTTGATTGTTCCATGAATCAGAGGATACCATAGCTATAAATATTCTGTACTGAAACTTCTGCTACTGGCAATTTGCAGGCTCCGTTTTGTTTTGTTTTTTTTTTTAATGAGCAGCAGTCCTGGAGACCTCCTCTCTTGTTCCTAAACTTTTATTAAGACAAAACTTTCCTATTCAATATTCTTTCAATTCTGTCTTTAATCTTCTGGCAGCTACATGAACTACCTGGCTTAATTCCAAGCCTTTTCATATCCTCTTGATATGCTTTCATTGCAGCCTCCTCCATTGCTGCAAATTCTTTTGACATGTTTTCTTCTTCTTTTGCCTTTTCCAAGCTTTTCTTTTTAATCTAAAACAAAACAAAAAAACCCCAAGAGAATAAATTAAACCAATCTGATAATGAAAGAGAGTAAAAATAAGCATTTATGCAATTAAGATATTTAAGTTACCTCACTAATTCTTTTTGCCACATTTTCTTTATGATTCTTTCCTCTTTCATGAAAATCAATGCTCTTCAAAGCAAGAAAAAAACCAAGAAAAATAATATGTATTATACCATTTTTAAACAGTTAATTTTAGTTACTTAAAAGTTAGTTGGACTAATTTTAGTTGAACAAGCCTAAATGTAACCTGCTCTGAGAACACTTACAGCAAACACTACAGCTACAAAATGGCTATAGGAATACAGGAACACTGAGAAACATTCAACTGAGAAATTATGAAAAATCAGTAACACTCCAAAATGGTGTCATAAAATCTCGTGGTACATGTATAAGATTTTTTTCAAATAATACTGCTCAGCACATATGTTAGAGACAAATAACAGGGAACCTGGGCTCCCTTTTCATGCTATCCTTCCACATATCATCATGATTTTTTTTCCTGTTCTCATGCAAACTTTTAAAAACCATGATGAGTTAGTTAGTGTTCCAAATATTAGCTACTGCCTTTAATTAGATTATGCTACACTTCACAAACATCTCATGAATTTTAAATAGTCTGCAGGTTAAAAAATCTGAAAAAGAGAGAGAAGGAGGAAAAGGCAAAGTGGGAGAGTTGGATAACTAAGGATAACAAAACAGTCTACAAGCCAAAAACTGCCAGAAAGACTGAATCCAGCAGGAGCCAGAAGGAGTTCAAAAGCTCCCGACAGGTACAACAGTAGAAGTCCTCATGTGGCTCTCATATAAAAACATCTGTGTTCATTTAGATGTTCAGATGTTAGATGCCTAAGCCTCACCTGGTAACCCTAGAATTTCTGCGCACAAACTGAAGTGCAGAGGATGCACATCCCAGAATGACTCATCTCATTTAGAGTCAGACTTTATAAGTTACTCAAATCCATCCTCTGACACGTATTTCTCTTCACTTACTCCTACGAGATACCTGCAGTTCATGTGAGCTAATTAAGTATTTTACTGTAAGGCAGAGGAAGCTCAGCTCAAGGAGTACCCCTGGCATCCAGTCAGGAATGCCAAACTTACTGCTAATGTGTCTGTAGTCTGCAAAAGGCATCTGCAAGTGAGAAACACATTTCTGTAACCCAGTACTGTTTCTGTGGACTGTGTGAAATAAAAGAAACCTGTTTTAAGAGCTCAGAGCCCTGGCTGTACTATGCCTACCACATACAAACAGTACAGATGCCAGATTTTGCTTTCTGCTTGAACATGAAAGCGAAGGATAGGTGCAGACAAAGTTTCAAGACAGACCGAATGTTAAGTTACAGAAGCTGAAGCATAAGCAGGGTCAGATATTTAGTTCTTATCTGTACTGCCAAGTAGAACAGCAGACACCATCTTACATATGAGTATCTGGCTCTGATGTAATATATTTTAAGCATCACAGGTATTACAAAGGCATTTTTATAAAAACAAATTTCATGCATCAACAGACTAGTATCAAAAAGTGATGGTAAAAGCCTGTAATTCAAATTCCTAACATTTCAAATAAGGGACATAGTATGGTAGACCATCGTACAGGTCTGTTGTCTGCTATCCAGCACTTGCAGTAATCGCAGAATTTTTTAGGCTGAGATTTCCAGTAATCGGCCCTGGGGAAAGAAAAAAAAAGATATATAATCTGAAACAATAACCAAAGCCACAGGTTTTTGTATATATTTATATATATCTTCAGAAACTAAATTTAATCTTCATTGGGTGATTAAATACTAAGAGTTTGGTTTTCTTTTTTTTTTTTAAACCAAGTCTGGGGAGCTAGTAAGAGTAGCTGTATTAACAACTGTGCCTCATAAAGCACAGCTCAGTATTGGGATTTTGACCATCTGACCTCCAAAAACTGCAGAATTTTTACAACTGAGGCGGTGCTGTCAGAACCAGAGATCCGAGACAAAGCAAGCCAGAGATAAACAATCAGCTCTAGATACCCCATTTAAACATGGAATGGTCAGAAAAGTGCAACTTGCACTGTTTTTCATAAAAATGCTGGATACTATACACAGTGAACTCAGCAGCACAAAGGTGCAGTTCTGGACAATGCTGAGCTACTGTGGAGAGTGAATCCCAGACCAGATTCTGACCTGTGGGGTCACAGACATGGTAGTAAATTGTTCAGATGTTTCAGCGTAAAAGTATAAGAATTTCTGAACCATGTAATTAGATAAGTGAGGAAACTTGGGGAAATATCCTCAGAGCTCAAAAGTAAGTGTATCACAGTATTTAACAATAAAGCCAACAACCCCCAATGGCTATTTCTTCATCAAAATCCACTTTCTAATGCCAGATGAGACTTGTGTAGAAACAATTCTATTTCTCATTGGCTTGCAGCAGCAGACACAATACTTTGGTTCAGCAGAAGACATTTGAGCAACAGACTTCTATGTTCTTAAGTTAAAATGAGAAAGAATAAGGGATCAAAATAAAAATATTCAAGGTTACACTGAGAACATCAAAAAATTGAAACTTGGCCTTTTGTCTGGAGATGACTGTACAAAGTTCAAGGAAAATACTTGCTGACATTCAATAAAACCAAAACTTCTTCCATGCACAACAAAAGCACTTTCAGTCGTTACGATGCGTGTGAGCAGATCTTTAATTACAGAAACAGACCTGATCAACTCAATTCCTACAATTTAAGCAGGTATCAAAATACACTCTCCCACCAGTGCTTCGCACAAAAATACAATTACCAAGAGGCTATGTTCATTTAAAAGTATAAGGGTGTACTCTGCAAAATTGTATCAACCTATAAGCAATAGAGTGTTAGCAACGCACAGCTTTTCAAGCAATTTCCTGGAAATCTAGAAAGAAGCAGCTGGGCTTTCCCTGATTTAAACAGAAATCCACTCATCCCTAAATGGTGTACTTTAAAACTGTGTGATTCCTTAGTCACACATTTAATTAAAAGGGGTTTTTTGAGACTTACACCCAAACATACTGGGGCAAAGCCTGAGGAATCTAACGCTCTGTCTGGAAAACCTGCTGAGTGGGAGGGAGAAATTCAAAGCTGAGAAAGGACCTTTTTCATACTTGAGCTATAAATTGTCTCTAAATCCTTTAACATCATCTACAATGAATTTCCAGCTAAATGCAGAGTTAAACTTCCTATGGCAAGGGACCAATTTTGACAGAAAACATAAACTGGAAAAAAGCCTCACTGCATATTTCGGATGTGCAAGAACCTCTGCCTTCTTCCAAGTTTGACCTAACACAGGAGGCTCTTTCTCTTCAACAGAATCAAATAAAGTGCTAAAATTAAGACTGTACAGCTGCACCCACCGCAAGACAAGACCTGAGAATCTGATAAACCGTATTTTCACAGCTCTATTTTACACCAATTTCTCTCCTAAATTCTGCTCGCCACCACATCTGGTGCAAACCACTGTAGCTATACATAGAGTAATCACTCTGAAGAACCCGAGGGAACACCTGTGGCTTCAGAACAAATCCACATCCTGATAAAGTCTCTTAGCTTCATCTCCTATTGGTTTTCATAAAGAGCTGGCTCTCTGTTGTTACATATAAAATAAATGTAAATGGTACTGTGTGCAGATATCCTAAGAACCTTAAATCCTGCATTTTATAATTAATGAAATTAATTGTGTAACTTATGATCTCAATTCTGTGACTTATGAGCATAAGGAAACTTATATATCAAATAATTATCTTAAAGATCTTCTACTTGAGTTTACACCATCAGAAAAAAAAAAGAGCAAGCTCAGCTGAAATATCCACTGAATAACATCTGTCACTGCAACAATAGCACAGCCTGCAAAGCTCCAGTGGTGCTGCAATGAGAGCAAACCAAAGAGGAGAATTCGGAAAGGAGCAGCAACAGAAGCGAAACCCCACTTTATTGAGATGCTACAAGTGCTTCATGGGCTCCATGGACAATTTTTTAAGTCTGTGATTTTTTTATCAATCTGGTAACTACAGGCTTAAGAGTAAATGCTCTAAAAGTGCTCCAGAGGTTTTTTTTCCTTGAATAATTTTGCACAAGTCATTGGAAACACTGTTATTTCATAAAGTCATTGCAGTGAAAATGGTACAGCTTTTAAGACTCCTTTTCTTCTGCCGGAAGTTAAGGTTGATTCTTGTTTCTAGCTCTACATCGGAGCCAGTCTCCTAAGGATCAGAAAGCTGGCGAGCCAGCCAGCACCAGTACAACTCCCTTTCTTCCTTTCACTAAAACAAGGAGACAGTCTAGTGTACGTCTGCCTCGCCCAGGTGTGCAGGGTTGAGGTTCAGCACTGCACATGTCCCGAGGCGTGGCTCCCAAAAGGGAGCTTGGTGACACAGATCCAAAGAGGCTGTGCCAGTTTTACTGCGAAGCTCTAACTCCTGGGGGGGGTTCTGACTATGTCTGTTTGGAGCCTGACTTTCCAGAGCTGGCTGAGCAAGTCAGCTTGGCAGCCTGCTACCAGGGAACAGGGCAGCACCAATACAGATGGGTACTGGGCAACTTCTGGACAAACTGCTGTAGAGTCATCCAGACTTGGAAATCCCATATTAACTTGCAACCGGTTTGTGTCTCCTCAAGAACAGTAATTTTCTTTCATCTTTTACCAGTCGCACCACTCAGAAGAAGAATGTACAACATTTTAGGGGGCTAAAGGAAAAGGAAGGAAGGAAAAAGAGGAAATTAACATCAAGCTGTTTTTTTGAAACTAATGAGATGCCGAAGTCTTTGCTGCAAACAGTGGAGTGCAAACTGCATCAATATTAAAACAATTTTCAGATTTCTGAAATTCATTTAAAACATCAGAGCGAACAAGAAGACAAGAAGGAACAAGTAGCAACTCTGCATTAACAGCATCTGCCCCATTTGCCATTCCAAAAGACATGAAAATGATGAAACTCAGAGAGAAAGCACTGAAACTCAGGTATTTATTCTCTGCACAATTCACTTCTTGAGTCATGACAATCATGCAGCCTACGCTGCAGTGATCAGGTTACACATCCCAGCACAGGAACCACATGTTTGGGAGTATGAAAAAAGGACAGGTGCTGTCAACAACGTTCAGGATGTGACCTGCAGAGTAACTCAAGTACTGGAGTCCAGGGCCTCAACCTGCAGGCTGCTTCTCCTCACAAGTTACTGTACCATTAATGTTTCATTGGGTGGTGCAAACAACTCTCCTTACACGGGAAAGGGTAAAAACCCGCATGAAGTAGCTATCTTGAGCTGAGACAGCTTTGACGACCTTTACTTGGAAATTGGGCTGAAGATTTTGTTCCTACTATACACTGAAATTAAGAGAGAAGTAGAAACAACTGATTTAGGTGGTTCTGAACACAATGAAAAAGAATGTGGCTGTACAAACAAAATCTGGAAGCATTTGCTTTGAATAGCTCTGTTCTAAAATATCTGACTTGAAATCTGGTTGCAGATTTCAAGGGATGCAGGGGGTTTGTATCAGGGATGTCCAAATTAGAAGCCCTTGGGGGTAAAAAAAAGCATAGCAGTCTTCTTTGGTTTGAGTATCTACAATCTCAAAAAACTTCACAGGAATTTAACATCTTACAGCTTTCTGCAAGTTTGAGCACTGAGGAGCTGCTACGTGCATCATAACCTTGAATACACATTTGTGAGGTAAGATTCAAATTTTTGACTACACAAGCAAATTAGTTCAGGGTAAATATTGTGGCTTTTCTATAACAGCCACTCAAAAGGACAGAATCTGTTACAATTTCTGAACATTATTGGGAAATACTGTGTACTTCTGAACAAAAGAAACACTTCTGTAATGGAAAGAAGTAGAGAAAAAAAAAAAAAGAAAAAAAATCCCATGTATTTCACAACAGACACTCCTCCACATGGGAAGCTATTCCAGAACAGTGAATTCCAATTCAAATATCCCAGTACTAAAAATTGCAATGCTAAAATTGCAATGCTAGGATTGGCAGAGAAGGTCAAAAATGTTTTCTTGTACTGTGAAGTAGGTGCCAGTGCCATGGTTCCTAATGACTTACACTCCTCAATAGTTCACAGCAACTCTGTTCATTCATAGTGTACTAACTGTACCCTAAAAACTCTTCTTAGATAAATACCCTTAACTTTTATGTTTTGAAAGGCATTTAAAAATAAAATCTAAAGAAAAGAGCATCCCTGTCACTGTGAGTTCATGGGACTGTCCTTCTGCCCTACCCCAGCTTGTTGGCTTTCTAATAGATCACACAATATATGTCTATATATGGGGTCCTCCAGAGCAGAACTGGATGGGAGTTTCATTCACATGAAACATGGCACTTCTCTGAAGGGCTTTGCTCCTCTGGCCTTCAAGTCAGTTATACTTTTTTCAACCCCTCTGTAAATTCCAATTCACAACTCAAATGTCTGCTTCTTTTTATCGTTATATTAGCCCGCTGTGAATTATATATAATTTATGATATTCCATGGAGAACAGGGTCTGCAAAAGCTGCTCAGCCTGACCTATATTTGCATGAATATGCTTTGCCAGACCTCTTTTCAAAATTGTAAATTACAGAATCACAGAATCATTTAGGTTGGAGAAGACCTTTAAGATCATTGAGTCCAACCCTTAGCCCAGCACCGCCAAATCCACCATTAAACCATGTCCCTAAGTGACATGTCTACTTTTAAATACCTCCGGGGATGGTGACTCAACCACTTCCAGTACAAAAAATACTTTTAATATACAAGAATGAATAAAGATATCAGGGAAGGCAGGCTTCTGAATGTATGGAGCTCCAATTCTCTAGGTCATCTCCTCTAACTTCAATTGTCTAAATAGTGAGATAGAGTTGTCTCAGTTCTCCCTGTAAATAGATGGAAACTGTCATCTTCAAAACACCACTCTTTGCATCCTAAAGAGACACTTGAGAAGCATACTGAACTCCTTGGGTGCGTTTCATCCTTATAGAGGGAACCTAAAGTGAGCTGCCCGAGTCAGCCTTCAAAAGCTAAATATCTGAAGGCAGGGATATCTCCTGAGAGCAGAAGTCTGCTGCTGTAGATGCAGAATATGGGATATGTCACGAAGAACATGATAAGAATTAGAAGAGAGGAAAAAACCAGCAACATAAATTGGGTCAGAAATCTGTTCAGGTATAATTTTAGCAATAACTAAAATTAAGAACACTGCTGTGCATAGTACCAGTCAACAAGACAGGTTCACACAGCTCACCAGGTACTGCTCCACAGATAGACCTCTGAAGAAATTTTTGAGCAGGTTAAGATTTTTTTTTTACAGCAGGGAAGTTAGGATATCTTGAAAAGTAACAGAAACAAACAAACAGACACACCACTCGCTATTCCATTCTCACGTAATAAAAACCGCAGGGAGATTTTTACACATCCCCCCCCCCCTCCACACGTGGTCAGGTATTAACACAAATTTCCCAATTAAAGACTTCAAGGAGGTAGTGATGGCCAGGTAAAACCAAGGCACAGACACTTTTCTTCCTCATGTTTCGCACAGAACCAAAGGCGGCAAAGGAGGCCGCAAGGTGGGAGGACCTGGGAGAGGGAGGGAAGGAGGGAAGCCAGGGGGGACGGGGAGAGGGGCAGGAGGGAGTGCAAGGGAGACAGAGGGTGGGAGGGAGCGGAGAAAGAGGTAAAGAGAAGGGGTGCAGGGTGNCCCCGGCAGCGCCGCCGCTCCGCTCCGCTCCCCTGCACTCCCCTCCGCTCGCCGCGCCGCTGGGTGCGATGGGGCGGTGCCGGGAGAGGGAGGGAGCTCGGCGACGGGAGCCGGGAGGGCTCAAGCCGCGCTCTCCTCCCCGCCCTTCTCCACCTCCTGCCCTCGCCCGCTCCTCCTCCCTCATCCCCGAGGAGAGCGCTCAGCGGGAGCCGCCCGGAGAGGGAGAAGGAGCCGCGGCCGCTCGGTGAGTGCCGCCCGCCGCCCGAGTCCCGCACTCGGCGGCACCGGGAGGCTCACCCTCCTCCCCTGCGGTGGGGAGAGCCACC
Organism: Rhipidura dahli; assembly: GCA_013399225.1. NCBI lineage: Eukaryota > Metazoa > Chordata > Aves > Passeriformes > Rhipiduridae > Rhipidura > Rhipidura dahli. Next base: position 272,118 of record VXAC01003560.1, on the reverse strand, counting down.
ACGGGCCACGGGTTCGAGCCCCGCCGCCGGCAGCGCTCCGTGCCGAGTAGTCCCTGCCCCGCCGCACCCGTGGGAGAAGGAAAGTGTGGGGAGAAGGGCGGTGATGGGGGGCGAAGGGGTTGG